>QNQO01001198.1:0-349608 GCA_003290165.1 Berberis thunbergii | reverse complement strand
AGCTAGTCATGTAACTTTATTCTTAGGACTCTTAATCAGGAGGCACATTGTTTGGCCTCTATTGCAAGACAAAAACTATGTAACCACGTTAGCTATTTATAATTAATAATTGCAGTCTGCATTATAAAAAAAAATGAATTCCAAAGAAAAAAAACTCTTTAATGACTTTTGAAATCTACATTCATTTTGATGTACATGGTTTATTAGCTCACATTTATTGATTTTAAATATAGAAATTTGAAAAAATCAATAATGGTAGCCGATGAAAATGCATCAGCTGTCACATCGGAAGGTCAAAGGTTGAATGCAGTTTTTTTTTAACTTTCAACATAGAAGCACTCCAATAGGGGAAATTCTAACCGTCGAGGAAACCAGAGAGGGAGGGAAGGAGGACCCTCCTTTTGTTAAAATCAGGCCGCCTTTGTACTTTCGATGACTCTACGATTGAAAAGTATTTACTGCAAAGTCAATCTAAATCTTCGCTGTCACTACCAGTACCAACTCATGCCATGGCAAAGTCGCCATTTACGGACCGAGGGGGGTCCTGCACGGGGTGTGCTGGAGCGCATCCTGCGCACTGTTGTCAATCCAATGGCTAATATCGACGGAACTCAAAATCTCATTTAAAGCAAACGTTTTGGCATTTTTTAATATGTTACAGCCGTCGGATCAGATCCGACTGCTGAGATTATGGCTTTGAATGTTTGCTTTGAAAAGAGAGAGAGAGAGGGTCGCTGTTTGCGTTTTGAAAAAAAAATTTGTATCTCGATCGAGAGGAAGAGGAAGAGGAAGAGAAGGGAGGAGGTCGACTTTCAGAGGGTGGATTTGAAAACAGAGATTCGATGGAGGGTGGATTTACCGTACAAATATTGAGATAAACCGGTAAAATGATCAACAAATCTGTAAACGTTCATCCTCTTGGGGAGTGCAAACGTGAACATAGTGAAATATTGAAAGGAGACAAAATGACAAAGGATTTCAACAAAGATATAAGTAGAACAGAAAGTAAGCGGCTTACATGGATTCTTTTGTTCCCTAATCTAGTGTTTCAGCACAGAAATAGAATAACATAAAGCATTGAGTTTCTATGTTAAGGAATAGACGAAATGTTCATTCAAAACTCCAATAATCAATAGGGAGTTTAGATATTACACAATAGAAAGAAAAGGAAGATGACCATACCTAAAATACCTAGGAAGTATCCCTAAACTTTCTATGATCCAAGAAACACAAAACAGGAAAAGAATGGAAAACAATAATCAGATCTGTAGTGGTGTGGCTGGAATGCATAAACATAAGATATGATCTCTCTATCAATTCACGTTTCGGAGCAGATATGCACACTATTGGGTTAACCTCATCAGTGAACCAGATCTTGTCATATAAGCATGGAATCTTGAGTTGATATGTTTATATCTGATATTATACCCTTGACACATTTCATTAATATAATCTTTAGCTTCACAAGCATATAGGGTAGATATCTGATTTACTGACTTGATATGTTAAGAATTTCTAACATTCAATGGAAGAACCTAAGTCCTCATCAAACAGCACGTCTTCTTTGAACTCTCGAGAAAATCAGTTTGAGAGTGTGGTCCTCTGCTATAAATATGACCTCTCGGTGACCTCCTCCATCGAATCTCTGTTTGCAAATTCACCCTCTGAAAGTTGACCTCCTCCCTTCTCTTCCACTTCCTCTTCCTCTTCCTCTTCCTCTTCCTCTCGATCGAGATACAATTTTTTTTTTTTTCACAACGCAGACAGCGACCTCTCTCTCTCTTTTCAAAGCAAACATTCAGAGCCATAATCTCAGCCGTCGGATCTGATCTGACGGCTGTAACATATTAAAAAATGGCAAAACGTTTGCTTTAAATGAGATTTTGAGTTCCATCGATATTAGCCGTTGGATTTCATCCAACGATTGACAACAGTGCGCAGGACGCGCTCCAGCACACCCCGTGCAGGAGCCCCCCTCGGCCCGCCATTTACTGATTCAAGCATTGAAGTAGCAAAGTTTGTTACAGATGATTCAAATTTTCCAGTTGGTTCAGATGAGGTAATGATTAGATAGAACTTCCTTTACTTCGTTTCATATGCATTTTACAGAACTGCTTGATCATGTTGTTTATATTCTGATTATATAGGCATATAACATGCTGGCCAAAAATATGCCGGCATTTTTTTCAATGCAACCAAAAGGAAAAGACGGAGGTCACTTGAGTTCAGCACCTTTTAATGGTCTAAAAATCATCAAACATTTGTATATAACAGGGCACTAAAAGTATCATGGATGTTGACACTGACGGAGCCACCCCCATTGACTTTAAATTTTTTATTTTTATTTTTAATATGGCCTATTGCGATGTCGACGACTCGATCTCGTCCCACTACAACACAAGTGACTATTGATAGCTTTTCATTATAGCGTTTTTGAGTTAGAGCTATTAAAGCTTATTTTTAATGACATTGCTATATGTAAATGATATAAGCAATCAGAAGAGCGGGAGTTAAAAAAAAAAACCCGCTCGATTCTCCTCAAAAAATTTAGAATATCTTTCGTCTCTCTCACCAAACGCAAAACAAAGACACAACTCCTCTCATTCCTCTTGTTGTTGCCATATCTCTCTGGGAGTGAGAGATTGAGGGAGAGAGAAATCGAGAGGACTAGGAGGAGCCTTCCTCCACAAGAACAGGATTCGATTGAAGATGATTTGGAGCTGTAAAAATCTTCATGGATTTGGAGCTGTAAAAATCTGGAGTCTGCCGCCTGAAATCGTCCATCTCACATCATGAAGATTTCGAGAAGAGTTCATTGAATATGACTTCGAGAAGCTTTGCTTTGGCCTGAGCTAAGATATCATGATATCTTCAACCGGCTTCGATTTTGTGTCTTTGGGGAAGAGATTGAGCTGGTGAATTAGCTCCTTTGCTTGAAAGATTGGAAAGTCGGAGGCGGTGGGAAGGCGGAGATTGTCGTGAAGGATGGTGAAAGAAGGAGAAAATGCGGAGAGGAAGATGAGAAAGGCTATAAAGGTGAGACCTTTGAGGTAAAACTTGATTTTTTTTCTCATTGATTTCGATTTGGGGGTTTGGGGAAGTAGGGTTTTCAAGTGGCATATCAATGCAAGGTGGATAGAATGGGGTCAACTGCATCTCAGTTTCGATAGATTGCTGGTTGATTTGGACTAGGAATTGCTATGGCTTTCGTATTCTGATCTTATTCATGTATGCATCAATTTAATCGTATATACTCGCACATGTCATTTGGGAAGAATTATCATCCTAAAGGCAACTACACCGGTGATTCTGATATTCTTCTCAACTTTTTTTTTGTTTGTTTTAAATTAATTTTTCTATAAAGTTTGCTCTAAAATACTGTTTCTAGTCATTTAGTAAGGGAAAGTTTGAATTTTTGTGAGAAGGTTGTGATATGTTTGTGTAGTTTAGCTAGATATATGATAAAAACATGGATAAATGGATGATTATGTGATCAGGGTTCGTTTTAGAAGTTCGATGGGTAAATTGAGTTTAGTTTATCATTAAGAGGATAAGTTTGGTTTCACACAATTGAATTCTTAAAGCAATAACTTTTCGCTCTAAGCACTTAACATCTATTCTTGAACATACCAGCCACTCTGTATTCAATTCCTCTCTTTTTATACATGGAGAATATTAATAGACATGTAGTGTATAGTGGAGAACTGATTCATATGGCAATTACAGGTTGCAGTTTGAGAGTTGTTACCATGGTACACTCAGATATGCGGTGTTGCTGCTTTGGTGCCACAAAAATTCAAATAAGGAAGGGTCGTACTCTTAATCATGAAGACATTATTGGTAAGATCATTCTTACACATTCAGCCTGAGCATTTTCTTGGATGTACTACAATTATAAATGAAATTTATGTTATGGTAGTGTATATCCAAATCAAGACTGTTACTGATCGACATTTATCTGCATTTGTTTGTATGAATCAAAAATGAAAATAATGGCATTGTCATGTATCATTGAACCTTGTGCTAAATTTGTTTTGGTATATTGGAGACTCTTAGCCAAGTCAATTAAGTGTTACCCCTAGGCCCCAAGAAAAATCCTTCTGAAAAAAAATGAATTTCAATGAGAATTACAAGGAAGTATCGCTCTTTGTATTATGGTAAAGAACTTTTAACATTGCATATCAAGATCATCATATAAAGCATCAGTCAATAGAGCGCCTCTAAGCTCCAACTAGTTTTATCAGTTCATATGATTTTGTACCTCTTATGTAATTGCGAACACCATGTCAACAACAATCACAAATGTGCATGTTCTGTTTCCTGACAAGCAGAACTATAGGGCAGAAAAAGACAACTCGGTCTTGACCCTAATTATAGTAAACTGAGATATGGTAAAACGAAGGAAACTATTGATGGATAAGAGAGAATATTTTCGATAAAGTGCAAATTACTGAGGGTGTATCTAGTGACATTGTTAAAATCCCACTTCTGTGAATGAGATTTGTTCAACTAGTAACATATGGTCTTTTGTTAAATAGTATATAGTTTGTTTCAGTGGCCTCTTTATTTAGAATGAACCATGGGTGTCTTCTCACTCATCAAGATAAAAAAAAGTTTTGTAATCCCTAATTGTAGTTGCATGAATTTAATTGGTTGCATAAAATGTAGCTTTCTGGCACTACAAAAGTTTTAAAAGCAGTGATTATGTGAGAAAGAACTTGAAAATTCAACATTTGAAGTCACTCCAGATCTGTGTTAACTTGATTGGATACTAAGATTTTATAAATATGAATCTAATGTACTACTTAACATATCTCTGTTTTGAATAGAAAACAGGTTTTATTGCAAATAGATTGGCAGTAGATTTTATAATTTTCATAAATTTCTATGAAATACTTGTCTGACCATGTTACTGTCAGCTTTTGCATAATCTACTGCATAGTCAGTTGATGGCGTCTATTGGTTTGTACTTGAAAGTATGTGTTGCACTTTGTTCAACAATAACTTTCTTTGATTACTACAAGAAATCTGGCCATCAATAGCATCTGATAATAGCGATTTTTTACTTTGTGCTATGAAAAGCTCAGTTTTTATAGCATTGTAATATTAAAACGCTGTGGAAAAAAGGGCGGGAGTTTAAAAAAAAAAACAGAGCTCGATTTTGCTCAAAACTTTCAGTAAACCTCTCTCACCAAAAGCAAAAAAGATATCTCCCTCCATCTTGCTCTTGTTATTGCCCTAAAACGTAGCAAAATCGAAATAACACAACAATCCTTCACGTTGGTGCCTCTGCTTTTCTCTGTGTGTTTATCAGGTTTAAGGTGGTTACTGCTTGAAAGGGTGGTAAAGTTAGGTTGCAATATGGTTATTTAGTTATGCTAATGGTGTCAATCATGGTGGTTTATCTGTATTTTAATGGTTGTTAGCACGTTTGTTTTTGTTGCAGCTGAATGGGGTGGGTGGTTCTCTCCCTATAGGATTTGCCCCTTGGGGACTATCATCGATCATCAGGTGAGCCATTTTTTGTATACTATATGTTTGTAAATGACTACTGTATTCTTTTACAATTAATTCATACCATAGCAAATATCATTTTTGTACTAGGTAGTATTATTAATGACCATAACAATTGTGCGTGGTTACAAATATATTTATGAAATTGTTATTATACTTAAAAAAGTTTGATTATTAAGGCATTATCATATGGTTAATGTATATGAATGAGAATTTATAAAGATAATACAGTGAGCCTGATTAATTATAACAGGTGTTTGAAATGTTTTGCTAAGTTGTTCATAATATTTCCTACTAAATTTGGTTGCCTTTGGTAATTGGTAAAGCTTCAATGAAATATTGTTGCCTGCAGAGTTACAGTGAATCAAACTCATAAACCCTTATGTATGTGTTATGGAAATGTATTGGTATTCTTGTTTCTGACTCATGATCAAAGGCTTCCATTGTCATGGGTTCTAGATGATGGATTATGTTTACTGTTTAATCATACATTGTTTTCCGGTGATCGTTTCAATAAGGAATTAGTGAAAAGAGATATTTATTTTTATGCAGGGAGGAACTGTTTCAGCTATGACAGTTAATATGGGAATACTTTTAGGATTTGTTCCCTCTAATGACCCTCAGGTAACAATGCACTTTCCCCTATATCATGCATAAATGTTACAAATGTTCTTTTACTCTTTTGTCTATTTTCAACTTTTTTGTCACGATTATGCAAAATTACTCTATGTATGAGATAAGGGAAGTGAGCCTCGGAAGAAAGGTGAAACAAAAAGAAACTGGAAAAATATGCCCAACTATCATTACTGTCTGGTGTAACACAACAGTAAGGACTTCAACACAAGTGCTTCTCTTGACATCCTTAGAAAAAACAGTGAGAAGTTATTTCTTCATGGATTCACCATAAGTCTACTTTTGATGCATATAGCTTTAGAATTCCCCTCAACTTTTTAGGCTATTCCAATCTAAGAAAGAGCTTCTAATGTCCTGACAAACTAAATTGAAGTCCACACTTCATTCAGGTTCATCCAGTTCAACAGCATAATTGTTGCTACGAAAATATGCAAGTGTTGTAACAGAATGCAAGCTGTGTAACTGAATACAAGTGGCTGCAATTGGGATTTAAGTCAGAGTGATACAAGTAGACACTGTGCTATAAATAGGACTAGAACTGGAGGAAATAGGGGCATTCATTGATTTGTAAAAACAATTGTACATTGAGAGTTTGCTCTCTAGGAGACTAAGGCATCTCGAATAGCCTTCTTATCATTCCATATCATTCAATACAATTCATTTGTTACTACTACTCTTTGTATTGAAAGTTGCTTAATCAGCATTCATTCTTGCACATCTCTGTTTAGTACTTTGTTTGTTGAAACTGCAAGATTCAATCCATCTCTCTCTGATCTCCACTAATTATCATTTGTTACTACTACTCTTTGTTTGTTGAAACTGCAAGATTCTTGCACATCTCCACAATACCATCTTTTGATCTCCACTAATTATTGTGTTTGCTGGTTTGCAATTTGAATATCGATTGATCTCTCTTATTTTGATTGATAGGTGTGGGAGAAAACTTGTTTCCCAAGGGGTTCAATTTCAACAACTCAGTGAATTTGGATGATTTTGCCAATTTCGTTGTTGTACGTGTTTCTTGGTTGTCCTTGTTTTCATTGTTGTTTTCTTCAATTCTCCGGGTTTCCATGCTAATGTGCCTTCGATATTTTTTTTTCAGGGGTCTGAAAAGCGTTCTAGCACAGATAATTTTATTGAGGTTGCTTTTGATGATGATTATGATGGTGTTTCTTTGGATATCATTCAAGGACAATGCCAAGCAAATATCACATCCACTGTTAATGTGAAGGTTCCAAATATTAATAGTCCAATTGAAACAGGTATACTAAGAATATCGGTTGGTCTGGTATCTTTGATAATAAATGTGATTGGTTTTACTATTGAATGCTGGGAGATTTTTCAAAGAGTGATATATTATCGTTGTTCCTTTAATCTTTCTTGAATGTGTGTGTAGAGATAAGGTGTATGACAGGGTTATATTCATGGCGCAAGAGTTCGGTAGTGATAAATGCTGAATTACTAAAGACATACCAACAAGGTAGACCGATAACTGACACAAACGAACAAGGTAAACCAAAGAAGAAGGATGACAAAATCATGGCAGGTTTGTGGTCTCACATTGTTTTCTTGAATACTTGGCATGATAAGTTCAATACTAGTAGGTGAATTTGAAAAATCTAAACATTTTTGCAGCTTATGATTTATTGAACTCTGATGAAAATAACTTTGAGGTGAATATTTGGTATAACGAGATGGGAAAAGAATATAACGACGGCTTGGACCGTGTTCCACGGTTAGTCAACATCGTCTTTGCTCTTATAGAAAGGTTCTATGATCCTATCAAGGGTAAGCTGCTGCTGCTCTAGGATGGTTGATGCTGCTGCTGCTATCTGTTGTTGCTGCTGCTGTTGTTGTTTATTGAGATTGAGCTGGTACTTGTATTCAAGTAATCAAAACAGTTCTTGTTTAAATTTTACAACCACTATGCCACTTGTAAGTAGTATTATATCTCGAATAGTGCATGTAGAATGTGGTTTTATTTCTGTCTTGTTTGGTTTTTACAGGAGTTTAAGGAACTGTAGCTTGCAAGGTCTAGTTCCGGACCTAAGCACAATACCAAAGCTTGGTTATTTGTAAGTTCATTATAAATCAAGAGAAATTGGAGAGCAAGCACTGTAAGTTGGCTTTGTTTTGCAAATGTATAGGTAGACAATTTGATTTAGCTTGTTCATGCATCGTCAAATGGTTTTGTTTGGCCTCCACCCTGGCAGGTACTGCCATTTGATACCAATTACCTATCTGCTTCAATTCTTCAGCCATAATCCTTGGACCCCCTGCTCTCCTTTCCTCCTATTTATTGTGGTGTTTGGGTAGACTTAAACTAAAAACCTTCAATCTATTAATCTTTATCTATATAACATAAAAAAGGCCCTTACATATTACAAAAATAAAATGAAATGAATGTCATACTAAGGGCTGTTCAATAATTAGACACTAAAGAATAATAAATGTGGAATTTCAAGTTTTTCAATTCAATAAAACGAGTCTTTGATTTTCAAAGTCGTCGTTAAATTTTAACTTTCAAAAAAAACCTGTCCTGCGTGGTACGCCTTTTAGCACATAAATAGTTTAGCTTTGGTGTGAATAAAATTCTAGTGCTTTATCTGAATAAAATGCTAGTGGTTTGAATGAATAATATGCAAGTACATCAGGTGAATAAATTGCTATTAGTATATATGGAAGAATAAAATGCTTGTGTTTTGAATCAGTATAAAGTGTGTAAGAATAAAATGCAGTTTTAGCAAGTAGTAGTAAATAGTAAGTGATTAAAAGGTAATCCCTTTCATTTAATATTTTTTAATCACTTACGGCCTGCTTGGTTGCACGAAGAACTGACACAGAAGGAAAAACCAATTTTGTGAAGTTCAACAGAATAGAACTCCATGGAGCAAATGTCTGTCTTTGGCAGTACAAGTTATATATTTTTTTCTTAGAAAAAAAGCTCTCAATTGGATTCTAACTTTCCATTGTTTGGTTACAAACATTTTTCGGGAATTTTTTTTCTAGTTAATAACTTAAGCTACCCAAACACCGCGTTTCTTCATACTTAAACCTTCTCCCTATAGTTTTGTGTTTAAATGAGCAAACAAATGATGATCATTGGATAAAGCCTATCTCTGGCATAGCAAGCTTCTTTGTAATGAGTTGTACAAACATACATTGATAATGTTTAGTCTTCAGACTTAGAAAATCTCAACACAAGCAGCTCCCACAAATTCAAATCTTAGAACTTTCAGATGTTAGAACTTTTTAAGTTGAAAGACACCTTAGACAATTCAAAGTATGTTGTTTTGACACTTTGATTGAGCCATCAGATTAATTGAAAGTGCTTTTGCCTTGTTAACTTGTCAAGTTGTTTTTTTTCCTTTTTTGTGAAGAAAAAGCATATGCGTTTTGATGGTTAGCATCTATATTTCTAAATTTTGCGGTAGGGCACACCTACATTGCTCTGGCATTTATTCATTCATGATCATATAGTGAAGATAGAGGTTTCACAACTTGGTTCGTAAAATGGTGTCCAATTGCTCTGGCATTTATTCATTTATGTAACTTGTGTGTTTTGCAGATCAGACAGCCGATCCTATTCCTTTCGGGGTTGCAAGATGAGATGGTCCCACCATCCCACATGCAAATGCTCTATGATAGAGTAGCCACTGATAACAAGCGATGCTTATTTGTTGATTTTTCAACTGGCATGCAAATGGACACTTGGCTGGCTGGTGGAGACCACTGTTGGAGAACAATTCAGCTTTTCTTGGAACAGAATGTCTGAGAAAAAGAAAGACGAATCAAATGGCAATGTCGATAGTAATTAGTCCCAATACTAAATCTCCTACTTGTAATTCTATTTCTTTATGTTTGAATGTAAATGATAGCTCGTCTTACAGTGCTTGAAAGTGAAAAACAAACTGATTTGTTGAGCTTCAAATTATATTAGAATAGCCATTCCACTTTTACCGTTGATGTCTCTATTTGATGGAATTTACCATCTTCAGGGAAATCTGATAAATATATCATTCACCTCTTTGTTCAGTTTTCTTCCAAACGTAGTTTGAAATTGTTTAGCTTCTATGGTTAAAGAAATCAGTGTTATAATAGCGTTTATGAAATTTCAAATTGATAGCAAATGAAAAAAAAAAAAAAATTGTTATGTATACCTACCATAGCGTTTTTAAAACGCTATAAAAGCCAAACTTTCTATAGCGGTTTAAAACCGCTATAATAGACCCTGGCGCCGGCAGATACAGCGTTATAGTATCCTACCATAGCGGTTTTAAAGGGCGTTTTTTTTGTAGTGTCCTGTCATTTTTTTTTGTTCTTCCTTCCTGCTCTACCCTTTTTCTCTCTTCTGATCTCTCTTTGTTTACTACGACACCGGCAACCGCCTCGCCTCCTACTCTCTTCATCTCACTCCCTTTTTGCTTGATTTAGTTCTTTTTTCTTACCATCACTATCAGTCACAAACAATCGCAACCTCATTTTTATGCTTTGAGGAAGGAGAAGGTTTTTTAATGTATTTTCTCAAGATGAATTCGTATCGAAGTCTATTTTGTATTTTATTCATAGGCTTTTTTTGGAGATGCATGAAATTTGGATCCATTAAATTTTTTCCCTCGAGATACATGTTTGTATCTCGAGGTTGATCTATAAGTTATTGTTTGAAGACATTTTGATAATCAACGTGAGCCTTTTGACAGTCAATGCACGTTGACCGTTAGTCTCGGAAAATACTGTAATAATGATTAATGATGGGGTAACCTCTAATTAGTCATTTATGATAAGGTGACAAATTGCAAATAACCAAATTTTTGTGTCCACATCTAATTTTACATTTGAAATTAATTTTTGCCCATTAACTTACATACCAATTTGATTTGTTCATCATATATTTATTGTTTGTGCTTCCTACAAAGTAGCTTATCGGATCCATTTTCTTTCTCATAGATTAGATGGAGTTTTGTTTACCAATTAGTGTTTTGTATGTTTATTTATGTATTATTCGAATTAAATTTTTTGTTAAAGTAATTAATTTCTGTATTTCATTAATTAACTATAACGTCACTCCGCCCCCTTCATAAAATTTCCTAGCTCCGTCACTATGTTGATTGTCTAAAATGTTTTTTATATTATATTTTGCGTCTAACTTTACTACTAAAAGTTAATCAAAGGCATGCACTAAAAAGCATGGAAATTAAGGAGAAAGAAAGTGATTAGTATATAATTACTTTAATTGCACATATCTTGAATGAGAAGGTCTAACGTACGCGAAGACGACCCACCTTCTTCCATGGCCTTTTTAGCCAATACACCCATCTCTTTCGCCTTCTTCCTAACTTGCTCCCCTTTCTCTCCTTCCATCAACTCCTTTACCATCTTCTCTACGCACTCCCAACCCACAAAACCACGCACCGATCCGTTCTTAGCCATGACTCTCATACCCACACCCAGCTCATCGACCACCATCCTTGCATTTAAGTGTTGCTCCGCCATCATTGGCCATGCTAGCATCGGCACTGAAGCACATATACTCTCCATCACAGAGTTCCATCCACAATGACTCATAAAACCATTCACACTCTTATGATTCAATATCTCCACCTGGTCAACCCACTCACTCACTACCAAACCCCGATCACCAACCCTCTCCCGAAACCCATCTAACACCTCCAAACCCTTCCATCGAACCACCCACAAGAAGTTCAGTTCACACCTCTCCAACCCCACCATTATTTCCTCCAATTGCGCTTCACTTATCTCTGCTTGAGTTCCAAACGCCACGTACAATACTGACCCTCGGTTGGCCAGTTTTTCATCAAGCCATTCGATCCACGTGGGCTTTCTTTTGGGCTGGGCCTTTGAAGGCACAGCTAAGCTAAGAGGCCCAACACACCAAGATTTTGATTCAGATTGAGCATTCAACCAATCCACGAACTTGGCCTCCAACTCGTAAAAACTATTAGCAACATAACCTTTGCTTTGCATATTTGCCTTAATTTGCTCCATAATGAACTTGGCTGCAGGGGAACTTACATCAGGCTCGATGAAAGTGCGTTCGAAATCGTTCTTAGTGAGATTTATCCAAGGAAAATCTGGAATGCTGAATGGCTCATCATCTGAGTTAACACTTGCGTAAGGCTGAGTCTGAACCACGATTCTGGACATGGTCATTGCATGGTTACTCATCCCGTAGAAGTAGTACCTGGGCACCCGAGTTCATTTGCGGTATCCTGGGTCCATCCAAGGAATCCATCAGATATGATGCATGTTAAGTTGGGTATATTGGAGACGACTCTGTCAAAATCCGGTTTCATGAGCTTGGTGGCTGCAGCGAACTGAGGGAACAAGGAGATGGATGGTAACTTGTCTGTGCTTTCAATACTAGGAGGAAGTTGTGGGATGTTCTGAGGGAAAGGGAGTTCAATTATGGAAGCATGATCAATATCGAAAAGAGCTTGACGGATAAAGGGAGAGTTGAGAGGGGTAGTTAATACAGTGACGCTGATACTACGTTGAAGGAGGAGACGGGCTAGGTGGAGAAGTGGGATGGTATGGCCTTTGGACATGAAAGGAAAAACAACAATATGAAGAGTAGAAGCCATGTTTTATTTTCTAGTCTTCTTCTTCTTCTTCTTTTTTTCCCCTCTCTAAACTCTGTAAAGAATTGGTAATCGGTGTTCAAGATATACAACATATTTATTGAAGGAGTTCAATTATGTGAATTTGTCTAACGTGGTGGTCAATGGAGGAAATTGCTGTGAGAGTGAGAATTGCAGGTCTCACTTAATTTCTTATTCACGACAAATAAACCCTTTGATTGTTATTATATTTGTTTCCTTAGGTTTTTAGAATTTGAATTTTAAAAATCTTCTAGAAGAGCTCCTTAATTAAACATGTCGACAAGATTACAACCAATTGGCCATCATATTAATTAGGAGTTGTTATATTAATTAGGGGTTGTCGTTCACAGCGGATGTCCACCTCGTATGAGGTGGCATAAGTAGAGATGAGGTTTAAATGGAAAATTTATAGATGGCGAGGAAACGGCCTAGGGGGTGGGTGTGACCTCTCATCCCCTTCGAGATGCGCGTCTGCACTCTCGAGATGTGTAGTTTTATAAATCTCGAGAGAAATGAATGGTAAACCCCCCTCGAACCTGTCCTTGACGTTTAGAAGGGCTGGGTTCATGGGCGGATCTACCTTATAGCTTAGGGAGGCAATTGCCCCCCCTTAGCTTTTTAAGAAATTCTACTAAACTAACAATATTTGCAATCTTGTCACCCTTTAAAATTTTAGATTGCCCCCTTTCATAGATAATAAAATACAAATATACACAAAATCGCAAACCCTTCGCAAGTTCACCTCTCCGCCTTCTCAATTGCCCAAAACGATTTCGATAAAGATCAATTTTCTCAAATCCCCTCCTATCACACAAGACGATTTCAATGGAGATTGATTTCTCCAATTGCACAATACGATTTCGATTAGACATAGATCGATTTATGGAGGTGGTCATACTCTCTCTCTTGCTTGTTTGCTCCTCATCGACACTCTTCAGTCTTCACGGTAGTCTGCTTCAACTAAGCAACTAGACGGTAACATTCTTAATATTAACAATTGTCCACCAATTGTAGCTCAGTTGATCGGACATCAACTCTCCTTGAAAATGGTCACAGGTTCGAGACTTACCAGTTAAGATTTTGTGAGTTTTCACCTGATTATTAGAAGCAAATGTGATTCGTCGTGGATAAGTCGTCTTCATGCAAGGTGGAGACAACGGACCGAAGCGAAAGCAAATCTCCCTGCAAGATAGAGGCGACGAGGATATTAAGTGGCAACAATATTGTAGCCTTCGGGCCTGGTTTGGTAAATCCTATAGGTCAGTTAAGCTGCGGTTTAATCATATTTATTTATTTATTTTAAGAATTAAATTATCTGTGATTTATTTTTTTGCCCCCTTTATCTGTAATCCTAGCTCTGCCCCTGGCTGGGTTTCCAACACCTCCCTCTCTCCTTATCTCGTCAAAAGATGTGGCAACCAAGGATTGTGATTTCGTTTTTTAATGTCACTTGTTTAAAAGTATTTACTTTGTTTTCTGTTATTTCAAAAAAAAAAAAAAAAAACCCAATATTTTAGTTGTCCATTTTAATCTCTTATATATTACATAAAAAGTTTCATATAACTCGTAATTATGAGTAGCAGTATAGTGGATTTTCACAGATATTTGCCACACTCGCTCCGTTTGGGGTGGATTTGGTTAAGGCTATATGGAGGTTGGGGCGGATACAGATATCTAAAATGTATCAATTTCTTATTCGGGACGGAGACGAATTTAGCTATATTCGCCCCACGAATATCTGTTTAATCGAGAAAATTACTTAAATGCCTCTAGACTATATAAAGCAAACAATACTCTAAATCAGAAATCTCTCGTCCCTTTCCCTCATCTCACTCTCAGGAAATAATACCCTGCGGCTGCGGCTCTCAGTGGGAGGAAGAACAACATCTTACTCTCAAGTTCACTCTCTCAACCCTTGACATCTCAATGATCTCACCTCTCAAGGCTCTCATCTCACTTTCTCAACCCTGCTCTCAGTCAACCTTCCTCCCTCTGCGGCTGCGCAGTGCGGCTCTCACCTCCCATTTCACTCTCTCAACCCTATCATCTCAGTGATCTCACTCTCTCAACCTCTGCGGCGGTGCGGCTCCGAGTTCTCATCTCACTCTCTCAACCCTGCTCAAAAAGAAGATTCGACCAAAATTCTAATCTTGTTGACGGCTTCTTTGCATCCATGAGGGTGGATATTGGCTACCAAATATCGTGAGTGAATGAATAAAATACTCAGTCTTTGGCCAATAAAAGATCCGAGTAAAATACTCGGTCTTTGTATGATTTGTGTGTTTGCTTGTGACCATAAAAGATCTTATCTTGATCGGGTGTTGGGTGAAAGATAGTCGATGTTCAGGGGATGGTGTTGATTCGGCTGTTCAAGAGATGGTGATAAGCCAGGATGGTGGAGCAAAGGGACCAATGCTAGAGAGCAAAAGGAATTTCGTTCACCTGTAGGGCTCTCACCTTTCAAGGCTCTCAGAATCGCAAACCTGTAAACGGATTGGCGGAGCGGATGTGGGGATCCGCTATTCCTGACGGGGTGGGGATGGATTTACTCAAATTCGCCACAATCCACCCCATCGCCATCTCTACTTGTAATATCGTACAAATTACATATTAAATAACAATAACTCACATAACAAACTTTTGATACTAAAATAAAAAAAACAAACTTTTGGTACTAAAATAACATTTTAGCATGTTTAAATATATGGAGAATAAAAAATTTATTTCTTTTTTAAAAAATTATTGACATATTTTGATTTCAATAATATTAAAATAGAAAATATATTTCATAAAATTTTGACATATTTCGAGAAATCGCATTCTTGGGTGACAACCTATTAAGGCATCATGATCTCTACTTTTATATAAAATAATGTACATATTGTTATATATGAGCATATTACTCGTGTTATTGGAAATTCATATGCATTTGTTTTATTGCTAATTATACCATTGCCCTATGTCACAACTATTTTCTTGCTTAGCCAAGTGAGGTTGGCAAGTGTACATAATGTAGAGTATTCCACATTGTTCTAGAGAGAGTTCTCTAGAACCTCCCATAAGACTCCACAAAGTTCCATAGGATTCTAGTCCTTAGATATTTCTAAGGAAGTGTGTAGAAACTCAATATAGACCGTTAGATTAAAATGATCACCACCGTCCATTGAGGAGGTGGAGTTGTATAAATAGGCTAAGGCCTCATTTCTTGTAATGACCTCAGAGAATTCAAGCAATACAAGTTCTAGTTCTCTTTAGCTCTCTTGTGTGTTCTTAGCTTGCTTAGTTTTCCAAAGTCTAAGTAAGTCTTTTATGGGCAAGGCTGACTAGCTTTCTTTGATAACTTGGGGCAAAGTTTGCTAGTGCCGCACGGGAAGTACCTTGTGAAAAGAAAGCCCGTGACAGTTGGTATCAGAGCCAAGGTTTGGCAAAGTTGGTGAAATCATCCTACACAAGAGAATGTCGTCAGAGGTCAACAACCCAGCAATTGGCAACACTGACAAAGGTGGGAAAGTCCGCAAGGACAAGTCTAAGGACTTAATCGCTGCGATGGATGAAAGGTTGGCCAAGTTGTGTGCCACCATGTCCGACTTAAGGGAGAAAGTTGAAGACATGGAACTACGCATCGAGGGGCAAGCGTCCAACGGGGAGGACCAAGAGCTCCGGGAAGAGATGCAAGGAGCCTTAAACGCAGTAGTGGACATGGTGTCCAAAAAGATCGAGTCCCTAGAAGCCAAAGTTGTTGCTAAAGATGAGGATATGGAAGCTTATAAAGAAAGAGTTGAGAAACTTGAAACTCAGCTCAGGGTGTGCATGGCTGCGGTAGCCAATGGTGGGACTACGCCAGGGACAGTCACCCACAGAGTCGAAGCTCCCAAACCTAAGGCCTATGGTGGGGCAAGGAGTGCAAGGGAGATCGACAACTTCTTGTGGAACATGGAGCGCTACTTTGATGTGGTTGGCATAATAGATGAAGCATCAAAAGTACGCAGTGTCTCCTTATATTTAAATGATGTTGCTACAGTTTGGTGGCGCAGAAGGTCCGATGATGTCAAGAAAGGATTATGCACCATCGACACTTGGGAAGAGTTCACGAAGGAACTCAAGAGACAATTCTACCCGGAGGATGCCGAGAACGAAGCTAGGGCCAAGCTTCGTCGCCTTCAACATAAGGAAGGCCACATAAGGGAGTATGTGAAGGAGTTCTCAGAGTTGCTCTTGGAGATTCCTGACATGGGAGAAAAGGATGCTTTGTTTAGCTTCCTCGATGGCCTAACGGGTTGGGCCAAGTTGGAATTGAAGAGGCGAGGTGTTCAAGACCTTGCAACGGCTATAGCTGCGGCCGAATCCTTGATTGAGTTCAAAAGAAAGGACTCATCCAAGGGACAAGGGAAAAGGTCGAGTAGTGATGGCAAAGGTGGGGGAGACAAAGAGAAGTCCTCCAAGGAACACAAGTACTCCAAAGACAAGGGGAAGGAGAAAAGAGATGGATCACCCAAGAAAATGTCTTGCTTCTTATGTAGTGGACCCCATCGGGCATTTGAGTGTCCAAACCGGGGGAAACTTGCCGCGCTTGTCATGGAGGAAGAAGCAAAGGAAGAAAGGAGGATCGCCTCAATGAATCTCCTAAGTGCCATTCAAGCTAAGGTCGAAGAACAACCACGTGGAAGGATGTACGTGGAGACCGAGATTGGGGGCAAGACTTTGAAAGCCATGGTGGATACCGGAGCCGACACAGTCTACATGGCCAAAGACCTTGCTGAAGAAATTGGCCTATCATATACAAAGGAGAAAGGTTATATTAAGGGAGTCAATGCTAAAAGTCTCCCAATTGAAGGAGTAGCTCGTGGCACCGATATTCGGCTTGGACAATGGCAAGGTAAAGTCGACATAACTATTGCCCCAATTGATGATCACAAATTCTATTTGGGTATAGACTTCTTGGACATGGTGAAGGCTTTTCTGGTACCATATGCCAACACCATGTGCATCATGGAGAAGGGACAACCTTGTGTTGTGCCCGTAGTAAGGGAGATAGGTAAGGAGAGAATGGTGTCCGCTCTCCAACTTTCTAAAGGAGTAAAGAGAAATGAGCCTACTTACTTGGCTACCCTCAAGGAAGATGAAGGTCCCATGGATGGAGAGGTGAATGCACCTGAGGCCGTCCAAGATGTTCTCAAGGAGTATAAGGATGTTATGCCTGCCGAGTTGCCTAAAAAGCTTCCACCAAGGAGAGAGGTGGATCATGCTATTGAGTTAGAAGTTGGAGCAAAGCCACCCGCATTTGCTCCTTATCGTATGGCACCTCCTGAGCTCGAGGAGCTAAGAAGACAATTAAAGGATTTACTAGATGCTGGTTATATCCGACCTTCCAAAGCTCCATATGGTGCGCCGGTCTTATTTCAAAAGAAACATGATGGATCCCTACGGCTTTGTATTGACTATCGGGCACTCAACAAGGTCACTATCAAGAACAAGTACCCGATTCCACTTATTGCGGATCTCTTTGATCAACTTGGTGATGCAAGGTACTTTACCAAGCTTGACTTGCGCTCGGGATATTATCAAGTCCGCATAGCCGAAGGAGATGAACCAAAGACGGCATGTGTTACAAGGTACGGGTCTTACGAGTTCTTAGTCATGCCATTTGGTTTAACTAATGCGCCGGCCACATTTTGCACTCTAATGAATAAGGTACTAGCTCCTTACCTTGATCGGTTCGTAGTTGTGTACCTTGATGACATTGTGATATATAGTAAGACATTGGAGGAACATATGGATCACTTGAGGCAAGTGTTCCAAACCTTGAAGGAGAACGAGCTCTATGTCAAAAAGGAGAAGTGCTCATTTGCCCAAGAAGAGGTGACATTCTTGGGTCATATCATTGGCAAGGGCAAGCTTCGCATGGACAAGTCCAAGGTACAAGCCATCCAAGATTGGGAACCACCGACCAAAGTCACCGAGTTAAGATCTTTCCTTGGCTTGGTGAACTATTATAGAAGGTTCATCAAAGGCTACTCTTCCATAGCCACTCCATTGACAGACTTGCTCAAGAAGGGACGAAGTTGGGATTGGAGTTCAAAATGCCAACAAGCTTTCGAAGGATTGAAGAAGGCAATTGTGGAAGAACCGGTGTTGGCACTTCCCAACCATTCTATGTCTTTTGAGGTACACACGGATGCTTCCGACTTTGCTATTGGTGGGGTACTGATGCAAGAAGGGCATCCTATTGCCTTTGAAAGTAGGAAGCTCAATGATACTGAGAGGCGGTACACAGTACAAGAGAAGGAAATGACAGCGGTTGTGCACTGCCTACGAACATGGCGACATTACTTGCTTGGGAGCAAATTTGTGGTCAAAACCGACAATGTTGCCACTAGCTACTTCCAGACACAGAAGAAGCTCACACCAAAACAAGCTAGGTGGCAAGATTTCTTGGTAGAGTTCGATTACACTTTGGAGTACAAGCCTGGCAAAGCTAATCTTGTTGCAGATGCTTTGAGTAGAAAAGGAGAACTTGCTGACATAAGTCAACCTCAAAGTAACTTGAAGGAACGCATAAAGGAAGGATTGGCACATGATTCCATGGCTCAAACCATCATAGCTCTTGTCAAAGATGGGAAGACAAGGCGGTTTTGGGTGGAGAATGGCTTGATATACTCTAAGGGAAGGCGAATCTATGTTCCACCTCATGACAACCTAAGGAAGGAAGTCTTGAGAGAATGCCATGATAGCAAGTGGGCGGGACATCCAGGTATACATCGAACTCTTGCTCTTGTTGAAGATTCCTATTACTGGCCACATATGAGGGATGATATCGAAGCATATGTGAAGACTTGTCTTGTATGCCAACAAGACAAAGTGGAGCAACAATCACCTGCCGGCTTACTTGAACCCCTCCCCATCCCAGAGAGACCTTGGGAGAGTGTTTCTTTAGATTTCATAGTCGGGTTGCCTACATCCGAGGGTTGCAATTGGATCCTTGTGGTCGTGGACAGATTTTCAAAGTATGCCACCTTTATTCCCACACCCAAGGAATGCACAGCCGAGCAAGCTGCACATTTATTCCTCAAACATGTGGTGAAGTATTGGGGTGTGCCCAAATCTATCATCAGTGATCGGGATACTCGGTTCACGGGGAAATTTTGGACTGAGTTGTTCAAGCTATTGGGTACCGACCTTAATTTCTCTACTAGCTTTCATCCTCAAACGGATGGTCAAACAGAGAGGATGAATGCTTTACTGGAGTTATATCTTAGGCACTATGTGAGTGCCAACCAACGAGATTGGGCTAAGTTGCTAGATGTTGCCCAATTCTCTTTCAACTTGCAGAAGAGTGAAGCGACGGGTCGTAGCCCATTCGAGATTGTCATGGGACAACAACCTATGACCCCGAGTTCTATTGCCACTGGCTACACAGGAGTGAGTCCATCAGCCTATAAGTTTGCCAAAGGATGGAATGATCAAGCTGATGAGGCTCGAGCTTACTTGGAAAAGGCCTCCAAGAGGATGAAGAAGTGGGCCGACAAGAAGAGACAGCCTCGAGAGTTTCAGGTTGGAGACCTTGTGCTTGTCAAGATGCATGCTCATGCCAGACTTTCTGGACTGCATCGTGGCCTTATTAGAAGATATGAGGGTCCTTTCCCCATAGTCAAGAAAGTGGGAAAGCAAGCCTACAAGGTCGAGTTGCCGCCGAGGATCAAGTTTCATCCAGTCTTCCATGTGAGCCTACTGAAACCGTACAAGGAAGATCGGGATGATCCAAATCGAGGAGTTTCACAAAGAGCACCAATGGGCATGAGGATCCAACATGACAAGGAACCAGAGATTATCTTGTCAGATCGTGTGGTGCGTCATTCCAACCAACCTCCCACACATGAGTTACTCGTCAAGTGGAAGGGATTGCCAGAAACTGAAGCCAGTTGGGAGCCAATCCAACATTTGTGGCAATTCAAGGAGCAAATCAAAGCGTACGAGGATTTGAAGGCAACGAGGACGTCGCCTGATTAGGTGGGGGAGAATGTCACAACTATTTTCTTGCTTAGCCAAGTGAGGTTGGCAAGTGTACATAATGTAGAGTATTCCACATTGTTCTAGAGAGAGTTCTCTAGAACCTCCCATAAGACTCCACAAAGTTCCATAGGATTCTAGTCCTTACATATTTCTAAGGAAGTGTGTAGAAACTCAATATAGACCGTTAGATTAAAATGATCACCACCGTCCATTGAGGAGGTGGAGTTGTATAAATAGGCTAAGGCCTCATTTCTTGTAATGACCTCAGAGAATTCAAGCAATACAAGTTCTAGTTCTCTTTAGCTCTCTTGTGTGTTCTTAGCTTGCTT
Source organism: Berberis thunbergii (assembly GCA_003290165.1). Classification (NCBI taxonomy): domain Eukaryota; kingdom Viridiplantae; phylum Streptophyta; class Magnoliopsida; order Ranunculales; family Berberidaceae; genus Berberis; species Berberis thunbergii. Next base: position 328,502 of record QNQO01001198.1, on the reverse strand, counting down.
AGTTTTCCAAAGTCTAAGTAAGTCTTTTGTGGGCAAGGCTGACTAGCTTTCTTTGATAACTTGGGGCAAAGTTTGCTAGTGCCGCACGGGAAGTACCTTGTGAAAAGAAAGCCCGTGACACCTAGCAGAAGGTGTACCCTCAGGTCAGGTCATAGATGCATCAAAGATTGAAGTTCTGCAACCATATAAATCCAAAATAATAGTCACCCGACCGACAGAATATAATTTTTGTTGATTACTTTTATATATTTGTGATTGAGTGCAAGGTCATCTTAGAGCCAAGCTGTAGGTCCTTTTGGTAAAGCTACCCAGTGCTTTTGCTTTTTGTCTTTGGAACAAAAGGACAATTAGATTTTTTCCTCTTTTAGCTCAACCTAACTGTCAGGATTCTTCACGCCTAAGTTTCCGCTTCGAAACCACCAACCATCAAGTGCATCCTCATTGCTTTAATATTTGTCATGTTACCCGCTCATCCTAATATTATTTTTATTATAAATTAATTATAATGAAATAAATAAAATAAATTATTCAACTAACTTGTATTTCAGATTGAGGCTTGCGAAATCACTATCTTGAATTGACAGAATTTGTACGTCTTGATTTATGGATAGAGACTAGCGAATACACTACATCGTATAGACATAATTCGCCCATACTCGAGGTGTTGTAATTTTTAGGCGTCTGACTAGCAGAATTTAACTATCTAATATCAATACCGTAACACAAGGGTGTTGACTCTGACAAATTCACTGAATGTAATCTCTCTCATAAGTGAAAAATAATGAATAACTCTAATAAATAAAATTAATGTGTTGAAAAACTCGTTTTTCTCTTCAATATATAAAAAACAAAATGGTGTGTTGATCAAACACATTCTTTCTTAATTCAAAACAATGCTTGAAGTGCAAAAGACAATCCTTTCTTAATACAAACAATGTTTGAAGTACAAAAAACACATCCTTTCTTTATTCAGACACATCATTTCTTCAATATTTGTTATTTGTTATCAATGTTCTAAAAAGCAGCCTGAGCGTTCACCTATGCACTTGTAGGTAGAGAGACGCCTAGATTAGTTGCTAGGCAGAGGGAAAAATAGGGTAGAGCGCATATGCGGGTCTAGGCGTTTTTCCACTGGTTGCAAATAACCAAATCCAATCGATCAGTTCCCAATTACGACCGAAAATTAGGTTTTGCAATTGCAAAACAGAATAAAAGAGAAGAAGAAAAAAAAAAGTTTTCCGGCAGGTTGTTGATTAGCTTCTCTGCCAGTGCCAGATTTTTCAAGCGAAACATTTCGCTCCACTTTCGAAGTTTCACTTGAGTACTATACCTAAATAAGAAAGGGAAAAGGAAGAAGAGAGAGACTACAACTTCTTACACTCTGTCCAGACCAGAGTATTCAGTCCAGACGTTTCAGCGACTCCGAACTCAGTCCAGACTCCAGTTTTGTGTTTCATTGGTTGTTCGCCAATCTCTTTCCAGTGGGTACTCCTCTAACTTCTCCTAAATTTCCAAAGTTAATCCCCAATTACAAACAAATGATCACTCTTGTAGTCTTCTTAGTTCTAGGCTTCTAGCTATGTGTTTTCAAACTTTTCACCAGTCCATTTATCCCTTCTTAGTTCCAGGCTTCTAGCTATGTTTTGCGATTCTACCATCTGTACTTCTTTTGTATAGGGTTAGACATCATGTTTACGTGTGTTCATGGTTTTAAATATTTTCAGATATGTATAAATGTATAATCAGTTTTGAATCCAAAATCACTGTGTATATATTTGTGAATTTAATTAATTTTGAATCTTAAACCTGAGACTAATTGTTGAGATGAAAGTATTCAATGTTAGTAGAGATGAGAGATTCTAAATCTTATGTACTTAACGCTTTGTTTTACCTTAGATGGGAAATTCTAAATAATTGTATATGTATTGTGAATTTAATTAATTTTTCATGTTTATAAATTTGCATATGTATATTGGCATTAAATTGAAAGTAATTGATAAGGTATTAATGTATTAATATACTTAATTTTTGTAAATTGTGAAAGTTATATACAAAACCTAAAATCAAGTTCTTGAGCATTATGCACCTGCTCGCCACCTCTCCAGTGCCTAGCAATTTTTAGAACATTGTTTGCTATTCAAACTCCAACAAAGTTTTTCCATCAGCTGGCACACTCTTCATAGTAAGAGTATTTTTCACATCAATCTCATCCATTCCGAGATGGTGCAATCCTTAGCTGGACTCAATCGTTGTCTGTTAAACCGTATGAACAAGTTACATTAAAACCCATTTCCTCCATCCTGAATAAGACGCGGGAAGGTGGTGGTGCTACAACAGTCACTACTTCCACCTTGAATGGACGTTGCTTTCTCACACTCGGTAATGCATTTAGCCATTTACAATCGTGTTCAAGACAGTGGGGTGCACCACTCATGTGAGTCGCCTTGTGAAGAGAGAGATATGTTGTCAGTCAAATATGCCTTTCGGCGGATTCGGGGTGGCTCCTGCGCACAATGCACAGGAGGACGTCCTGCGCAGGAAGCACAGCCGTCGGATCTGATCCAACGGCTCAGATCGACGGATTTCAAAAAACAATTTTTTTTTTTTTTGAAATCCAGTTTTTTAAATCCTTCGATCTGAACTGTTGGATCTAATCCAACGGCTGTGCTTCCTGCACAGGACGTCCTCCTGCGCATTGTGATGTTTATGAGGCGAATGTCGGTGGCGCCCTTAGCGGCGGGCCCCCATATTTGGCACCACCAAGTAACATGGAACATGGGCATTTCTTTCATATTGTTAAGTAGCACTATAGCCAGAGAATTGAGATACGCACCTCTGTGGTTGAAAATGACTCCTTTATGACTTGGATGTTGTTGCCAGAAGTATAGTTTAGTGTGATTGGATCAGTTTCGTCCATTGGCTTTGTAATCTCGAAATCAGATTGACGCGTTAGTAGAAAACTCCCATTGTGTGTTTGGTTGAATGGAATTATATGTCCTGAGAATAAATAAATGAAATTTTTATGTTTATGGAGCTTTTATTCTCATAATTGATCACAATATCAAATGGTGAATGTGGAGTGATACTTTAAATTAACATAAAATATAAAAGTCCCTTCATAAATTTCTATGACACAGAATTTCATGCAACCAAACACATCCTTATATTCCCATCTGCTCGAGTTGAAGGGAGACACTTTATGGGATTCATGGATTAGAAGCAGGATTATGGGTAATTTGGCATTCGCTTTCGAGAAGATATTGAGTGCATGTTCTATGTGCAATTTCAAGAAACTAGTAGACCACAAACAACACCTTGGCTTCTGAGTGTTTCAAGAGAACGTACAGAAACCATAGCTGAATCATGCCTTATGTTTAATGTGCGAAGAATTGCTCCAGCCATTGGGACGCCAAAACGTACCTCATTCATTGCTGTGGTATTGGGAAATAGTATCGCAACCTACTCAATTTCAAAAACATTACTGTAAGTGAGGTCTGAACGATCCATGGGAAAATTTATAAAATGCAAAAGTTTAACTGAAAGCTCTTGTTGGTAAAATAAACAACTTGAAAAGTGATAAAACGATGAATTAGTATAATACGTGAACAACACGTAATGATATAAAATCACATTCTTATTAGATGATGTACATAATGGATTTCAGATCTCAGAGAAATTTTTTTATTTTGTGACATAATAAATGTTATTTATAAATTGCTCATTGTTTAGCCCTCCTAACCTTTGAATGACTATCACAATTGCCCTTTTCCTCAAACTTCCAGTTTTTCATCCTCAAATCATGTTCCACAAGTCAATGGCAATGTTAATCATTTCATCGCAAAACTCTTTCGTGTGTATATTTGTGGCTGTGATAGAGGATGGAAAGTTTTGCAATTTTGAAATTCCACCCCACATGCCATTATCATTTATGTATCCTGTGACCTGTCAGATGAAAATGCAGAGTTGCTAGGGCGCACCGGTATTTCAACCGGTATTTCAACCGGATGGTGCTAGGCACGTGCGATTAAGGTGAGAAAAAAAAAAAAAAACACAAACAACCCAAATCTCGACAGAGAAGAAGAACAGCCATCGAAATTTTACAGAAGAACACTACAATCCAAATTTCCAGAGAAGAAGAACACTAGATCTATTTGTGTAATCCAATCCAAGAAGAACACTACACAAAGGTATTTTTCTCCATTTCTTTCTCTCCTTTTGGTTTTGAAATGCTATCCCTTTCTTTCAACCAAACCGAATCAATTTGGTGCTTTTCACTTTGATTCAACCAAACCGAATCAATTTCATCTTTAAAATAGATCAATAAAATGTTAAGTTAAAATAGAAAGGAAATGCTATCCCTAATTGACAAATAGGAACTTCTAGGGTTTGTAGAACCACAAATTAATGTTTTTGCAGATTAACTATATTAAAAATGTTTGAGTTGAAATTATAAAAAAAGCTAATTCTAATCTTCAACCACATTCTAAACAATAGAGATTTTAACAATAAAAATCTATAACCTCATTACCCAAATAAATAATGGGATTTTGCTTCAGTATATATTATTGTTAACTTCAGTATAGTAGTATTAGAGATTTAATGGGGTTTTGCTTGTGTTGAATTTTTCATATTTTCAGGGATGGATACATTAGAAAATAATGAATGTATGGAAAATGAAGAATTTTTAGATGAGATAGAAGAGCCTCGCATAGGGATGGAATTTAACAATATTGACGAGTTTCAGTCGTATTATCATGATTATGGTAATAAAAAAGGATTTCCAGTGAGAGTAAGGTCGACTGAAAAAGATGTGGATGGAAATTCTAGATATGTTATTCTTGCATGTGGTCGGACTGGGACATCAAAAAGCAAATCAGAAAGTGTTATAAAATTGCGTCCCATGGGTAAATGTGGTTGTAAGGCTAAGATGAGAGGTCGTATACGCCCTGATGGAACAGTGAAAGTGACAACAGTAAGTGATGAGCACAATCATGATTTGAGCCCTGCAAAATCGAGATATTATTCTAAAAATCGAGTTATGAGCCAATATGTGAAGAAGAGACTTGAATATAATGATAGGGCGGGCATTAGGCCAAATAAGAGTTTTACTTCGTGTGTGGTTGAAGCTGGTGGGAATGATAATTTGACATTTTCCCAAAAAGATTGTTACAACTATCTGCATAAAATAAGGCAGTTGAGACTTGGTGAGGGGGATGCGTCGGCACTTCATAACTACTTTCAAAAGATGCAAGCCAACAATGCTGAATTTTTCTATTTGATGGATTTGGATGAAACAGGGAGGTTAAGAAATGTATTTTGGGCTGACGCATGGAGTAGAGCAGCTTACAAGGAGTTTGGTGATGCCATTACTTTTGACACTACGTACTTAACTAATAAGTACGAAATGCCATTTGCTCCTTTTGTTGGGGTGAATCATCATGGTCAGTCAATACTTCTTGGATGTGGATTGATCTGTAGTGAGACAGTAGAAGAGTTTGTTTGGCTTTTCAAATCTTGGCTCGTGTGTATGAATGATCGTGCTCCAGATGCTATAATCACTGATCAGGATAGAGCAATGAAGAGAGCCATCGAAATTGTGTTTCCCAACATACGCCATAGATGGTGCCTATGGCATATTATGAAAAAGTTGTCTGAAAAACTTTCGGGTTGCAATCAATATGAGGCTATAAAGTTTGCAATGCAACGAGCAGTTTATGATTCCCTGTCACATGAAGAGTTTGAAGAATATTGGTATGGGTTTATTGAGAAATTTAACCTTCAAAATAATGATTGGTTGAGTGGATTATACAATGAAAGAATTCGTTGGGTACCAACATTTCAGAGGAATACTTTTTGGGCAGGAATGTCTTCAACACAAAGGAGTGAAAGTATGAATGCTTTCTTCGATGGTTATGTAAATTCAAAGACCACTCTAAAGCAATTTGTTGAACAATATGAGAATGCACTACGAAGTAAGGTTCAAAAAGAAGTTGAAGAAGACTTTAAATCCTTTAACCGTTGGCTTCCTTGCATTACTCCGTACGAATTTGAGAAAAAATTTCAAGCTGCCTACACCACAAATAAATTTAAGGAGTTTCAAACAGAGATTGCAGGAAGATTATGTTGTGCAGTTAATCATGTCAACGAGTTGGATGGCATTCATGTTTATTATGTTTCGGAAGACAGGTTGATAGGAAGCGCATACAGATCAATCAATTTTAAGGTTTATTTTAATAATGACGACTTCAATATTCAGTGCAATTGTCAGTTGTTTGAGTTTAGGGGGATTTTATGCAAACATATTTTATCGGTATTGTCTCAAAAGAGGATTAATGTTTTACCAGAAAAATTTATTCTTCGAAGGTGGAGGAAAGATGTTAAGAGGTGTCATAAGAAGGTTAAAATTGTGTATTCAGATTGGGCAATGAGGCCTGAAAATGAACGGTTTGATGAGATGTGCAGTATCTTTTATGAAATGGCTGACATAGCTTCCGAGGATCAAAAGGAGACAAACAATGTTAAACAGTGGTTACAAATGAAGCTTCGTGAACTAAAGATATCAAAAGGTGATGGTCATGTCAATGTTGAGCCAGAGGGGTTGTTCGAAGTTGGCGCTAAAAGTAGTACTGAAATTCATAGTCCATTGCATGTTCGTTGCAAAGGACGACGTTCTACTTCGAGGATGCAATCTACAATGGAAAAAGCCTGTAAAAAGAAGAAGAAGAAGAAGATAGAAACACAAAAAGAGAATAATTTGGTAGGTTTACATGTTTGTTTTGCTTCAATGAATATATTTAGTTTTTTTATTCAAGATAATATATTTTTAATTTCACATGTCATTTGTAGGGTTCTACCCAAGTTGGATTTGAAAGTTCACAACTTATGACACATTTTTCAGCTACGCAGGTTTGTCTGTTAGTACAAAGATTTTTCACTTTTGATTTGCCCCGCTATGATTGTTCACTATGATTAACGTGTTTGTCGTATTGAAGGGTGAAAGTATGGGGTCATATTATTCACAACCTAGTGGACTTGGTCAGGTTTACTCACTTATATCACAGGTAGATAATTTACATGTTTATTGTCATTTGAACAACCACATAAAGAGCATGTTTATTGTCATTTGAATAACCACATAAAGATTGTAAGCCTTAATCATTTATTTTTGCAGCGACCAACTTCTAGCAACGACATGGAGTCGTACAGAGATTGTGCAGATATTGCAAATGAATTCTCCAACCCTGAAAGAGATCATTCAAACATAGTGTCAGACATATGGAAGCGTTGAGGATCCAATTCATGCAGTTTCATGTAATGTTCAGTGTTTCATGGGTGTAATGACGGGTTTTCAGGGTGTAATTTCAGTGTTTCATGGGTGTAATGTCGGGTTTTCAGGGTGTAATGTTCAGTGTTTCATGGGTGTAATGTCTGGTTTTCAGAGTGCAAGTCATGAGTTTCATGTAATGTTCACTGTTTCATGGGTGTAATGTCGGGTTTTCAGGGCGTAATTACAGTTTTTCAGGGTGTAAACTCGTATAATTTGCTATGAACTGTTAGAACAATTTGCTATGAACTCGTGTAAATTCAGTTTTTCAGTTTTCAGTAATTTCATCTAAACTGTCAGAATTCCAGTGTTTTTATCAGTGTTTTTTATCAGTGTTTTTATCAGAATTCAGTCTAAACTGTCAGTGTAATTTGCTATGAACTTTTTTTCCAGTGTTTCATCTAAACTGACACAATTCAGTGTTTTTCCAGTGTTTTTCCAGTGTTTTTTTAGTGTTTTTCCAGTTTTTTCAGTGTTTTTCCAGTGTTTTATCTCTGTGAAATTTCTGACAGGGTTTTATACAATCAACATAGCAATCAGTTTTATAAGTGTTTATATAAGTATTGTTTTTATACAAAAAAACAATTTCTGACAGGGTTGTTTATATAAGTGTTGTTTTTATATAAGTGTTGTTTTTTTTATAAGTGTTTATACAAAAAACATAGCAATCAATTTCTGACAGGGTTGTTTTTATAAGTGTTTATACAAAAACATAGCAATCAGTTTTATACAAAAACACTAGCAATCAGTTTTATATAAAAACATAGCAAATCAAAAACATAGCAATCAGTTTTATACAAAAACAACCCTGTCATAACAACCCTGTCATAGCTATATAATCAGTTTTATAGCAATCAGTTTCAGTTTTATAGCAATCAGTTCTATGCAACAGCATAGCAACAACCCTGTCATAGCTATATAATCAGTTTTATAGCAATCAGTTTCAGTTTTATAGCAATCACTTCTATGCAACAGCATAGCAACAACCCTGTCATAAAAACACAGATTTTATAGCAACCCTGTCATAAAAACACTGATTTTATAGCAACCCTGTCATAAAAACATAGCAACATAGCAACCCTGTCATAAAAACACTGATTTTATACAAAAACATAGCAACATAGCAACCCTGTCAGTTTTATGCAACAACATAGCAACAACATAGCAATAGCAACAACATAGCGACATTGACTTAGAAACAACATACAATAGCAAAGAAATAACAAAACAGAATAATATATCATCCAAGATCTTCAAATTCATTTACCATCCAAAACATATTCATTTACATCTCACATACTATCCAAGACCTTAAAAAACAAAAGTACAAGAATTAATAAAACTACTACTAATATACTATTGATAAGGTCCTTAGTAAATGCCCAAGTATCGTTGAGTTGATTTTCATGAGCTTGATTGCGACGACCCTCGGGAGCATTATTGGGTTGGTCCACCACTTCTTCAGTGTCGTTTGTTCTTGACTCCCTTGTTCTTGTTCTTATTCTTGTTCTTGATTGGTGCTCTCTTCTCGACGTTTGTTCTCTTTCTCTTCTCGCCTCCTGTTCCTTCCACATTTCATAATCTTCAACCGCTTCTTCAAGTGAATTGAAACCCTTGTAGACAGCATCCGTATACCCGTTCACTTGTAGTGCGCAACTTGACCAAGTAACATATATGCCAGGAACATGCCCACGATAAACAACATAAGCTACGTATGCCATTCCTGCGTTGGCAAAGTAATATATGTTAGTTGGCGTGACACAGGCAAGAATACATAAAAATACATTGCATTAGAAACAACAAAAACAAAAAAAATACTTTAAAACACTGAGATACATTTCAGAAATTATATACACAAACTAATTTTATCCAAACCAACCAGCTCAACCAAACTAGAGAACATTATATACACAAACTAGAGAACAATTTTTTGCTAAGACTTAATTCCGTTTTTTGCCTTTTCTAAGACTTAATTCCATGTCTTACCATGAAATGCTCAAGCCAACTACTTGAGAAGCTAAATTGTGTAGTTGCTGCTTCACCATACATCCTTCAACAAAATAACTCTTTTGCTTTGGCCTGGATCTCCAATCATATTCACCTTCTCTTGATATTGGAAAAACCACTCATATAATGTTTATCTAACTCGATATATTTTTCTGATTTGTGCCTCTTAACATTGTCATTTTTTAACCTCATTTAACCAATGCAGTGCTGACCTTTTAAACATGTTTGATATTGTTGATTGGCTGATGGAGGTGATAATTTTCTTGAACCTATTGTTGCAAATGTTTTGGTAGTATAAGAATGATGCTCATTTTATACTCGAATAATGCCTTCCTCATCTCATCAGTTAATGTAGATTTTTTTTCACTACTTTCAAATGAGATGCCATGGAGGAACAAGATTACATAATTTTGGGTCTGATAGATTATTTTTGTAGATTGTTTATATAGAGATCATGTTCTATATAAACATTAAATTCTAAACCACTTTATCTTCTAGTTTTAGGAATATGTATGTACATGAATCTTGACAACCCTTACATTTTTATTTTTAATGTTCATTAGAAATTTGATTAGTATATGAATCTATAACTATAGATTTTCATAAGATACAAAATAAACCAATATAAAGAAATCCTAATTTCAGTATGAAAAAATGAATAAACCAATATAAAGCCTTAATAATAAAAGAACTATGGATAACAAAATGAACAAAAAAATTTAATTAATGTAAACAATCTACTAAACCAAATTTCAAATGACATGGAGACAGCCCTAATTTCAGAATGAATAAAAATCAAAACTGAAGGGCTTACAAACTTGAAGCCCTAATTTCAATGTCGAAACCCCAAACATCAAATTTTCAAATAGTTTCTCTACAAATTGAGAAATCGAAGATTTGGAAGCATAAACATAACAAATAGAAGAACAAGAAGACTTACAAACTTGGGATCACTGAAGAAGTCCCGTCCAGGAATCGCAAAGAGAAAGAAGAGTGAGGGACTGAGAAAGAAAGGTCGACCTTGTTTTCGCAACTGCTTGTTTTCGCGAGATGAATCGATTTGGAAACGATTTGAAAGAGAATAGAAGAAGAGAGGTCTCTAAGCTTCAGCCGATTGGGGAGCTAGGGTTTATGTTTACCCAAATCGAAGAGATTGAATCGAAGAGAAGAGAGAATAGAATTCGAGCTTCATTCTGGTTTTTTTTTTTTGGGTCCGCTTTAGTCACACGTGCCTGGCACGCCTGGATGGGCACGTGCCTAGCACCATCCAGGTGAAATACCAGGCAAAAAACCGGTGCTTTTTAGAATTTTCGAAATGCAAATTGCCAAATCAAATAACAAAAATTCTAGGGAACGAGGGATAGGTGTATCCATCCATTTTTCTCGAAATAAGTATCAGCGCCATTGAGATGCACACTACACTTATCTCGAAGAGGATGAATGGTCACTCCTTTCACTCGCTCCCCATAAAGGCTCATAAAATGATGTATAGTCTCAAAATACTAAAAACATTTTTCAGAGTCCATATCTACAAGCAAATACAGCCATGAAATGCACCATGCTAAAACATGTGGATCCCATCTAAATAAACATTCACATCAACATAAGGTGACAACCCAATAGATTTGAACTTGAGATCCTCGGTCACTTTGAAAGTTTGAACCCTCGACTTGTCGTATCATTTTTAACATAAAAATGTTGTAGGTAAATATAATTTAACAATCATCTTTAACGTAAAAATGTTGTAAGTAAATATAATTTAACAAGAACTACAAACGACAATTTCAGTCAACTTATCAAGATGTTGTTGGCATGCCGAGCGTATGCGTGCACTTCTTGGTCGACTAAACATAGCAATGATATTGTCCTCAACTTAAACACCATCTATCGGACCTAGGTAGTGTGGGATTTTCCCCAAAAGACCTTGTTGCTATTAGGGAGTGGACCATTTCCTTATAAACCTTTGTGACAATTCTTTCTTACTTGTTGTAGAACTATTCAAACCAACATTTTCTCAACAATTTTCACCTTGGAGCGAATTGTCACACATCCTACAATTCATCATCGCCCTGCAACATCTTGAAGCACACATCCTCTTCGAGTCTCATGTGCAACCACGATCATGTGGGTATCACTTGGTGTATGGGCTCGACTATTCCCAGCGTTGTTGGCTCCACTTAGTTGAAACCTCTGCACTAACTCCACCTCGTTCGAACTTGTAGGATACTTTTGAACACCACCTCGGCAAGGATCTAGAGCTTAATATGGATCATTCATCTAACGGATTGCGCACCTATGATGCTCCACCTGGTCTGACTCTCTGCCATGCGCCTACTCTCCTTAAACGATGGAGGATCTTGATCATTCACCCGAAGAACTTGCACTCCCGTTTGGATCTGGCTTGCTGCCCTGCACCTACGCCTATCCCCTTAACAATGTGTTGTCTACACCTCCACCTCGCCGATCGGGTCCCAGCTGAACCATCAGCTCTGATACCAATTGTTGGTGCGTGCGCACACCTCTTGGTCCACTATAAATAACAACGATATTGTCCCTGACTTAAACACCACTTATCGAACCTTTTATATAGACCTAAGTGGTGTGGGGTTTTTCCCAAAAAGTCTCGTTGCTATTAGGGAGTGGATCATCTCCTTATAAACCTTTGTGAGAACTATTCCTTACTTGATGTGAGACTATTCAAGTCAACACTTTCCCAACAGATATATGAATGATCATTATTTTTACCTCACACCTTGCGTCACAACTTAAAATTTACAGAGATTGATCAAAAACATCTAAACTTAGAGTTTTTGATGCTTATTATCCATTGTTTTAAAGTTAGAAATGAGATGTTCATCCTCTCCATGTAGGTATTCAGTGTTTTTTATGTGAAAGCATTATGCATATATATATATTAGGAATAATCATACAATCCTTGGCCAGCTAAAGCTGCCAACTAGTGAGCCTCAATATTGAGGTCTCCACTGATATATTTACAATGTCATTAGAAAGCAAAATAAAAAGGAGCCTAATATTCCAAAAAAGTTGATGCCAAACCCATTCCAAAACAAAAATTGAGCTAGTGTCCTCTGAAGAAAGCGCCTCCAAAAAATTGGTAAAATAGCAAAAGATAAGACCACTCCACCACCGTTGGGCCTAAATCAACATAAGGGCCACCTAGCCTGCATAAAGCTCAGCCATGGTGTTGTCTAAGACCTTTTAAGGAATCGTACTAGAAACAGTAGCCATGGTATTTCCATTCAGATCCTTCGCTATGACGCCTACAATCCCCTGTTTAGTAAGATAAAAAAGCAAGCATCAAAGTTAGAATAAAAAAAATCAAGTTCAAGAAGAATGGAAGGCTCAAGAGAAGGTGAGAGGCGAAGGTTAAGGGAATGCATGCAGGCTAACTCAATTCGAATTTGAAGGAGCTCAAAACTACTAGCTACAGGTGCAATGGGGGGCCTATAGAACTGAGAAGGGAGGATGGGAAGCACTTTTGGGATGAGCATCCCCTTTGATTGTACTGAAGATGAAAGGTATCGAGCGGAGAAAGAACAAATGTAAAACATCTTCCGTGTGGTGGTTGCAAAACACACAACGATTGTCAATAAAAACATGCACCCGAACTAAGTTAGACACCGTAGGAAGCAGGTCTTAGCTGACTTTCCAAGGGAATAAGGTGGCACTAGGAGGGGCCTTAACATGCCAGAGTTGGTGAAGGATTTTTGGGGCCAAGAGGGATGGCTGAGGATTCGAGGAAGAACCAACATTTGGCGATCTAGAGAAAAATTTAGTGGCATTTTTAACAGAGAACATGCTTTTTTTTGTCACCCAACCAGATGAGTTTACCAGGACGGATCGTTCGTCTGAGACAAATATCAATAATGTCCTTAGCTACCGGAGCTGGAAAACGAGACCGAATAAGATATGTCTTCTAGTGAAAGGAGTTCGAAGGGGAAACTGACCAAAGGTCTAAGAGAGAGGAAGTGCTAGAGGGCCGAGTTCGCACTCATCCAACAACAAACCAGGTTTAACCCAGGCATCATTCCATAGGTCAATTTGGTTTCCGAATAGAACTTGCCAATGCAAAAAAAGGTTCATCTTAGAAAAAACATGAACATTGCCTTACCAAGCGAAGGAAGTTTGGGAGGGAGACTTCAAGATATGAAAAATGCTTTTAGAACGAAAGTAGATAGCCTTGAGTTGATGAGATTTCTAAGCATGTGGAAAGGAGATGGCATTCCACACATTTTTTCCCATTAAAGTGAAGTTCTTATTCCGAGAGGTAGGAATATTAAGACCCCCAAGGTGACGGGGCGAAGCGATTCTAGTCCACGTGCATAGATGTTTAGTTGTGCCTTGTTCATGACCATTCCATCAGAAATTATGCGCGAGAGCATCTATTTGACTGGAAACTGAGGAAGGAAGAAGGAACGCCTGCATGGTAAAAACTGAAATAGAACTAAGAACTGTTTTATCATGACAATGTAACCGGCCTGAGACAAAACTTTAGATTTCCAAACCGATAATTTGTAATTGATCTCATCGAGTAAAACTGGAAATCCGTAGCTTTATGCTTAGAGAACAACAGAGGAGATCCTATGTATTTGTCCTTAGAATTATAGAATTTGGATCACAAAATCATGTTGATCATCTTAGCATGCTTGGAGTGAACATTGGAACTATAGAAGATAAAAGACTTGTCAAAATTAACTCCTTGGCCGGAGGCTTGGCAATATTGATGAAAGATGTCTTTGACAGAGTGGGCCTTGGCTAAAAAGGCGTGGTAGAAGAGCATAAGATCATCAACATAAAGTAGATGGTTGAGAGAAGGAGATCGACGGTCGATTTTGATACCCTTAATAAGGTCGTTCGCCTCAGCCTTGGCCAAAAGTCGGGAGAGAGCTTCTGCTACCAGGATGAAGAGATAAGAGAGATATGATCTCCTTGTCTAAGCCATCTAGAGGGCATTAAAGAAAAAGAAAAAAAAAAGGAACCATTCAACAAAACCCAAAGGGAAGTAGTGAAAATGCATTATTCTATCAGTTCAATCAATTCTTTTATAAAACCTAGTTGCTTAAATATTTGAAGGAAAACAGACCATTCCACTCTATCGTAGGCCTTGGTCATGTCAATTTTGATGGTCATCCAGCTCCGAGACTATTCGAAAATGTTGCATTTGAAATAAAGTTTCATGAGCAGGCTGATGTTATCGGTATTGGACCGACCTTTGAGAAAACCTCCTAATTCGGGGAAATAATATTATCAAGCAACGGTTCGAGGCGATTGCCTAGGATCTTAGAGAACACTTTATAAACATTACAAAGCCCAATAGGTCAGAATTTGTCAAGGGTGACCGGATTTCCAACTTTAGGCAACAGAGTTATGAGTGTTTCATTAAGTTTAGGGTCCAACTGATTAGTGGAAAATAAGTTTTGGACAACCTTAATGACATCTTGCTTAACAATATCCCAATAAAATTGGAAGAAGAAAACGTGAAAATCGTCCGGACCGGGGGCTTTATGGCTATCCATAGAGAATACCACTTCCCTAATATCCTCTGCAGTAAGGATAGCTAGAAGAGTTTCATTGTCATTCGAAGAGACAACCGGTTGAAAGAGGTGAAAGATGTTGTGGTCAGGGACCGGTAATGAAGATTGAAAAATAGTGGTAAAATATCATCCAGGACTTGGCCCATAGCAGACGGTTCAAAAACCCAATTATTCGTTGAGTCCTTAAGTCTCAGGATACTATTGGATTTCCATCGCATCAGGGTTGTAAGGTGAAAGAATTTGGTGTTACGGTCACCATCGAGAAGCTAGGAAGCACCAGATTTATTTCACCAAAAAAGTTCTTACCGAATAAGGAGCTCTGACAGGCAATATTCTATATAAAGATGGCTTCCATATTTTTGTGCAAAGGGGGTTCATTCTGAAGCTCATTAAGAGCTCGCTCTAATGTCAAGAATGCAGACATGAACGTTGCGGAAATCAGACTTATTCCACCAAGTAAGAACATAATTGAGCTTTTGGTTTTGAGTGGAAATTATTAGATGGAGAAGCATGCCTGCGAGGGACCCAATTGGAAGACACAAGCTGACGGCATAGAAGGTCCTGGTCCACATATTAAAGAACTTGAAAGGTTTGGGTTGATTAGTATAACGAGTCAGTACTTGTAACAATATAGCTCTATGATCAGAGGATGAAGCATGTATTGAACGACAGGAAGCAGAGCCATCCAGTCAATATTAGCTAGAATTTTGTCGAGTTTAGCTTTGATGTCATGCTGATCCTAGCGTTTGTTATGCCAAATTGAACTGGGATTCCTTAAGAGGAGGACTATCAATTGATGAGTGTCAATAAAATTTCTGAAATGACTGAGAGCTAAGACAATAGGTCTGTTGCCTCCCAATGTTTCTGCTGAGTAATAGAGAGCATTGAGATCTCCTGTGACAATACACGGGAAAGGTTGAAGCTCATAAACCTGTAGCATTGTATTCCAAATAAGAACCCGGCGAGCCAGATTTGGTTCTCCATAGACAAAAAGAACCGACCAGACATTAGTAGCATAATAATCAGTAATGGTGCAATGAAGTAGTATTTACAAAAGAAAATCATAGTAAGGTGGATACCTTCCTTCCAAAAGAGAACTATTCCTCTAGAATGTCCTTGCGCGGGAACTGAAATTCCATAACAGAAACCCAGTCTCTGAAGAGTACGGTTCATTTTGGCGGAGCTAGCCTTAGTTTCAGAAAGAAAAAAAAATATACATTGGACTGACGGGATCGAAACGCCTCAAGAGACCCTACACCTCTAGTGCTCCATGAAAGTATCATGGCGAATGGGGCGACCCTTTAGAGTTGGTCGCTTGAACCCGTGGTGAATCAGAAGTGGGAAAAACATAATCAACACCTGAGCCAACGGTATGAGCAAAAACTGTTGCGGTGGGGATCCAGCAAGAAGTACTATTATACGAGGGGACTTCTATAGAAGTAACAAAAACTGTAGTAACCCAAGTGAGAGAGGTAAAAAGAAGTGTAGTAGCCTTGTCATCACTGAAGCTACATATTGATGCTTTCTTGGTACTAATCATCTCAGAAACTGAATTAGATCGGGATTACAATTTTCGTTTGCCCAACTGAAATGCCAATTTGCGTCTGGCTCTTGCCATATTACTTGCTTTAACTATCTGCTTATAAGTTCTGGCACTAGATAAGGAGACAATAAAGGAAGAGCCTCTGATCACTAGAGCACTAGAAGGAGCCGGACCAACTGTATGGTCAGCCAACTTATTACTTGTAGAGCTCGATATGTGCTTTTGGGGACGTGTTGTTGTTATAATAGGGCGAAAGCATGGCTGAATCGACTGTGCGTGGGATGCAGCAAGCTCTAAAACCTCTTGAGTCTGAGAAGAGCTATGGAAAAAGGTGGAAACTTGAGTCGTTGAAGAAAAACTAAGAGAGATGCTAGTAGAGACTAAGCATGAACTTGCTATAATAAAAATTGGAGAAGGCTCATGCGGAGAAGATAGAGAGACAATGACGGGATGGTGGGGACCCGTCACTACACCAAAAGGCATGTTTAGCTACGGGGAGGTGGCCACGGCTCTAAGCCGTTGGTTTATTTGCCACGGCTAAAAACCGTGGCTATAATGGCCAACGGTCTAAAACCGTGGAAAAGGCCCACGGTTTTAGACCGTTGGCCATTGTAGCCACGATTTTAGACCTTTGGCCAATATAGTCACGGTTTTTTACCGTATCTATATTTGCCAACGTTCTAAAACCGTTGCTAAAAAAATCAAAAAAGTTGAAGAACTCGAGTGGATTTCACGCGGGCGAAAGAAATTTCGCGGTCTGGCGAAAACATTTTGGCTCTCCCGCCTCCATTTTTGCTGATTTCCATTTTCATCTAAGAGGTTTAGGGTTTTGTAAGAAAATCATTTTGGCTGAAAAAGCTCGAGGGGAGAATCGAAATCGCATATCTGTTTTTGTGTTGATTGCGGTGAAATCAGAAATCAGAGAAATTTCGTCAGTCGTCTCCTCTCCTCTCCATGGTTTGGTTTGATTTGATTGCATTTGGAAGGTCTTTCAACCATAATCTCCCTCTGGACTCGGCCTCCACCTTCTCGCACGGCAGCAGCACGGTGCCCTTCCTTCCCCTCTCATCATTCAGCAACAGCAACAGGTGGTACCTTGAATTTCACAATGTTGTTTTCTTATGTTATTGAATAAGACTTCACTCCCCCTAAAATAGGTGGTACCTTGAATTTCAGAAAATTTTGGAACCATTAGATGTTTCAAGTATTGTTCCCGCAAGCATTTTAGATACAAATTTCATTGTGTTTCACTGGAGATGTTTAACACGATCTTCAGACTGTCGATCTGAAATTCCATTTTGAAAGAATCAAATAATTGCTGGTGATTAGCATGAGTTATGAATGTTAAGTATCAAAATTCATCGGTAGGGGCGAGGGCTGGGGTTTGAATGTTGTATATTTGTTGAACTTTATATTGTTGTACCAAAATAACAAAATGTTTCCTGACTGGCTTTGTTTGGCAGTCAAGTCTTCTATGTGCATAGTACGGTTAGTGCCACAAACAGTCATATTGCAGTAAGTGATGCATAGCAACATTATGATAGATACTGACAACTGCTCCATATAAGATATGTTAGAGCTAAAATCTCAATTGGGTACTGTGTTCTTTATGTTTTAGATCATTGGCTATTGGAAAATTGTAGAAAAATGTGAGTTTACAATTGGGAAAGTTGCTTAATAGTTCTTTATATTTTGATATTTCATTTTTTTTCCTACAGATATTCTTGGGTCTTCATAAACTCTTGGGGAAATCTATGTCAGCTGGTGTTGACAATTTATCATGGACTATATTGAGAGATGACCATCATAAGGCTGCTTATGATATTGATACCTTGACGGAGCATCAAAGTAAGCTTAGTGTTGCGTTGGGAGTGTTGCACGAGTGTTTTGAGCCTATAAAAGAACCAAAAACCAAGGATCTTGTAAGAGATGTTCTTTTCAATAAAAGGTGAGATTATATCATTCAGAAAAACGACCTTCTTTAGTAGATGATTTCGTATAGCTCATAGTTCCGCATTCTAAACTCCAAATCTAACTACATTCACATGTCAATACACTATCTAATTTAGAAATTTTGAATCAATTGCTTTTAAACATTTAGGTATGGTATGACGTGAGTCATTTAGTAGAAAAGATTACACGTAAAATTGATTCAGAGAAGAAGACGCCAATCCTAACCTTCAATTTTCTCAGGGTTCTTTCAGCTTTTTAAATTTAGGTCTGCTATATAAGTATTGATTTAGGTATATATTTTTTAAATTTATTTATTTCAGTTCTTGACGATATTATCTTGAGATAATGTAAAATGTCACACAACAAAGTTGCACACCTCAGCATTGAAGTGTAGAAAAGGCACAAAGGTTGAAGCCAATAATCATGAAGGATGGGGCGCTAGCTTCCAATAATGAGGTGAAAGTATATGGTGTAATTAGAGCTTGGTCTAAACCTTTGATGTGTTGCAACCAGGCCTTGCCTCGGTTCGAGCCATAAGTTATTGCTCATGCATAGAGAAAATTTTCAAAGGATGTGTGAGAATGTTTATAATCTAATCATGGTATGTCCAATGGAGTTCCCATACGAGTGTCCATGGTCTGAGTGCCCAATACGTATGGACATTGGTTTTTTCTTTCTTTTGCTTGTGTGCATGTGTGTTGTTTATGCACAATTTATCTTTTGCTTTGTAAGCAAAAACCACAACAGTCACATCTTGAAACTTGTGATGTTAAACCATGCATTAGCTTGTGTAGAAAACCACTCATGCAGGGTATCCTGGGATTGGATTTTCATTCACAGAAAATGTGTGAGAGCAAGCAAGCCCATCTGATGTGTGGAGCTAAAAAAATAAGATGGTCACATCTGATCCACTAATGTGTAATATGGTCTCAAAGATGGCTGAAAAACTTTTTTTAAGGATATCTGATTGGTGCTTCTGCAATACAAAAATATCTTGCTATTTATTAGTCTCTTACTGCCAAGAACTTTTCTTGTATTTTTTTCTATTGAAAGAAGTACATAGATAACCTTGGCTAAAGTTAAAAGAGGCAAAACGTTGTATTAAGAAGATACTAGGTTTCTTCATTTTTGCTTTGTTCAAATGTATTTGATTAAGTTTTACTTGGTTAAGGAGCGTGCTTACCCCTGCTTCTTCAGAATTATGTAGATTTTTCTGTTGACATATTCCATCCTGATTCCATCTTTGTTTATTCTTAAATTACTTCCTTGTTCTGGATTCCTTAGAGTTGTACTGTGTCAAAATCATTAATTAGTAGGTTAACTTTAAATCTACCTTCACTGTGCCACGTGTTCAATACTGGTTTCTACAACTATTGCAGGTCGTTGCTTAGAAGACTTGACTTTAAAGGATTCTACACTGTTCTTTTGGAAAAGGTGGATGAGTTAATTTCAGTGGCTACAGTAAGGTAAGTGTTCTCTTCCTGTAATGAGTGTAATTTTTCTTTAACCTTTCTATCAGGAAAACAAATGTAGAGTGGTATGCTTTAGTTCTTTATTTATTTATTTTTCCCTTTGCTGTGTAATGCCTTTTTTAGATCCAGTTATAATTGAAATGCGATTCTTATGTTTGTTATTAGGGTTTATGGTGAAAAGGTGGCATTCCTCAAGTTTTAGATGCATGGACCACTTCATTTGGGTTTTCGAAGATGCCAAAGTCTGAGAGGATGGAGTTTCTAGAGTACGTTTTCCTAGATTTCCAGGACACTACAATGTGTCAGAAAATGTTGACGACACCCAGAATGAAAATTGCAAGGCCAAGAGGTGCGTGTCGCCACTCCTTTACTTTATAATGACAAATGTCTTCTGTTTGGTGCTGGTGGAGTAATCCTTATGGTATGTGGATTACTATCTGCAGGAAACCAACGAAGACTTGAGCATGAGCTGAATCAAAGTAACGAGAGCATTGATTTGGGCACAGACAGCACAATTCCTGAAGTAATTCTATCGGATAAGGAGCAGAATGCAGTCATGGAACGATTACTGTTGGACATACCAGTGGAGTATGAAATCATTGAACCAATTGGTTATAATTTAGAAATGGCAAGTTTTTTGGGGAAATATCAGATAAACCAATGATATGTCAGGGAAACCAGCTCCAATTAAGTGGGTTGTTATGCTCCCAGTCGAGAGAACCCAAAAGAAAAACAAAGTCATGTTGGTATGGATGCTTTGGACATCGACAAATGGAAGAAGAGCCACACAAGGTAAAACACCAAAAAAAAATTGTTTAAAGCTAGTGTCTGTTTGCAAAGGGACAATCTAAATTGTCAGAGACGATTGCTCTCTGCAAGTGATTGTTGCATGTGTCTGCTCTGATAGTGTTCACTTGTAGTGGTTTTTTGTTTACATCACAATGAAGTTCATATAAATAGGAGAACGGCAATAACAGGGTATTCATTCATGATAACCGGATAGTGATTTTTTGTATTCTATTGCTTATTTTTTGTCTTTCACTATGATATCAGGAACCTGGGTTTGGAGGTTTAAGTTAAATATTTCACAATTTGACTTACCACAGTATTCTTCTTTGTAAACATTAGCATTCTAGATCAATCAAATGAAGAAGAACATGATTGTTTGTGCAACTTGGGAGTAGAATCAACAAAAAAGAAGGAAGAAGAAAGGTCAAGCAAGTATGGGTAATTGTTGTTTCTTCAAATCAGCTCAAGTAAACCATAGAAGTTGAACAACTTTAACTTCCTCAACTCCAGGTACTCGAACAATATTTTTTTTTGCAATAATTGATCTTTTCTTTTAATGGAGTCTCTTAAGTTTCAGTTTTTGTTGATGGGTTTTCCTTATTTTGCTTAGATTCTGTGTTTTTGTGTTAATATCTATATGAGGCAATGGGGTTTTGGTATAATTTTATTGGATCTTGTACTCAAATAGAAATCCATTTAAAAACTAAACTTTGTTGTAATTATGTGTGTGTTAATGGTGTTTTAGGACCTCAAAATTGTCAGTTTTTATCTCAAATTGAACTGGGATCTTCTTCCTCTTGGAATCCAAACAATACCCATTATGTCATTTCTTGAACATGTTCCTTAAGTTTCAGAATCTTTCACACCAAGTCCCTTAATTAATAATTTGCTTTAGTTTTGTGTTAGAACATCAAAAGCTCCAGCTTGACTCAAAAACACCGGATGGGGTTTTGGATTTGTGGGTTACCCTTTTTAATGCAATAAAAGAATCTATTTTGTACTTGTTCATAAGAGATTAAGGGAATTCTGATTAGTACTCTGACACACTAGATCCTATGTATTAATTATAGGGTCATCAAAGGCCAATAACAATGGAGGTGGTGGTGATCACCATCCTTATTTTTGTTATGTGCTTTTGTCATTGAAATTAGAGTCAATTCTTTGTTGCTGTGGTGGTGATCATTTGTTTGTAATATGGATGTTTATAACTAAAATTGTATCAAATGCATGTTTGGATGAAGTAATTATTGAAACAAACATCCCACAAACTTTACCCATTGTGGTAAAGTCCCAAAGTGGAAGAAGGGATCATAAAGTCTTCAATAAGTTTGGAATCACAAAGACCATATCTCCTTCTCAGGTACTACAACACACTTTTATGATTTCATTTGGTTTGATTTGATTAGAATGATTGTTTTGACACATTGGGTATGTGATTTAATGATTCTAGATTGAATCTTATGATGGGTATTGGATTGTTTTGTTTGATTTCTGATTGGGTTTTTGTGTATTGAATCATGTAGAACATCATTAAGGTCTCTAGTAAGTCTGAGTTTAGGCTACCTATTGAGCAGACTACTAGGAGGAGAGGGAGGCCATTGTTTGCTGTGGTTGGGGACACAGGCTTGTGTAAAGAAGAAAGTGTGGAGACACCTCTTGAGCCTAGAACTTGTGCAGGGAATCTTTTGAGTGTTGTATTGCAGAAACATCGCCATCTCTTCCATTTCGCGGTGGCGAAGCAACTAGACCAATTGGCTTCTGATAGGGATGAAGCAGTTGCCTCAATACAGCGCAGTTCTTCTTTGACCGAATCATTTCTTCAGAGGTAATTGATCCTTCCCTTTTTCAATCACGCCAAGAGTTATTTGTTAACTTGTTGAGTTTGATTGTAAGTAAAAGATTGATCTAATACATTTTAATTGTCAACTCTACCTGTGGTTTCATCTGGTAGTTCTGTCATCATAGAGTAGTTGTCAGTTTGAGCAATCAAAATTACAATTGTGATAGGAATTATGAACAATAGTTACAATTGTGAGGCACCAGTTAGAATCAACTAGCTTTTTCAGTGAACTTCCCTTTCTCTCATTCTCTATCCTTACCAATGGCTTCTCATCTCTGGACTTTATGTCTAGGCCTCTTGTTTATGGCCTCTCTAACAAGTGCTGCTAAACCAAGAGCTCCTATGATGGTACCATTCCACAAAAACTATGCACCAACATGGGCTTTTGATCACATCCAGTACTTCAATGGTGGCAATGATATTCAACTCAAACTTGATAACTATACTGGTAATTAGTGTTAATGTTCAACACTCAAAACAAATAACCCCATCTTCTTCTTCTTTTTTTCATTTCAAATCATCTAAACAGGCTACTCACTACTAACTTGTTTGTGTAGGCACTGGGTTTCAATCCAAGGACAATTACTTGTTTGGTCACTTCCAAATGCACATCAAGATGGTTGGAGGAGATTCAGCTGGAACTGTCACTGCTTTCTATGTAGGTGCTATTTTGTTGTTGTTTTTTTTTTTTAAGTAGTGGTTTTTTGTTGATGTTGTGATTTTATTGCAGTTGTCCTCGCAAGGAAATGAGCATGATGAGATAGATTTTGAGTTCTTGGGGAACAGAACAGGGCAGCCATATATTCTACAGACCAATGTGTTCACTGGAGGGGCTGGAAGCAGAGAACAAATGATCTATCTCTGGTTTGATCCCACCAAAGCATATCACTCTTACGCAGTTATCTGGAACATGTATCAGATAGTGTGAGTATTTATTATTTATTATTTTATATATGTGGGGGAGGGGGCTTTTCATTTAACCTCATATACTATTTTTCAATGTACATAAATTATTTAAGATCTGAACATTTGATGAACACAGACTATACTCATAGTGTTTAATTTCCATCTTCACTGTTTCCAAGTATTGGAAAGGAATACATTTATTCTCCCTTTTGGTTACATTTGTGCATTTTAGAATCTTAGCTTTGATTATTAAAGTTTGAACTGGAATTGGATTCAGGTTCTTTGTGGACAACGTACCAATTGGAGTGTTCAAGAACAGCAAAGATATGGGAGTGAAATTCCCATTCAACCAACCAATGAAGCTCTACTCAAGCCTATGGAACGCGGACGACTGGGCTACAAGAGGCGGGTTAGAAAAGACTGATTGGTCCAAGGCACCCTTTATAGCTTCATACAAAGGCTTCCATATCGGCGGTTGTGATGCGTCGGCACAGGCAAAAGTTTGTGCAACACAAGGGCAAAGATGGTGGGATCAAAAGGAGTTCCAGGATTTGGATGCTCAGCAATGGAGAAGGCTTAGATGGGTCAGACAGAAGTTCACTATCTACAACTATTGTACTAATAGGGTTAGGTTTGCTAAAATGCATGTTGAGTGCAAGAGAGATAGAGATGCATAAACAAATTAAGCTCACTTAGATTTTCAGGTGTTTATTTTCTTTTGTTCATTAGTGTTGTTGAAACAATATATCATTGTAATTCATCCTATGGTATTGGTTTTTCCTAAAATTTGGATGCTTATGCTTTTAGTCATTTGATAGCAAAACAAAAAAAAACAATTTTTTTTTTTTGCCACGACTTAAAACCGTGGCTAACTATTGCAACGGCTCAGAGCCATGGCCATGAGTTGCCACGGCTTATAACCGTAGCTAGGACTTGCCACGGCTTAAAACCGTGGCTAAAACCTTTGCAACGGCTTATAACCGTGGCTAACATATATTTTTCCACGGTTTTTAGCCATTATTGAGGATTTAGCGACGCCCCTACAGCCCACGGTTCTAAGCGGTGCCAATGGGTTACCCCCATGGTTTAAAACCGTTGCTAATGGCCATTTTTGGTGTAGTGCGTGACCACTAAGGAAGGAGAGGGGTACAACCGAACAACATCAATCAAGGAGGAAGGTAGAGAAAAAGAAGATATGTGCTTTGATCCAGACTTCCAAGAAGAAGAAGGTTATAAGTCGTCCCCTGAAGAGCCCAAGAGTGGAGAAAACCACCACTAGAAAGGCCTATTGGTGAGTAAGTAAAGCTTGAGGCCAAGAGTTTTTGGAAAGGGCCAATAAAAGGCCCATAATCCGTGAATCTAGACCCAAAAGTTGAGACCCAACTTGTCTGATCCGGTGCAACTGACATTAAGTAACTATCTTGCACCTGACTGTAATAAATAAGAAAATTAAAAAGTTGGGGGTGGACCCCTTCTGCTGACACAGTCTGAATAATATGAGTAATTCTACAGGGCCTGGGTCCCCCTGCCTGGGGGGCAAAAATACACTTTTGCCCCCCCCTCTTTAAACACCTTTTTCAAAAAGGTTGTTAAAGAAGGGAGCAAAAGTGTAATTTTGCCCCACTCAGGCAGCAACCTCGCTGGTTTTCCCAGGCCAGAAAGAATTTGCCGAATAATATGGGTTTTAGCATTAGTCTATTGATGTTGCGTAGGAGTTTAGTGATGGGACCCATAATTGCCTTGAGAAAAGTTGGCTTCATTAACTCCTACTCGTTGACCAACAGGGTGCTCTAGGAGATTGAGCCTCCTCTCTCACGCGAGGAGCTTGCTTAACCGAATCTCTAGCATGAATGGCCTGAATCTCAGATGGAGAAGACAACCGGCGACCGCTATTACTGATGAAACCACTGCGGCGAAGACGAGGTTGTGAATGGCGAATTTGTTGTGAATTAGAAGGCTGAGATAATGTCTCCAAAAGTTGATCTAGATGGCATTTAATTCTTGATTGCTGAGAGAAAGAGAGTTTAATGGTGGATGGCGGTCGGCCGAGCTCAAGTTGGCGGATTGTTTCATAATATAGCGGGTAATTCCTCCCAAACACATGGCCGATCAAACCACAACAAAAATAGAAAGTGGGAGGATCCTCATAACAAAAATACATCGTAAACATTCTTCCATTATCAATCCCAAAATAAGTCTCCATTGAGCACGAAAGTGCTCAAGTGATATTGATGCAGATTTAATTAACTTAAATAAATAGGTTAATTTAACCTAGTCTTAATAACTGCAAGTGCACAGTGTCTAACTGATAGACAAGGGCAAGTACAGGTCGATTCCACAAGGACTGTGGTTGCAATTAAATTTCAGAGTTGACTTAAACTAATTTAAATGGGGGTTACAACAATCAAAACATCTAAACTAAAAATCAAATTAAAAAAAACAAAATAAATTTTTTTAAAGAATATGAGAAGGGAAACCAAGGCATTGAATCCACCAATTCAGTTTTTCAAGTTATTTTAATCTAACTTATTATTTTCTAAAGCGAGAAGCTTTAGGGATGAAAATTTCATGCTTGCATCGATGACGTGATCGTTTAGAACAATTCAGTTTTAAAATCCAATGTTACAATTAACTTCAGCATAAATTATAGACTCCTAGAATTGAGTGTCTTGTTACAGCACACTCAATCACAAGTCTAATTTATTAAGTTTCAACTCCTAGCAATGAGTGTCTTATTACGGCACACTCAATCACAAGTCTAACTTAACCAATTAAAACTAATGCTTTAAATATTAATAAAGAAAACTCTAACTACCGACTAGTCTAGATCAAATCCGATATAATCGGTGAAAGTAATTTACTAATACTCAAAAATTAAATGTATTTTGCAGTTAAGCACATAATAAATAAAAAAGTCAAAACTGGAACAAACTCTTGAAACCCAATTGGTTTCATCTTAGCCTTGGTGAAGGGTTTAGCTCTCCATGGTAGCGGTGGTCATCTCCTTGTGGTGTGGTACGCCGCAACTCATCTCCTCAGAATCGGCAAATCAGCAATTCAGCAACTGTGGATGCTCTGAACAGTCCCGCGAGCACAAATAGCCTCCAGCTTCTTCTACTGTGGTGGTACACAGAGTAAGCGGTTGGGGTGCAAGTAGCCAAAACAAATTTTGAATCAGTTTTTCTCCTTCTAAAGTCTCGTGCTCTTCGTCTCCAACGAGACACGCCGTGTTGCGTCTATTTTTCACTCCTTATGAGCGTCCTCTTCTCCTGACCGACTCCGGTACCTGCAAGAAACAGAGAGAGAGTGAAGGAAGAACGATATAAAGAAACACTAGAAGGAGGAAGAGAGCAGGGAAGTGAAACAGGGACTGATCTGCTCTGTTATTGCTCCTGTTCTTCTGTTTCAGTGTGAGAGAGATGGTGGTGATGCGTGGTCTTGTTATGATGAAGGAGCAGAAAGAGAGAAGTGGGGGAGGAAGAGACCGTGGAAGAGAGAGGAACAGGGGACGGTGTGGGCGGTGGTTTATGGTGGTTTGCTACAGGGATGGCGAGTGCGCTTGATGGGTCGTGCGTGGGACAGGGATGGTGACGAGCGAGAGGTGTTGTGACGGTGTTGTTTGGTTGAAACGAAGTAACAAAAATAGGGAGAGAACGGGAAACAGAGGGAAACGAGAGAAACAGTGACATGGCGTCCTCTCTGGTGCGTCTTTTGTCTGTGACGGAAACGTGGAGTGAGATGGCGGCGTGAGGCGGCAATGGCGGTTGGTTAGTGGCGAGAGACGAAGGTCTCTATGTCTCTGCCAAGGAGGAGAGGGAGGAGTTGGTGATGTCGGGATGATCGCACTGTCGGTTTTCCTATCGAGCCAGGACTGCGGCAGGGTGGATTGGCGCGGTTGCTGAAAAAAAGAGGAAGGGAGAAGGAACGTCGAAGAAGAGAGAGCCTTTCTCCAAAATGAGGAGAGCTAAATAGGGTTCTCCTATTTTCTTGGGCTTGGGTTCTCCAAAAGACGTTGGGCTTGGGTTAAATTAGGTGGACCTAGGTTTATTTGGGTTAGGTTTAGATATGTGACCGTCTACTTTGTACCACCGCTAGAATCGATCAATTGTCATTCCTTAAATTGTCACCTTAATACGATTTCATCGTTCACGCTCAAATTCCTACAAATACATGAAAATGAAATAATAAGAATAAAATATAATAATCGAAACAGTGACATATATAAATTAAGGGATATATTATATAATAATTACGTGAATATCAGATACTCCAGACCTTAAATCTGATATACAGGCTTTTGGAATGTCTCCAAAAATAGTATCAATCTCCATAAGTTCACCAATACTGGATGCAAGAATTTCAATGTTAGCCACCTCCACTTTGTTGGCTGGAAACTCGTGAAGGTGATCCAGCACAACATCTCTGAGTAATCCATCGTAAGATAAACATCATGCCATGGTTTGTGAATGACCAACCATCCGAATAAAACCCAAGGTCCAAAAAACAACACGTTTAGGAGATTAGATATTTCAGTGAATTGCACCAGATAATAGGTACACTCTATATCCCATTTGCGATCTAGATGTTCCACATGAAAAGTATAACTGGTCTCCCTTGAGAGGCCATTCTCCTGGCAAAAAATTCTTGTCTTAGCCGTTGATGATGGTCGTATTTGACCACAATCTTTAGTTGAGTAATTTTCATTGGAGCTAGAACGCTCAGCCCGACGCGTGAAAGGAGTGGCTGTGTTAAGTTGTGACGGAGCTGAGTTTCAAGGACATGGATGGTGTGTGATTTTGAGGAATGGGATGGTCCAATGTGCGTGGTCGAATTGGGTGTAGGTGATGTGACTGGTTGAGAGTGGTGAGACTCAGAAGGATGGGAAAAAGAAGATGTGGGGAGTCTGGGAGTAGGGATCATAGTGGACACCTGAAGAGGATGAGAGGAAGGAAGAGGTGCAAGAGTGGAGCCTGAGAAATCCATTAGCAAAGAATGGTAGCAGAAGTGAGCTTGGATGATGCAGACGGTAATTGGAAAAGAATTAAGGAAGGATGTGTATATGTTTGGGCAGTAGATGTGGTTGGGTGAGTGGATCTTGATGGAATTTGATTTTGATTTGGGCATTAGTTGAAAAGTTTGGTAAGTATTTATGGTGAGATAAATTGATTTGATATGATAACGACAAAGAGACAAAGAAAAGAGAAGATGGCTAGCGTGAAGAGGAGATTAATGGCGAGGTAATGATGGGCTTAGGGATGAGAGTAACCATACTACATCGAGGCCTGCAGAGAAGAAAAACACACTACAAAGACAATCAGTTCCCAAACACAAACACAACTAAAGAAAAGCTCCGAAAGAAAAGAAGGGAAAAATGATATATAGATCTATGAGATAAAGGAGCTGAACAGGGTAATCCAGAAGGGTTAGGTCAGAAAAGAAAGCGGAGAGCAACCAATGGGGAGAAAAAACGAGGTTGGTTCACTGAGATTTGGAACCAGAAAACCTCTCCCTGCGTATGTAGGTATGTCAGTGTTGCTTAGTAAATTATACGCATTACTAGTGCACCTAATCACTTTATCCTTTCGTGTGGTTTATCGTGCTTACTACTTTTTAGTTTTGAAATAAGCTATTTTTGGCATATTTGTAATAAGTAAAATGAACAATTTATTTTATTTCCTATCCTTTTTTTTTGTGTGAATAACATGCAGCTACCGTGAAAATCATCAATGTCGGCCCCTGCATTTGAAGGCCCAAAACACCAACTTTTGTCATCAGCCCCCATCTACATACCATCAAGGGAAATTCTAAATGTCGAGGGAAAGAGCGAGGAAACCAGCGAGGTAAATGAGGTGGCGGGGGGTGAACCGTTCACCCCCTCGAGATGTTTTCCGTGCGCGCATCTCGAGGGGGGTGAACGGTTCACCCCCGCCACCTCGTTTACCTCGCTGGTTTCCTCGCCCTTTCCCTCGACACATAGAATAACTCTACCATCAAACATTATCGGTCGGGACTTTTGAACAATGACCATGGTAGAACCCCAAGGCATTGTATTAAATTTTGAATGACTCTTGTAAGGAAATACTAGCTAATGCAAATAATCCCAACACAAGTCCTAGACCTAGTTGATGATAGTGAATGGCTAAAACGCTATGCAAGTAATAGCAAACAAGCAATATGAAGAAAATAAAGATGACAGCGAGATTTACGTGGTCATGTTTTGCCTACTCCACGGACGACTCTATAACTATCTTATTGATATGGAAACACATACTTGAAGATTACAACATTGTCAAGCAACAATCATTGAGATTACCCAATCTCAAGTCAACAACACCGCCAAAAGTTTGACGAAACTCGCAAACGAAGAACACCCGAAATCATTCGATTATAATCCTTCTACTTGGCTATTGTTTCACGCTGCACACACACCGAATCATGCCAAACATGCAACCTGTTTCATGCCCTTATCGCAGCCCGTTTCACGCCGCACTCATGCCACACCACTGCTCTGTTTCAGCATTGTATTTGCTACCAATTTGACACTGTGTTGCTACTGTGTTGTTGCTACATTGTTGTTGTTGTTTGCTGCATTGCTGCGTTGTGTATGTGCTGCCTGTTGCGTTGCTTTTCTTGGCTTACAAATCGTTGTTATCCGCTCTGCTGTGGTGTCGAATTCACTGTGAAGTGTCTTCTAATGCCATGTTCCAAACAAAACTGCTTCAAGGGATCCTCGATATACTCACTGCCATTGTCAGATCTCACTACTTTGATCACCATTCCAGTTTGTTTTTTAATCATAGCTTTCAACTACTTGAAGATATTAGTGACTTCATTTTTATGTTTCATGGTATACACCCATACTCTCCGGCTGAAGTCATTGATAAAAGACACAAAATACCTGGAACCCCCTTGGATGCGACTCTAGAGGGTCCCCAAACATCAGTGTAGATGTAATCCACTATCCCTGCGGTGCCGTGAGTAGCATCACTAAAACTGACTTTGCACTGCTTCCGATAGATGCAATGTTCACAGAAATTCAATTTTGTCATTTTATCACCGCCAAGCAAGCCCCGTTTGCTTAAAGTTCTTAGTCCATTCTCACCTACATGCCCTAATCGCATGTGCCATAACTGTGTACACGTTAAGCTTTTCTCATCAACAACTGTAGAAACCATAGCTCCACCTTCACTATACTACTTGAAGGAAATACAAATTGGCATGCCTAACCGCTGTCATAAGCAACCTTTCACCAAAATAAACACTGCAATACTCATTCTCACCAATATACTTGTAGCCCTGAGCTTCAAGAACCCCAAGAGAAATCAGCCCATCTGAAAGAACTAGAACATGACGTACCTCGGTAAGCTGTCTACATGAACCCATCTGCCAACTGGAATTTGACTGTACAACCACCCATTGTCTTGCAAGGTCGAGAGCCACCCATTTCAACTGAACTACCCTTAACCTCGCGATAAGTGCTGAACCATTCCCTTAGAGGACACATATGATACGAAGCTCCCGTATCCAACATCCAACCGTCATACAAATGGCCTTAAGATTTTGCATCAGTGCATGTGCTAAGTCACCCCCATTAAAATATCCTCTACCACATCCGATGTCTCAACAATATTCACTACGCCCTTACTCTCATTCTCTTGCTTATTGTGATTATCCTTCCAGACTGGACAATTCCTTATGTAATGGCTTTTGTCCTTACATTTGTGACATTCAACCTTAGACATATCTCTGCCTTTTGATTTAGACCGGTTCCTTCTGTAGTTGTTCCTTTTGTAATTCCTTTCCCTTGTCACTAAAAGACTGTGTGCTTGAACCTCCCCATTTGAAGCACTCTTTCTGGAAGCCTTTGCAAGTACAGCTTGAACAATATCACTATACACAAATTTCTCTTTCTTCAATGTTGTCATCTGATCAACAAACGGTTCCCATTCCGGTAACAAAGAAATTGACAAGAATAATGATTTCTGACTATCTTCAAATTTAGCTCCCAAGCTAACACAATCTGAGTATAAACATTCAAATTCATTTATGTGATCAGTCATGAGTTTACCCGGCTGCAACCTGAAAGTGAAGAGGTTCTTCTGTAGGTACATCACACTCATCTGATCATTCTGAAGATACATAGCCTGAAGCTTATCCCAAATGCTCTGAGCCTTCATCTCATCAGCGAAGTTGTAAGTCATCATTGCGAGAAAGACATAAATGAATCGTACTACATGTCTTCTGATCCATTTTACTCCACTTCTCGATAACCTCAACCGTCGCCTTATCTGATGATGGTTTCTTTTTTTCATTTAGTGCATCAATCTGATCCAAACTAACCAGAATATCTTTACAATCCATCTGCCAAGCTTTAAAATTTTTCCTACCATTGAATCAAACAATATCGAACCCATGAATTTTCACATAGCCATCATCACGAGATGAAGAAGACCTTTCAGCCATTTTAATTGACACCTTCAAAACACAAACACGAACTAACTGACCCTCTGATACCACTTGTAAGGAAATACCTGCTAATGCAAATAATCCCAACACAAATCTTATACCTAGTTGGTGATAGTGAATGGCTAAAATGCTATGCAAATAATAACAAACAACAAGCAATATGCAGAAAATAAAGATGACACCAAGATTTACGTGGTTCGGCTTTGCATACTCCACGGACGACGACTCTGTAACTATCTTATTGATATGGAAACACTTACTTGAAGATTACAACGTTGTCAAACAACAATCCTTGAGATTACCCAATCTCAAGCCAACAATATCACCAAAAGTTTGACGAAACTCGCAAATGAAGAACACCCGAAATCACTCAATTCCAATAATTCTACTTGACTATTGTTTCACGTTGCACACACACCGAATCACGCCAAACTCGCAGCCTATTTGACGCCCTTATCACAGCCCGTTTCACACCACATTGCTGCTCTGGTTCCGCGTTGTATTTGCTGCCAATCTGGCGTTGCATTGCTACTGTGTTGTTGCGTTGTGTATGTGATGCCTGCTGCGTTGTTTTTCTTGGCTTACAAATCGTTGTTATATGCTTGCTTTAAGGAGATAAGGATTTTGAGTCCCACATGAATTGTGAGCCACAAAGAAATCATATTCTAACTATTTCCACCAAATTAGGAACCAATAATCACACAAGGACTTTGGAGTCTTTATTTGTAACGGAATGTGAGTCCTACTTTCTCTCACATGACCTTCTCTTTAATTATTAGTGGATTGTGATGTGCTCGAGATATGCTCGATTGACCCCGGAAAACAAAAACTTATCCGTTTACCTTGATTTTATTGCATTGAATCCCAAGATCCTGGACTTAATAATGCTAAACAAATTGTGAAGACCGGTAGATGTGATCAACCGGCCTCTCCCCCAGCTGCCACCTTGCCAAGTACACTCCATCGCAATCTTCCATCATTAGATCACCAAGCAACCACATGAATGTCAAGGGACTGACATTGTGTTGTTTTGATCTTTTCCATCTCTGGGTCCAGCAAGAACTGGTAGGCTCACGACTTCATTGATCAGATCATTTTAAAATGATATCCTAATCCAGTCTTAATTGGCGGGCAGTTCAAGATTCGAACTGATTCACACATTTTTGGACTCAGCTTCTAAGTAAATTACAAACTAATCCAGCACCCAAAAACCCAACTGTCATGATAACAAAGACAAGAAAATAAGATCACTATCACCATAACAAGTCAGCTCTAGTGCTGGTTCAAGACAAGTCAGGGCCCTACGGGAACAATCCATACGGATCGTCAATATCCTTTGAAAATATTAAATTTTTTGTTTATAATTGTATATATAATAAAACTATAATCACAAAGAAAAAATTATGGAATTATATATTGTATTTAGATTGTTGTATTCTTCTTTTTAATCCAAATAGATGTTTTTCTTTGTTATTCATATGAATCATATCTTGAGCATATGAATAATGGCATTTATAATCATATCTTTGTTTATAATTTAATTATATTTTTTTCTTTATTATGTGGAATATGGAGATCGAGCTCTAGACAACAGCCTAATTTTCTTAAAGAATAGTTAGGCATGCTCAGCTCTCCCCTTCGTAGTGGGCTGAATGGATCAAAGTACCTTTTTTGTTCGTAGAACCCAAGCTTGAGGGGTGCGTGGAGATCAGCTTGTGCCATGAGATTATTGGTATGCATTTCAACCATTCCTGAATTTCTTTTTATTATTGTGTAGTTCAACGTTCATATATTATTTGATTAAAATGTGCATGAGGTAAATGAAACAATGTTTTTAGTATATATACTCGTGTTTTAGCATGGGGATTAGGAAGTTTATTGCAAATTATTGCATTTACACCACGATTCATAGCATACCAGACTTCATCCTAGCTTCTTTGATTTTAACTACTCTTGAATATACACTACACTGCATTGGCTATCAGTTTGCTGCATCGTTGCAATATAGGTTTTTGTGTTTGCTATATAAATTAAGATTTCAGCCTGAGCTTTGGTGTAATATCTTATTTTTGTGTAGCTATATTGATATTGAATTCTTGCTGCTAGTTCAAAGAAATGAGTACTCATAACACACTTCTGAAACTGGAGCTTTGAATTGAATACTTCAAACTAAACAACAAAAGGAAACACTGAAGAATTAATGGGAAACCCAAAAATATAAGATACAACAGTGTGACCACTTATTTGATAGCTCTGACTTATTAGCAGAAGGGATCTTTCTGGTCAGATCCTTGATGGATGGAGCACTCAAACTCTGCAATCATATAAACAGAAATAATAAATATACTACATACTAGAGTACAGATAGATTTAATTTGCCTATCGAGCGCAATGACTATCTGTAACTAAAATGGTACCTTAAAGCGTGCTGTGGATCCTTTTGGTTAAGCTTCCCATGGCTTTTGCCTTTGCTTTGAGAACAAACTTCTGTGTCTTTCCCGTTGAAGTTTTTGGTATGTCCTCAAACACAACAGTTCGGGGAGCCATGTAGTGTGGCAATTTTTCACGGCAGTATTTGATAATCTCAGCTGAAGTTGCTCTGTATCCATCCTTCAACTTTACAAATGCACATGGTGTTTCCCCCCAGTGATCATCAGGACGCCCTACAACAGCAGCTTCCAGAATTGCTGGATGAGCAAATAGAGTAGATTCCACCTCAATTGAGCTTATATTTTCTCCTCCTGATATAATAATGTCCTTGGAACGATCTTTTAGCTCAATGTAGCCGTCAGGATGCTTCACAGCTAGGTCTCCACTATGAAACCACCCCCCGGCAAGCGCTTCCTCTGTTGCTTTCATATTGTTAAGGTACCCACTCATCACAGTGTTTCCTCTGAACATCACTTCGCCCATAGTTTTTCCATCAGCTGGTACACTCTTCAGGGTAACCGGATCCCTTACGTCAACCTCCTCCATTCCAATATGGTGCAATCCTTGGCGGGCCTTAATCTGTGCCTGTTCAATGCGGGGCAAGGCATTCCACTCCGGCTTCCATGTGCACACAGTTGCCGGACCGTGAGTTTCTGATAAGCCGTATGAATGAGTTACAAAGAAACCCATTTCCTCCATCTTGAACAAGACTTGGGAAGGTGGTGCTGCACCTGCAGTCAAGACTTCCACCTTGGATGGAAGCGGCTTTCTCTCACTCGGTAATGCATTTACAATCGTGTTCAAGACAGTGGGTGCACCACCCATGTGGGTCACCTTGTGCATCGCTATGTTGTCAAATATGCCTTTTGCGGTGACATTTCTGAGGTTAATGTTGGTGGCGCCTCGAGCGCAACCCCCCCATATGAGGCTCCACCCGTTGACATGGAACATGGGTATGGTCCATAGACACACAGGCATTTCGCTCAAATTGCTAAGCATTACAGTCGCTATGGAATTGAGATAAGCACCTCTGTGGTTAAAAAAGACTCCTTTGGGACTTGATGTTGTGCCGGAAGTATAATTTATTGAGATTGGATCGGTTTCATCCTTTGGTCTTTTAATCTCAAAATCAACCGGACCCGTAGCTAGTAGACTTTCATATTCCAATTTACTCGAGTTGAAGAGAGACACTTCATGGGATTCAGGGATTAGAACTAGAATTGGTAACTTGGCATTCGCCTTGGAGAGAATGTTGAGTGCTCCATGGGTAATTTCAAGAAACTGATAGTCCACAAACAGCACCTTGGCTCCTGAGTGCCTCAGAAGAACAGCCATCATAGCTGAATCCAGCCGTATATTTAATGTACACAGAATTGCTCCTGCCATTGGTACTGCAAAATGTAGCTCATACATAGCTACAGTATTGGGAGCCATTGTAGCAACCTAATCAATTTAAAATCACCCGATATCAGTATACCATGGTTATGTAAAACCGTTGATTTGAGAAAGTTACTACAAGATTAATTGCTTTGGTGGGTTAATTAAGAACAAACAATAAAAATATATAAAATTGAAAGTATAGATGATAGTAGATTTCAGATATAACAAAGATCGTAGCTAGTCTTCAATTTTGAAGTTCCAAGTCAAATCATTTTCTACTTCCATTATCTGAGATGTTCTGGACACTATTCTAAGAAACCATTTTAAGTTCATGAGATTGCACGTGCAAACATGTATGGAAACCATCTCAAAATGAAATATAATGTATGTTCAATTTGCAAATGAGTGTGGTATATGCTATAAAATGGAAGGGGAATCGCCAAAATTAAATACAACGACATGATTATATGGCAGTGTTTAGCTTGTTGAGTTCTGTCATTCTTGAAAATAAAATTCACTGTTTTAGGTTTTTCATGCACACAAATTAAGTGGTTCCATTATTTATTTTTTTCATTTTCTCAAGTAAAAATAAAAAATAAACTTTCAGTGCATGTTTGATTACAAGTATTGATTCTTATGCATGAGATATGGTGAATTGGTTTGCATTCAAAAGGACGGAATGAACTAAAAGAGCTGCATCATATCTTATTAAACACCATAAAATAGTTGTATATACAAAACGTTTTGTTGACGAGATACTTATAGTTCATTTTTATGTGTATCGTAGCATAAAGTTTTTAAGATGTAACCTTGTTCCAAATGAGATCATGAACAACACAGAATAGAACAATGCAAGTGTTTGAGGACAGTAATCTTACAATCTCACCGTGTGAAATCCCAAGAGAATCAGTAAGGGCTGAAGCGAGTTTTTTGCAGCGTTCAAACGTCTGTTTCCATGTGTACTTAACATGGCCATCAATAAAAGAGGTTCGATCTCTGTAAACAACAGCCGATCGTTCTAAGAAGCTTATAGGCGTTAAAGGTACGTAGTTGGCTGAGGAACGAACGGTACCCTTCATAGAGTCTGAACTGAAGATACTTGAACTCTTTTGAATATTCTACCAAAAAGGCATGGGAAGTGGTTCCTATATATGCTTGGTCGGGGTTGCAATTTTTTTTTTTTTTTTTTTTTGTTAGGAACCGATACACACTCCTTATGGTAAACTCCGTTATCTTTAACATTGAAGAAGATGGATCTATGATTGACTGTTTCGAAACACGTATTGTCTGTAAAATCAATTTGAGATATTGTAAATGTACGTAGCGGCTCCAACAACCATTGTGCCTTTGTTTAAAGAATCTATTGATTGATGATATTATTTTAAAACAGAACAGTCGCCCGGCCTTCCAATACCACCAACATTTTCCGTCATTGATCACATCTTCAGGAACCCTCAGCATTGTCAAATGATCTGGTAACATATTTTTAGATTCCCAATTAGTCACATTCTATTGAAAAACAGTATATGATGTTTTGGAGTTAACATTTTTTTTTTTTTTAATTTCCTTTTTTTTTTTTTTTGGTTATGAACCAAATTTGGCTTACACCTAGATACCTAGATACCTAGATACCAAAGTACATGTCCGTGGCTCTCTAGTAGCATTGGAACACTTCATGTGCGTAGCCGTATGGGTGCTACATTTTATTTTTAATTTTTACTTGCTTTTGGAACGATAATAGTCCAGTTTAGTTTGCTGTACGTTTTGTTTGTAAATCGATTTCGATTTCATGGATTGTACAAGGTGAAATTGATATGAATTGATTCCACAACCACTGAAAGAACAGATGGGGAATGCCACCGAAAATAATTGGTACAACTTTTGTTCATCGGTGTATTATTGTTTCATCCTCAATTATTGAGGTACAAAACCATATAGTGGGATAAGAGTATGCTGTAATTGTAATATATAATGAATAATATTGATACCGCGAGGCATTGCAAGTTGTGCCTCATGCCTACGTGAATTTTATAGACGAATAAGCTATTCTTTAACAGCATATAATGTCGTATAGTTTTGGAGAAGTCATTCCCGACTTAGGTTTAAGTATAGGTTTCATCCATAATAGTAAACTGTTACTAGAGCCGTGGTGTGAAGGTAGGCAGAACTACATAAGCTTTTTATGTACGTTTTTTTAGATATTATCTATGCATCTAAAAGTTTTGGATGTATGGTGCATCTAGATGATTTTAGGGTTTTTTGAGTGAGCAGTAACGTTTGTAATTGTACTAGAGTATGTCCATGTTGTTGGCACTTAACAACATTTTTGAATATTTTTTCTTTTCGCCATATGTAAATTTCACCAACTTTTTTCAAAAAAAATTCATTATTTTTGCTTTTCTACATGTTTTATATTTACAAATATATCATCATGAAAAATATATCGCAACCCTCAAATTCAATACATTTTTCAACTTTTAATCATATTGAGCAATAACTTGATGTACATTAATTGATAACTTTTTGTGGATCTACCGTATATCCAAATTCGTGGATGTATTGAAGCATTGCCCTTATTTATACTCGTTTTTGGTTATTGAATCCCAAGATCTAAATGGTCCATACCCGATGATGACAAGTGGAGTTCAAAATGTCGCCTTCCCCTTGCAACGACCTTGTACACTTGTGGTCTCAATAATTTAATACACCACCAACCAATCAATAATATTGTCAAAGGAAGTGATGTTGCCTTGTAGTTTGGAGCTTTTCTGCAACTGTAATGGATGGACCCTAGCTGAAAATAGTTTTTGAGAGTGATCGATGTTTGGGTCTTGTAGAATCGGTAATTTAATTTTAACTAGTTCATATTGTTGCATTATAAATAATCTACATGTATCATGGCATCGATTATTTTGACTAAAATTGTTTTAAAATCTAATCTACGGTAGTTAAAAAAATCTAATTGTCGAGGGAATGGGCGAGGAAAACAGCGAGGGAGGGAGAGAGGGAAGGGGGGACCGTCCATCCCTCTTGAGATGTGTGCCATCATTTTTCTTGCATGCATCCCAAGGGGAAATGAACGATCCCCCTCCCTCTCTCCCTTCCTCGATGTTTTCCTCGCCCATTCCCTCGACAATTAGACGGGTTGACGGTAGTTAGTGATGATGATTCCAGTTTCAAATAGTAGGTGCAGATCTATAATATTCAATGGTAATGCACTTATTTCTGACTACGATTCTGATTAAATAAAACAATTTTCCATTCAAACATGATTAACAAAGCCCATAAATATATTGCTCTGACCTGTCCACTTGGCATACATAGCCACTAGCACATATATATATATATATGGAGCTTTGCTACAGAGCGAGGGAGGGAGCGAGGGATGGGTGGTAACCACTCATCCGCCTCGAGATAAGCGCATCAAATTGGAGATGCACAATGACGCTTATCTCGAAGCGGATGAATGGCTATCATCCCATCCCTCGCTCCCTCCCTCGTTCCCTCCCTCGACCCCTAGAATTTTTCATATATATGTATATGGTTTTCTCTGGCAATATATTGCGATCGTGACGACTTGTTACGTTGACTCAAGTATCACAATGTGTTACGTTCATATTATGTATATGTTTGCAGGTTTAGCGTTGCGACCTATATTTAGAGACGTATAGAATGACCTAATTAATGCTCTCAAGTTACAAGTCATCCAAAGAGGATGGCAAGTTGGTTTTAGCAGGGTCGCAATGGGTCTGTGCCATATCACTTCTACTTGTGATTATGCCTAAACCTAAAACAAACTCGATTAATCATCTCCAATGGAAAACCTTAAGTCAAATATGACAATTAATTGAGTTTTAAGAGTGAATTTTAATGTTCCAATGGCAAGGCCAAAGCTCAACGGTTTTGAGCTTTCAACTGGGAGTGTTAATCGATTCAGTCGGTTTATAATTGGACCAAGAAGGAATTGAACTAGGGATTCAATTTTTGATTCGGTGTGGTTTCTATAACTTTCAAACAAAACATCGAAACTGGTCGATTCGGTTAAGTTTTGATTTTTTGGATTTTTGTTTTCCCTCGCCCTTCCACCACATCCTTTACCTTCGTATCAGCAACCACAATCGCTCCAGCACCACACCTCTTCCATTATCTTCCACCACCATCTTCTACTCATTTCCTCTTGAGTACCCTCCTCTGAGTGAATGTGCACCTAACTCTCTGCCTGCTTCCTCAACCTCCTGACTGTCACTGGACTAGCAATGTTCAAAGTGTAAGATCCACAAGGTTTAACTTTGCAACACTTCTTGCAACCCCGAATTCCAACAACCTTTCTCTTCACTGCATATTTTCGCTACTTCTCTCTTCACAATGAAGAAGCCAAAATGAGGAGTATTTTCTGTGTAAAGGACTAACTACTGAGGAGAGAGAGGGAGAGAGACATGTGTTGCGCCTTATTGCGGAAGTAGGTAGACACCAACAATTGCACACAAGTACCACAAGGATTCAATCAATTAAATAGAGTAACTAGCAATTAAAGAAATTAGAGAAAATTAAGAACATACCAAAAGAGACACAAGGTTTACGTGGTTCAGCAATTGCTTACGTCCTAGGTGAGGTGATTCCACTATATTCAAGAACAAGGTACAAGAAGATGACAATTCTCACACAATCTCTCAACAAGAGATGAAACAATTCAAGGAATTATCTTTCTCTATTCCTTGTGTTTCACAGTTTTTCTACATGGAATCATCTTAACAAAACACCTACAGTTCCTAGTATATATAGGAACAACAGTTTCCTGTTTTGCAGTAGTTTCCTGTTTCATAGCAGTTTCCTGTTTTCTAGAATTTATTTCCTGTTCAAAAAACAGTTTCCAGAAGTCCAAACAGTTTTTCCTATTTCAAACAGGAGTCCAAACAGTTTCCTGTTTCAAACACGTTTCCTATTTCACAAAACAGTTATGTATCCTATTCCTGTTTCACAAAACATGTTGTTTCCTGTTTCACAATTAGTTATGTGTCCAATTCCTGTTTGTGAAACAGTTTCCTGTTTCACAACATGTTTTAGTCTTTGATTTTTAGTAGGGGTGGAAGTGCATTAAGTGCGGGTAAATAGTGAAGGTAAAAATTACATAAAATGAGAAAGAAGGGGCAAGGGGGTTGCAAAACAGAAAGATAGGTAGGGGAGGGCGGAAGTGTTTGCGAAACAAGAGAGAGGGAGGCGGGGAAGGAGGAAGAAGAGGCAGCGGTGGAAGAGAAGATGAGCATAACAGAATGGGAGGTGAGGAGAGATTGCAGCGAGTGAGGGAAAAGATGGGGATATTTCAATAATTGTTTAATTTGGGCGAGAGTAAAATTTAAATTTGAAAATCAGTTTGAAAATATACTTCGTTTACTATTCATTAATCAATGTTTGAGAGATGTTGGTTTTCATTGTAAAAATATGAAATACAGAGGACAAATGAAAAAAAGAAAAAGTTACATGTAAGAGTCTTTTTATAAATTATAGATAATTAGATAAATTTAAATAAATTATATTAAGGACTTAGATATAATTAATGAATGTTTACAAGGACTAGCTTTGGTGAAAAATCAAAAGATTACATATGAGGGTCTTTTTATAATTTGCACTTTGCTTCTTATTATAGTTAGGTAATTAATAAGTAGCAGTTAATTTTTTTAAACAAATTACCAAAATGCCCCTCAGAAATTAAAGGTTGACATTAAATCTTTTGTATCTCGTACGTCTCATCTCGAGGAAAATCCTAAGGTCCAATTGAAATCGTAATCGTATCTCAAGGAAAATCCAAAAGTTGATTTTAAAAAATATTTCATCTTAAACAAATCATCTCAAGGAAATTCTAACGGTCAAATTTAATTGTACACACATTTATAGGTAAATCTAACAGTCCAAATTTAATTATGCAAGCATCTAAAGAAAAAACTAACAGTTTAACACACATCTCAAGGAAAATATGACGATTCATCACACATCTTGAGGGAAAAAATTGACGATCCAGCATGCATCTCGAGAAAATATGATAGTTCAGATTTATTCGTGCATGCATCTCGAGAAAAATTGAATGGCTCATATTTATTCGTGCACGCATATCAAAAAAATCTAAAGTTCCAACGTGCATCCCAAGGAAAATCTTTTGGCTCATATTTATTTGTGCGTGCATCCCGAGAAAATCTGACATTTAATTAAATTTTAATTTACTTTTGTCTCATTAAATAAATTTGAATTTAATTTTGCCCACTGAAACAGAACAGACCTGAGAAATGAAGAGAGAGGAATGAGGAATGAAACCTTAACTTTATTATAGGGGTTATGAAACAGATGACGAAGGAATAAGTGGAGGTAGTGGAGGAAGGAGGAGGAAAGAAGAAGTGGAGGAATGAGGAAGATGAGGGAGGATGAAGGGGGATGTGGTGGCGAGGCTGCAAGATAGAGAAGGAAGAAAATAATCAAAATTTTCTTGATCATCTCTCAAATATGTTCTTTTTCAGGGGGCAAAACTAAATTCATATTGTTTTTCAAAAAAAAAATTTCATATTTATTTTATAGGGTTAAGTTATTGCCAGTAATTTATTTTCTGTAGTTAAAGGCAAAATTATATTAAAATTTATTCAGACATTAGATTTTCTTAAGATTCATGCACAAATAAATCTAAGCCATCAAATTTTTTTGAGGTGCGTGCTGAACCTTCAGATTTTTCATGAGATGCGAGCCGGAGTTTTATTCTCGAGATTCATGCATGAATAAATCTGAGTAGCCAGATTTTCTCGAGATGCATGCACGAACAAATTCAAATCTTCATGTTTTCTCTAGAAGCATGTTGGACCGTCATATTTGATACGTGCATAATTAAATTTGAATCGTTAGATTTACCAAGAGATGTGTACTATTAAATTTGAACCGTTAGATTTTCCTCGAGATGAGTGGTTTAAGATGAATGATTTATTTTAAATCAGCTGTTGGATTTCCTCGAGATTCAATTACAATTTCAGTTAGGCCTTAGAATTTTTCTTGAGATGAGATGTTTAAGATACAAAATATTCAATCTTGCCCTTTAATTTCTGAGGGGCATTTTGATAAACTGCTTTAAAAATTGACGATCAATGAACGTTGACTACTATTCAAAGGGAATAATTGTAATAGTGATTAATGATTGATATACTTATTATTTAGTTATGTATAATAGGGGCAAAGTACAAATTACCCTTAAATATATTGTGTCAGAGTCTTAGATGTACTTAACAAATCTTTAAAGGGACTATATTTAAATATAAATAACACGAGTTTAAAAGGGCGAAATGAAGAATCCAAAATGAAGTTGAAGACATACAGATTAATGTCCATAAGCCCTTCTAGGCGTCGAGGAAACGCGCGAAGGGAGAGGGTGTCACCACTCATCCCACTCGAGATCAATGAAAACACACATCTCAAGGGGGATGGATGGTTATACTCCCTCCCCTCGTGCGTTTCCTCGCCCCTTAGAAAAACTGTTAGATTTTAGATTTAGATAGTTTATGAGCCCTTCTTATTAGCGAGGAAACGGGCGATAGAGGAGGGTGCAACCCTCCATCTCCCTCAAAATATGTATCATTGTGCATCTCAAGAGGATGGAGGGTTGCACCTTCCTCCCTCGTCCGTTTCCTCGACATTAAGAAAAAACGATGGTTTAGATTGCTTTCTAGTTTCTAGTGGTTGGCTGTTGTGATTCTTTCTGGTGCGTTTTTTTCGTATTATTTATAATTATTGCTTTGCTTTCTTAGAGTTGGGTGTTGTGCCACTTGTCTTGCCATAATTGTGTTTGAGCGTGAGCATTTTAGGGAATGTCATTATCGCATTTTACTAATATATGAGCTTTGCTACAGAGCGAGGGAGGGAGCGAGGTAAAGGGGCGAGGGATGGGTGGTAACCACCCATCCGCCTCGAGATGAGTGCATCTGATTTGAGATGCACGATAGCACTCATCTCGAGGCAGATGGGTGGCTTACACCCATCCCTCGCTCCCTCTCCCTC
This sequence comes from Berberis thunbergii, assembly GCA_003290165.1. Classification (NCBI taxonomy): domain Eukaryota; kingdom Viridiplantae; phylum Streptophyta; class Magnoliopsida; order Ranunculales; family Berberidaceae; genus Berberis; species Berberis thunbergii. The sequence continues at coordinate 284,812 of QNQO01001198.1, read as the reverse complement.
GACCCCTAGAATTTTTCCTAATATATATTTTAGTGTTCTAAGCCTTTGACCAATTAAAAAAAAAAGATATTATATCTATCAGGGAAGGAGCGAGGGATGCTTTGAGATGCACACCGTTGCTTATTTCGAAGCCTCGCTCCCTAGAACGGCTCTATATCTATACCTCATTAATCAAACTTCAACAATGTATTAATTAAATACTCAATGAAATAAAATAATAACAATAGTATGATGATTCGACTTTTGGGCCTTGAAATAAAAAAACGAAATCAAATTGAATTGCATTCGGTTTGGTTTCTACCGTTTTGTTTCGATTTTCATTCAGTTTGGTTTGACAGGTCTTGAGGAACCAATTAATACTCCTACTTTCGCCCAAATCATTGCCAGAAATGGGTACGGACTGAGAGAATTTGAGTGAAGCTAGACAAACAAAATAGTTATGCACATGTAGGACTGTTATGCTTGTCTAGCTCAGTTGACTATTTTGATCTCGAATCATCATCAAAGCCCATTCTCGATATTTTTAGGGTCGACTACATGGATTTTTGTTCTCCAAGCACTGCGGTCTTCCCACATATCTTCACCTAATCCAAGCTCAATGATGTCTTCATTCACCGTCTTCATCTAAGTTTTCAACGATCGTCCCCTCTATCTACACCATCCATTAACTTTCCAATCTAGACATTTTCTAATTGGTGTCGTATTTGGTCTCCTCCGTACGTGACCAAACCAAGTTAAACGTATTTCTCTAATTTTGTCTTCTATGGGAGCTACACCTAAGTATCTCCTAATTCTTTCATTCCTAATTTTATCCTTACGAATTTTACCACACATTCACCTTAACATTCGCATTTATGCTACTGCCATCCTATGCGTATGTTGTCCTGTAATAGCCCAACATTCTGAACCATATAGCATGATTGGTCGAACAATTGTCTTATAGCATTTTCTTTTAGTCTTGTAGGCATCCTTCAATTGCATAATACTCCCGACGTCATTCTCCATTTCAGCCAACCAGCTTTAATCCTATGGTCTACATCTTCTCTAATAGCCCCAAAATTATAGATCATAGGTATCGAAAAACCTCACACTCTAAGACCTCTACACTTTTGATCTCAATTGCATTACTGTTCCCTCGTGATTCACAGCCAAATTTGTACACTAGATACACCGTCTTCGAACGACTAATTCTAAAACCCTTACTCTCTAAAGCCTTCCGTCACCTATCTAATTTTTACCTAAACCTTCACTAGTCTCATCAATTAAGACAATATCATCTGCAAATAATATGCACCAAGGTACATCTTCTTGCAGAACTCGACAACTCATCCATGAGCAAAGCAAAGATGTATGGACTTAAAACCGACCCTTGATGTAGTCCTACTGACACTTGGAATTCATTGGACATCTCACCCACTTAGCAAACACTTGTTACCGCCCTTTCATACATATCCTTAATGGTGATCAAGCACCCACCAAATTAACTCCCTGAGGACCTTATCATAAGCTTTTTCCAAATCAATAAAAACCATATGTAAACTCTTACGTTCCTCTCGATATTCTTCTATAATTTGTCAGAGCAAGAATATGGCCTCCGTAGTAGACCTAGCTAACATAAATCCAAATTGATTCTCCGAAACCGTAGTTAAACTCCTAACTCTTCGTTCTATAACTCTCTCCCAAAGTTTCATTGCATGATTCATAAGCTTTATCCCTTTATAGTTCGAGCAGTTCTAAATATCCGTTTGTTCTTATAAATTAGTTCCACAATGTTATGCCTCTACGAATCTGGTATTTTTCTAGTTTCCAAAATCATATTAAAGAACCTAGTTAGCCATTTAATCCCAACTTCTTCCAAACATTTTCACATTTCAATTGGTATATCATCCAGTCCAACTGCATTCCCTGTCTTCATTCTTTTTAAACGTTATCTTACTTCTGTGGCACTAACTCTGTGATGGAACACACGATGTCTTTCTTCCTATGAAGCATACCCCTTCAAGTTTAACTCCCCTACATGTGTTCCATTGAGTAGGTTCCAAAAGTAATCCCTTCATCTATCTAAAATAGTTTTATAATGTATTAAAACTCTTTCATCCTCATGCTTAACACACTTAACATGACTCAAGTCCCTAGTTTTTCGTTATCTAGTTTTAGCTATCTTAAAACTATCATTCTCCCATTCACTTGTACCTAGCCTATTATACAGATCATCGTATCCCTCTCTTTTTAGCTTCCCATACTGCTTTACTACTCAACTTCTTATCTAGCTTATAGAGCTCATAAGACTCTAGGCATTTATCTCTTTGCCACTTTTGAAAGCATCTTTTTTTTCCGCAATGTCTTGTTGCACATCAGCGTTCCACCATCACGTCTGCTTATCATATACACCTCCTCTTTTGGCATCTCCTAACTCTTCATTCACAAATTTTCCTATTCGGTTTGCCAAATGCTCAAAAAGATTTGCGTTACTAGTCATCTTCTTATCCTTTGGTTCTAGATTCTCCAAACCCTATGAAATTAACTAGCCACTCAAAATCTTTTTTCTAAATTTTTGGCACATATCTCCATGTAAGGTTCACCACTTTATTTTGGCACATATCTCCAAAAGGTAAATAGTATAATGGTGGTTATATGCACGCCAAAAAAATTACTTTTTAGCCCCACTGTTAATCATGTTGACTTCTCCAATGGAGTAGATCGGCCTTCAACCTCATATTGGTCCACATTTGTTACATTGAGGTTGAGCTCTCCATTGGAGATGCTTTTACAAACAGTTTGTGTTGTGTAGTCAACCCACATTGACATAGTCATTAAACTTCATCCAATAAAATTCAAATTAATAAGCACAATTTGTGTGGGTACTTACTTCAATTAACATTAGTATGTAAAAATAATCACTGCATATATATATATATGAATGTAATATCTTTATGGGTTCTAAAATAGAAATATGCATGATTGCATTATCTATTTATTATAAAAACATGTCATAAGGCTAGATCTGATACTAGGGCTGAACAAAAAAATTGATTAAACCGACCGAACAGATCGGTTCGATTTTAAAATCGGTTTCGGATCAGTTTGGTTTGATACATTTTGAAACCGATAGGGTCGGTTCGATTTTCGATTTGTAAGTGATTTTAATCAAAAAAACCGAACCGATACCTATGTATATAGAGTAAATTTTATTTATATTATTTTAATTTTGAATCTCCCTCTTCCTTTATTTTCTCTCTCTCACTTTACCCTCTCTCTCCCTTAACTCTTTCTCGGGTTCCAATGTGATTTCATCTAGAAAGTGGAAATGAAAAACCAAACTTTGTTTGCCTTCTCTCTTTTGGATAGTGTAGATGTATGAAGTCTAAACAACAAAAGATTTAAACCCTTCATCTTCATCCTCTCAAGCTCTCTTTCTATCAACATTTCAACCTTTCAAGATGTAGCAAATGCCAAATTGCTAAACGGTGAGTTTTCTCTATTACTTTACTCTTTTTTTTTCAGCAAAGCATATCTGCATATTATAATCACAAACTCATTCAAAACCACAAACTTGATGAAATCAACTATTATCTTCTGGTTCTCAAGATCAAACTTGATGGTGTCGTACTATTATATGCTTTTGCTTTCAATGAGATCAAGAGGTTTTTGTTTGTGTTTGCTTTCAATCGACACAAAAAGGTGTTGTGTTTGTGTTTGCTAAGCCCCCATTACAAAAGGTATGGGTTTAACTTGGTATCATCACACGTTATAATAAGATTTATGATTATAGTTTAATGTTATGTACCGATTGTTGAAAGATCCAATTATCCAATTCGACTTTCTTCAATCAACAGCACTTTGAGCTAAGCCTTTCAATTCATAATGGGTGGAACTGTTTCAGGCCTGGCCAGCACTTTGCAAATGGAGCACAACATCATGCATGGTTTGACAAAGTACATATACAAGATGAGTATCTATAAGTGAATATGATTATCAAGAATTTAGTGGTCTACTTTTAAAGTTGAAAAGACAAGAGTTTAGTTTAGGTCGTAATCACATTTGAAGCATCGATCATCACTTACATTATGGTCAGCAATGGAGGGCTATATAGGCAAACACGCACTCACACCATCACACCACAAAACCCTTTTCATTAAGGGATTCTCTATTTGATCACTTTCATTCATGAATGTTCGTTCTCTCAAAGATATATTAAGAGCAATAAGATTTTGATTATGGGCATATATGTAGGAAAACATTGTCTTACAATAAGGAGAAATCCATTGTTTTTATGTCTTACCAAATCACTGGAAAACATAACAATAAGATTGATTATGGGCATATCTATAGGAAAAATATTGCTTTTGGTGTCCCATTTATATCATGTAGTCTCTTAGACCATACTACAGTGGGACTGAAATTATGAAATGGACAAATTCTAGAGTCGTTTTTGGTTGTCTTTGCTCTGTGCGTCAACTGTTAGTTCTAGAGTGCATAGTGACAGAAGGTTTTGGCCTTCTAAATTAATGCAATACTAAATTATGGTTCCTCATGTTAATGTTGTATACTTCCTTATGTATTTACACACTTTTCTTGTTAATCTCATTGCATTTTAGCTTAGTTAATGCTATTTCTTAATGAAGTTATAGCTATGAGTGATATTTGTTATATCAATGCCTTACATTAGGGTATTTGACATCTCATTACATTAGGAAGAATCTGACATGTATATATTTCTTCAATAACCAAAAATAAAATAAATATATATATATACTTCTTAGCATACTTTTATATTGCTTGAGTTGATCACGTTTTTATTGGGGAACTAATAGTTCTTTTTTTGTCTTGCAAAGTGGACTTCTCATTGGCTCTGTCGATCTTCAGTGTCCGTACAGAAAACCACCTAGTCTCTAGAACTTAGTGTACAAGGTTAGTGCTTAGAATTTTATGATTTTAGTGTTGTATGCAGAAAGTAAATGAAATACACCATTTAATCATTTTTTTTTGCTAGATGGCTTCTACAAACGATCGTCCAAATGAAGAAAATACAAATGATCCCAAGCCTGCCACTGAAGCAACTAAGGATGACCCACTCCCATCCATTGAAGGTAAAAAACGAAAATCTTCACTTGTTTGGGATCATTTTACATTCGTACCTGGTTGTCCAAAATGCAATCTTAGGGCTACATGTAAGCACTGTGGAAAGGAGTATGCATGTGCTTCTAAAAATGGAACTAGTAACTTGTTAGGCCACTTACAAATAGAGGGAAAGTGTAAGAAATACCCCTACAAGAAAGAAGACCCCAAGCAAAATATCTTAGCAAAAATGACTTCAAATGTGCTTGTGCCCATTAGTTTCAGCCAGGAAGCTTGTAGAAAAGAACTTTCTAGAATGGTAATAGCTGATGAGTTGCCTTTTAGGCATGTAGAGGGTGAGGGGTTTAAGTATTATAGTAATGTTTTACAACCAAGGTTCAAAATACCTTCTCGTATTACAAATACTAGGGATTGTCTGCAAATTTTTCTTGAAGAGAAAAAGAAGTTGAAAAGTGTTTTGAAAGGCAGGAGAGTTTGCATGACCATAGATACTTGGACTTCTATCCAAAATCTAAATTACATGTGCATCACAGTTCACTTTATTGATAGTGATTGGGTACTACAGAAAAGAATCATAAGTTTTTCTCTAGTACCTAATTGTAAAGGTGAGACTATTGAAAAGATGGCGGAGAAGTGCATGATAGAATGGGGTCTAGATAGTGTTTTCACACTAACACTTGATAATGCTAGTTCGAACAGTGGTGTCGTTGACTATTTAAAAATAAAGACTAAGCATTGGGAAGGGACCATTTTAGGACATGAACACTTACACATGAGATGTTGTGCACATATTTTAAATCTTATTGTTTGTGATGGTTTGAAAGACTTGCATGATTCGATTATTAAAGTGCGCAATGCGGTGAGGTATGTCAGATCATCTCCCTCTAGGTTGGCTACATTCAAAAAAATGTGTCGAAAATGAAAAGATTGCATGTAAAAGTTTATTGTGCCTAGACGTGCCAACTAGATGGAATTCAACTTATATGATGTTAGATGCAGCAGAGAAGTTTCAAAAGGCATTTGAGCATTTAGAAGATTAAAACATGCATTACACTCCTTACTTTGGAGAGGAGGAAACAGGAGGAAGAAACTTGGGACCACCAACTGATTGTGATTGGAAGGATGTAAGATTGTTTGTAAAGTTTTTGAAGGTCTTTTATAATGCAACATTGAGGCTTTCAGGATCATTATATGCAACTTCTAATCTCTTTTTTAATCTATTTTTTTCTTATCCAGAGCAACTTAGCTCAATTTGCACGTAACGATGATGAATGCCTACAAGAGATGGCAAAGAAAATGAAAGCAAAACATGACAAATATTGGAATGTGGATAAGATAAACATTTTGTTGCATGTTGCTGTGGTTCTTGATCCTAGGTACAAGATGAACTTTCTTGTATTTTGCTTTAAAAAGATGTATGATGATTGTGTGGCAAAGAACTTAAAGGACAAGGTCCATGGTGCTTTGACTCGTTTGTTTGAGTGGTATGTTAAGCATTACTCAACTTCCACTTCTCAATCACAAGATATTGTCATTGGATCAAAAGATATGGAAATTGACGATGATGATGGAGAAAGTGATAGTGTGATGTTGGCTTTTCAATATCAAAAGCATATGGAGGAGAAAGACGGGTCGACAAACAAATCAGAGCTTGAAAAGTATTTGAGAGAAAGTGTTGAAGCTTCTTGTGATAAGTTTGATGTCTTGAATTGGTGGAAGAACAACTCAGCTAGGTATCAAATCCTTTCCGTCATGGCAAAAGATGTATTGGCAATTCCTGTATCTTCAATTGCTTCCGAGTCTGCCTTTAGCACGGGGGTCGTGTACTTGATCCATTCCATAGTTCTTTGTCTCCTAGCACCGTTGAAGCCCTTATTTGTGCCCAAGATTGCCTTCGTTCTCCATCAGTCTCAATCAATATTCGTGAGTCAGTGGATGAGTTGGAAGCATATGATAGTATCGATGCAGGTAATATTCACACTAAAATATTCACTTCATCATTTTTTTTGTTATACATATTTGAATTTGTTTTTGTCATTTATATTGATATTTTTTTGCTTTGGTTTTTTTAGAGGTGTTTGGATTGGTTCCACTGTCAAATATTAACAACGTGAATGAGTGATTATATCTACGGTTGTTTTGGGTAACGATTCTTTGTCCTTTTATTTTAATTTTTCACTTTATTACTATCATTTTTTAATCAAGTGATTGGGCTTCTAATGCAGGTTTTTGGACTTTTGTTGAAGCTAACAATTGGATATATACATTGCTCCTATTAATTTCCCATTTCTGCCAATTATGAGATTACGGTTGGCTTGTTAAATCTCATTGGATCAACCTAATGCTCTACTTTGCTTTGAATTTGAATTTTAATTTGATGGGATACATGGCTTTTGAATGATATTTTGATGGGATACATGGCTTATGAATTTGAATTTGTTGGAATACATGGCTTCTGAATGTTATTTTGATGGGATACATGACTTCTTTGATGGGATACATAGCTTCGATTGCATAACATGGATGATTGGATAACACATTGTCTTTTAGTTACATGTTACTTGCAGTTAGTTGGAATGACTATTTCTTGTAAGTTGATTTAGACATGAATTGGCATGTGAGCTATTGTATTTCCATTGTAATATAATGTTTTGATTTATATTACAATTGTGCAAACATATTCAAACAACAGGAAAACATTTACACATACCAAGGAGGAGAATAATGAATCCCATCACGCAGTGGGTTCGGTTTTTATGTCAGTTTTATTAATATGTTAGTGGTTTGGTTTTGGTTCGGTTTCAGTTCAGTTTACATAAATTAATAGGCGATTCGGTTTTACATATAGTCGGTTCGGTTTCGTTTGGGAAAAAACAAAACCGATACTAGTTGGTTTGATTTTCGGTTTGGTCGAAAAATCGAACCGTCGGTTCGATTTTCAGCCCTATCTGATACATTCGTAAATATGTCAAGAAAATCGGATAACCGTGTTGAGTGGGTCAAGTGTGGAGATGTCAAACCCAAAACATGTCCCTGAAATAATCCTGATGCATAATCGCGTCGATCAGAGGTCGTGTCACAAATTGCCAAGTCTATCACGGTATTGTCAATTTTTGGAGTTGTTTTCTTGAAAATTAAATTAATAAATATTTAAACTTTGTGGATTTTCGGACTTTGTCAATTAAAGGCTGTAAAATGGACCATTTTCACTTTAATCTAATGGTACTCCCAATGGCGAGAGAGACAAAGATCTCATGCTTGAGCAGGTGAGGTGAGTTCAAAAAATTGGGCCACAAGGAACCATCTCTTTGTTATGCGCAGAACCATTACAAATATTTAAAATGCGAAATGCCAAACAAATACAACTAGTACCGAAGATAATTAATTTACGTGGTTCGGCAATTTTCTTACATCCACTGGCAAAGAAAACAACTTTACTAGTAAGATCAAAAAATTACAAACATGAAATAGCAACACAATGTCAATGACATTACACACACGTGTCTAAATGACACCATAAATATGCGGGGTGCATATATCACAACAAACAAATACTTTTTCTCTCCTCTCACCTCCCTTTTTTATTTCTCTCTCACAAACACATACCCACAAAGAGGGGAAAATATCTAACAAGAAAACACTCACAGACAGATCGATTGAAGGATAAGGGGGAAAACCTATTTTTTATAGCATAAAAGGCGATGGGGAGTAGCAGTGGAAGAGTTTCCACCGCCTTCTTCTCCCTTCTACTTCCTTTTTCTTCCAGCTTATTTCTCTTTCTACTGCCAAACAATTGCACCACCAAAATCCAGCTGACAACTTCAATGATTTCGGCTACTTCCAACTTCTTTCATCTTCTACGCCACCAATTTGTTGCCGACAAGCCGATCTCCATCAAATTCCTACTCATGTATGATTGTTCCTCTGTTTTTAAACTTTGTTTTACGACAATTCTCCACCTTGATGATTTCACAAATTTGAGCCGGCCACATCAACACAAACAAACAAAAAACCAACCGAATTTCAGCCAACATAATCAAACCAATACTAATTATTAAAGATTGAGGGTTTTCACCCCTCCAAACATGCTCATTGGCGCCATACACCTGAAGGTGCAATACACCAAAGCATGTTCAAGCTAACAATCCAACTCCACCTTGACTAGGATGAAATCTCAAACCGGACTTTTCGAAAACACTATGTTCATAAACATCCATGTTGCACATCTTCATTTCTTCTACCAAATGTTTCATCAACAACTAGTACAGAACCTTCTCGGCTTTACTACCTGCACGCAAATGCCAAACGCTTGAGGTATTCATACAAGCATACTTGAAGCTATAAGTAACTCCACCGGAAGCAACATCTATAAGGCATTCAATAGCACAACTTGCTTCACCAAATATAACTTTTCGATTACCTGTAATTGTACTCCCTTGCAAGAAGTACGAGTTACCCTTGCAAATAGCTTTCAAAACTAACAGTGCACCAGAAACGACCTTTAGAGCTCCACCATTTATCATAACCTTGTAATCTTTGGACTCTAAAACACTAACGGGAATAAGATTTTTCTTCAAATCGAGTACATACCAATCATCATTTAAAATCCGAACAAGTCCATTATGCAGCTTCAACTTAATTTTACTTATCCCTACAATTTTGCATGTATCATTGTTGTCTATATAGTCAACACCACCATCAATCTCTCTAAACTTAGAAAACCAAACTCTACGAGGACATATATGATAGGTAGAACCCGAATCAAGCAGTCATTCATCAGAATGACTCACCAATGCTGAAGTTGCAGACAACGAATACACATCATCCTCATCTTCATCCAAATTGTGCATCACATTCATTCACATCTGACTTTTTCTTTCTATTTTCTATTGCAACTTTCAATTCCTCACAGTCAATCTTCCAATGGTTCTTCTTATGACAGAAGGCACATCCATCCCTTGATAAAAACTTTTTGACCACATATTTTCCTCTTGATTGTGATATTCCTCTATTACCATCATTCTTCTTTTCAGATCTTTCTCTCGCTATCAATACTTCAAACGTTGCATTCTTATGGACCTTGAGATCCTTCCTCCTGAACTCATAATTGAGCAACGCTATAACTACCTCATCAAAATTCAACTCTTCCTTTTCCGTTATATATTATTTAAGATGTTGGCTCGAATTGAACAAGTTTAGTTTTATATCGAGTAATAAAGCTCTTCATGTCAAGTATATAAAATATTGAATGTCTCAATAAGTGACGAGGCCCTTTGGGGGCAGTTGAGTAGTTGAGCCTCGTTTGTAAAAACCCCACACCCGATTGGAGATGTTATCTAAGTTGGTGCAATATCGTTACTTGAGATATGTCGTGTAGTGGTGTTGTCGGAGGGCTTTATAGCTTTTACCCCGGATCCAACAATTGGTATCAGAGCCAATTGTTCGGCCTTGGGCTTAGCGAGTTCAAAGTCGGTAAGTGCAAAATAACACGTTGAGGTGGAGCTTATCTCGAGCTAGGATAGAGTCAAGTCTCACCAAAGTGAAAATTGTTATAAATGTTGGCTCGAATCGAACAAATTTAGTTCCACATTGGGTAATGGGGCTCATCATGTCAAGTATATAAATGATTGTACATGTCTCAATAAGTGACAAGGCATTTTTGGGGCAGTCAAGTATTTGAGCTCCTTTCATAAATAAATTTAAAAAAAATAAAAACCCACATCTGAGGGGAGACAGGTGTCAAAGTTAGGGACAATATCATTGCTTGAGATATGTCGTGTAGTGGTGGTGCCAAGGGCTTTCGCAACCTTCACCCTCGGACTCAACACTCTTTTGGGTGCTTTGGGGTAATGCAAAACCATAAGGATTGGAAATTAAGCTTGAAATGTGGAGATCCGCGTGTGCCATTCCATCATTGGCTTGGCTTAGGAGCAGGTAACAATCTAGTAATATTCAGTAATGTTTATATGTTGTTTGAATAAATGTCAATGAGAACTGAGGCATGAAATGCAAGCTTGATTTTGATGTTGTAGTTTCTGGGATAGTTTGGGTGAAGCCTTGCATGGGGATAGGAAATTTTATATATCTTAAGCGTTGTATATGCATGAATGCATATGCTTAGTGAATGATTGATAACATCTCTTGTTTTAGATAATCCGTTTGAAGATTCTTGTGGTTAGTTAGGTGAAGTGTTGGAGATATTCGGCGAAGATTCAGATAGATGTTCTTCAACTTTTGCATGGTTAGTCTTATGAAAACATTTTGTTTATATGTATCAAACATTTGAAACTTCATTGCGGAAACAAGGGGAGCAAAGTCCATCGAGTTCTTATACATTAAATAGTACAAATTGAAATCACAACAAGAAACACTAATTTAGGCGGCTGAATTGAAAAATATAAGCTACACCAATGTGGTCACTCAATGATTGCTTCATCCATCAGTAGAAGGTCTTTTTAGAGCAGATCCTAGCATCAAACACTCAAAATTCTGCAAGGACATATAGATTTAATTTGCCTATCAAGCGCAAGAACCCGTCTAAGTGTCGAGGAAAACAGCGAGGGGGGACCGTCCATCCCCCGGGATGCGCGCTTGACTTTTCAATGCATGCATCCGGGGGGGATGGACGGCCCCACCTCCCCTGCTGTTTTCCTCTCCATTTCCCTCGACAGTTAGAATTTTTGCAAGCGCAATGACTATCTGTAACTAAAATGGTACCTTAAGGCGTGTTGTGGATCCGTTTGGTTAAGCTTCCAATGACTTTTGTGATGCAGGAACTGCACCAAGCCGCCCACGCGCCGCCCAACTGCACCGAGCTACCCACGCGCCGCTCACAATGTGTCAAAAGTCAACGACTCATGTATATTTTTTCCTTGTATTTCTGCAACAATTCATGTATAAATACCACCTCAGTATGGATCTGTAGGCATCAAGTTTCAAATCAAAAACCTAAGTATCTACTTCTCTGTGTGAGAAATTTACCTTCCTTCTCTTTGTGAGATCGCTAGTTAGGGCGCACCTCGCAACCACTGCGTCAATTGGTATCAGAGCCTTCCTCTGATCCAGGCAAAGCTTTCCCGACCACCTTCAACACAACCACCGACGACCCAAAATCCGCTACCACCGCCATCCAGTAACCCTGAACCCCAACCAAAAAAAAAACAGAGCCTAGACCGATACCACACACCGCCATACCCAACACCCATCCTCATCACCATCGACCAGGAAACCCAAAGTTTTTGTACAAAAAAAAAAAAAAATTCCCGTTACAAACTCACCAGATCCCAAACAAACTCACCAGAAAAATCCCGTTACCAAACAAAAAAAAAATCCCATTACCAAAATCCCGTCACCAGAAAATCCCAGTAAACCCAAAGCTTCAGTACAAAAAAAAAACCCCACCACCAGATCTGCCACCCAAGCAAACTCGCCACCTTTGGCACCACCAAAGGCTCCCTCACCACCACCACAGGCTCCCTCGCCACCGCCTAGGGCCACTCAGTTCCAAAAAAAAAAGAGGAGAGGAAAAGAGTTTGTAGAGAAGAAGAAGAGAAGATCTGTAGAGGAGAAGGGGAGTTTGAAGAGGAGAAGAAGAATCTCCTGGAAGGAGAAGAAATAGAGGAGAGTAAAGAGAGGGGTTTTGGCATTTTTTTTTTTGAGTGACGTGAGGCAAAGGGGTAGGTAGGTACAAGTGAAAAAAAAAAAAAAAAAAGGTCGAGTCATTAAAAGGGTAGGTGGGGTAGTTGGCATTTGCATTTGTTGAGTGGGTTTAAAAAAAAAGTCAAATAAAGAAGGGGGAAGAGAAAGATAAAAGGGCAGGGAGAGAGAGAAAGTGCGTGAGAAAGGGAGAGATAAAAGAAAAGAGGAAGTGTTTTTTTTTTTGCTTTTTTCTTTTGAAAGTAAATTTTAGTGCGCGGGAATAGCGCCAAGAAAAAAAAAATTTGTACTTTGTATTTTGTGCTTGTATTTGTAAAATAAAAAAAATAAAAATAAAATCTGACATGGAGTCCAGCCAGCATAATCAAGTAGAGAGATTTGCAACAAAGGAATCCGTGGAAGCAGTTGAAAGAAGGTTACAAAATTTAGAGGCAATGATCGAGAATTTGACTCAACTCATTGGTGGACAAAACAACAATCCTCGACAGCAAAGACGAGACACACCCAATCGATGGAGAGAACCCAATAATCACCGTGACAATTTCAGGCCCATAAATGAGTTTGATCCAGAACAGGATACGAGTAGTGATGATGAGGTACCAACTACTCCTGGGCCCGACCAAGGAAGACAACAGGACAACTATCGTATGAAGATCGAAATTCCATATTTCGATGGCTTGTTCGTGATCGAAGAATTTCTTGATTGGCTAGCTGAAGTGGAGAAATTCTTTGACTATTGGGAGACTGAAGAATACATGAAGGTCAAGTTGGTAGCCTGTCGACTTAAAGGAGGCGCATTAGTTTGGTGGGACCAACTACAAACCACACGCATCCGACAAGGGAAGAACAAAGTCCGAACTTGGAGGCATATGAAGCAATTGATGAAGGAGCATTTTCTACCTCCAGATTACGAGCAAACACTCTTTAGCCGCTATCAGCATTGTCAGCAAGCATACCGAACTGTGTCGGAGTATGTTACCGAATTTCACAAGCTTGCAGCTGGCGTGGACATTCGAGAATCTAAAAGTCAGAAAATTTCCAGATTTGTCGATGGACTTCGTGCCAACATACAAGACGAAGTCTTCAAACAGTCACACAGCACACTTTCCAGTGCCATTCAACTTGCCTTGAAGATTGAAACACAGCTTGGTAAAAGGGGATTACGCAATCCAGTATCGAATCCAGTGTCATCCCAATCTTCAGCACCTCACAAACCCGACCTAAGCAAAAGAAAAGCAATGGTGAGACCACAAGTTGAGGCACCTAAGCCAAAACAGCCTGTAGCACTACCGCAAAGGGAGGCAGCAAACAAGCCCAATTCCAACAACCCTTATGCCATGCCAAGAGGCCACAAATGTTACCGTTGCGGGCAAACAGGGCATTATTCTAATCAATGTCGTCAGAACAAATCAGTCAATTTAGCCACACATGATGATGACATTGAAGGAGGCGAAGATTATCCAGAGGATGAGTCCGAGGAGGAAGCAGAACCAGAAGAACTCACTTATGAAGATGAGGGTGTATCCTTAGTAATAAGGTGCCTAATGTATACCCCAAAGAAAGAGGAGGACATCCAGAGGCACAACATCTTCAAAACCCGGTGCACTGTTAAACAACGCGTATGTGATCTTATCATTGACAGTGGTAGTAGCGAAAACATTGTTTCCAAAACTATGGTGGGAAAACTGCAGCTGCCAACTCAGCCTCATCCATCTCTGTACCGTATTGGGTGGATCAAAGATGTTAGTGAAACAAGAGTAACAGAGCAGTGTCGCATACCTTTCTCTATTGGCAAGTACCAAAATGAGGTATTGTGAGATGTTGTCGATATGGATGCATGTCATATGCTACTTGGTCGACCGTGGCAGTTCGACTTGAAAACGATGCATGATGGTAGGAGCAATACCTACACATTCTACAAGGACCGTGTGAAGATTATTCTCGCCCCAATGAGGCAGCCAGACAATCTGACATGTTCGAAGACCAAGACCAATCTCCTTTTAGTACCGAAAGAGACAACTACCTCGCACATCGTGCCAGAACCAGTTCAGCCTCTACTAGCAGAGTTCAGCGATATCGTCCCCGACGAACTACCTGCTGGACTTCCACCATTGAAAGGTATTCAACACCATATTGATCTTGTCCCAGAAGCAAGCTTGCCTAACTTGCCACACTACCGCATGAATCCCAAAGAATATGAGATTTTGCAAGGACAAGTAGAAGATCTTCTTAAGAAGGGCTTGGTTCGTGAAAGCATGAGTCCCGTAGCCGTACCTGCACTCCTAACCTCGAAGAAAGATGGAAGCTGGAGGATGTGCGTTGATAGTCGAGCTATTAACAAAATCACGGTACGATATCGGTTTCCCATTCCTCAACTGGATGACATGCTGGATAGATTGGGAGGGTCAAAAATATTTTCTAAGATTGATCTACGAAGTGGGTATCATCAGATTCATGTTCGATCTGGAGATCAATGGAAGACGGCGTTCAAAACACACGAAGGACTATATGAGTGGCTAGTTATGCCCTTTGGTTTATCCAATGCCCCGAGTACCTTCATGAGGCTAATGAATCAGGTACTTAAGCCTTTCATTGGAAAGTTCGTTGTCGTCTATTTTGACGATATCCTTATCTATAGCCGTAGTGAGGAAGAACATTTGCAGCATTTGAAGGAGATTTTTGAAGCATTGCGGGCCAACATGTTGTATGCTAATCTGAAAAAGTGTAGCTTTATGACTGATAGCTTAATATTCATGGGCTTTGTCGTAAGCTCTGATGGAATCAAGGTTGGAAAAGGTGAAAGCTATCCGAGAGTGGCCAACACGGAGAACAATTACAGAAGTTCAAAGTTTCCATGGATTAGCGACATTTTACCGGAGGTTCGTGAAGAACTTCAGTACTATCGCCGCACCCCTCACGGATTGTTTAAAGCAGAAACAATTCGCTTGGACAGATCAAGCAGAACAAAGCTTCGCAGTTTTAAAGGAAAAATTGACAAATGCACCAGTTCTTACACTTCCCGACTTTGAGAAGATGTTCGAAGTCGATTGTGATGCTTCAGGGGTAGGCATTGGAGCTGTTCTATCCCAGGAGATGAAACCAATAGCCTTTTTTAGTGAAAAACTTAGAGACCCAAGAAAGAAATGGTCGACATATGATCAAGAGCTGTATGCGGTCGTTCGCACATTGCGGCAATGGGAGTCATACCTAGTGCAGAAGGAATTCATCCTCAACACAGACCATCAGGCTCTTAAGTATCTCAACAATTCTTCCAAGGCAAATCGGATGCATTCACGATGGATTGGCTACATCCAGAGGTTCACTTTTTCACTCAGGCACAAGTCAGGACAGTTGAACAAAGTCGCTGATGCATTGAGTCGCTGAGTCATGTTGTTGACATCTGTTCGAGGTGAAATCATCGGATTTGATTATTTGAAAGACTTATATGCGGAGGATGAAGACTTCAAGGATGAATGGCAAAAGTGCACTAATGGAACCACTGAAAAACACCAAATACATGATGGTTTTCTATTCTTTGAAAATCGTCTATGTATTCCCCGAGGGTCTCTTAGGGAGCACATCATTCAAGAACTACACAGTGGAGGACTCAGTGGACACATGGGACGAGATAAGACCATTTCACTGGTGGAAGCTCGATACTACTGGCCGCATTTCAGGCGTGACGTGGAGAAGTTTGTCAAACGATGCTATACATGCCAGACTGCCAAAGGACAAGCTCAAAATACTGGACTCTATACGCCACTTTCAATTCCTGATGCCCCTTGGGAAGATTTATCAATGGATTTCATCCTGGGATTGCCACGTACACAAAGAGGTTCGGATTCTATCTTTGTTGTGATTGATCATTTTTCTAAAATGGCCCATTTTATTCCATGCAAGAAGACTTCAGATGCTACCCATATTGCTCAATTATTCTTTCGAGAAGTCATTCGTCTACATGGGTTACCAAAGACCATAGTTTCTGATCGTGATAGCAAATTTTTCAGCCATTTTTGGCGTACCTTGTGGAGAAGGCTTGACACATCATTATAGTATAGCAGCACGTGTCATCCACAAACTGATGGGCAGACAGAAGTTACAAATCGTACCTTGGGCAATATGTTGCGATGCTTGATTAAGGAAAATCCAAGGCAATGGGAAAATGTGTTACCACAAGCTGAATTCGCCTGCAACAACATGCCAAATCGTTCAAGTGGTAAATCTCCTTTTGAAGTTGTTTACATTAGGCCCCCGTTACATACTCTAGACTTGGTTGCTTTACCAAAGCTTCCAGGAATGAGCATCATTGCTGACCATATGATTGAAAGAGTAACCAACATTAATGGAGAAGTTAAAAAGAAGTTTGAAGAATCGGCCGCGAAGTACAAAGCTGCCGCTGACAAACACAGGAGACACAAATTATTTCATGAAGGGGATCTTGTGATGGTCCATTTGCGCAAAAAACGGCTTCCAGCTGGAGAATACAACAAGCTTAAACAAAAGAAGATAGGTCCATTTCAAATCCTTCACAAGATTAATGATAATGCATATGTCATTGATCTTCCGGACGCATATACGATCTCGAAGACCTTCAATGTTCAAGATCTGTACGAGTACCATGGACCACCTCCGTTGCCTTATTCCAACTCGAGGACGAGTTGTGTTCTAGAGGGGGAGAACTGATGCAGGAACTGCACCAAGCCGCCCACGCGCCGCCCAACTGCACTGAGCCACCCACGTGCCGCTTCGCCCAAACGCCGCCCACGCACCGCTCACAGTGTGTCAAAAGTCAACGACTCATGTATATTTTTTCCTTGTATTTTTGCAACAATTCATGTATAAATACCACCTCAGTATGGATCTTTAGGCATCAAATTTCAAATCAAAAACCTAAGTATCTACTTCTCTGTGTGAGAAATTTGTCTTCCTTCTCTTTGTGAGATCGCAAGTTAGGGCGCACCTAGCAACCACTGCGTCATTTTGCCTTTGCTTTGAGAACAAACTTCTGTGTCTTTCCCGTTGAAGTTTTTGGTATGTCCTCAAACACAACAGTTCGGGGAGCCATGTAGTGTGGCAATTTTTCACGCAGTATTTGATAATCTCAGCTGAAGTTGCACTGTATCCATCCTTCAACTTTACAAATGCACATGGTGTTTCACCCCAGTGAGTCACTTTCTGACAACGATGAGGCGAAGGAGGTTGAGCATAGGTTACACGTTAATGCCGAGGCGGTCAACGAAAATACGGAAGAATGTCTCCTAGAAGCTGGGTATACTACTTCGGAGGTTGCTCAGGCTGTTGGACTTAGAGCGCAGCCAACAATGATTACAAACGACACTACTTCCGGGGTCAAGAGTGCTCTTGTCAATGACGTGCTGAATGACCAAAATATGGATGCAGCGAGCGATCTTGGACCAGATCAGGGTGCTGTTTCAGTCGGGGCAGCAGGCATGCCTGTGTCTCAGCCTGTTCTCGGCAACCTCAGCCTGGTGCACGCCCCAGCATGCGATCCAGCAAGCTGCCCGACTGGCAGTCCAGCAAGCGTCCCAACTCCCAGTCCAGTGAGCGGCCCAGCGAGTAGTCCAGCGAGTAGCCCAGCGAGCGATCCTGCAGGCGGTTCTGCGAACATTCCAGTGAGCGGTTCAGCGTGTTCTTCAATGAGCAGTCCAGGGGTATGTCAAGCCGGCAGTCCTGCGAGCAGTCCCATCTTGGCGAGCAATCCAGATTTCGCGAGCAGCTCATGCAAGGCAAGCAGTCTAGGCAGGGTGAGTGTTCCCTGCCCCGCGGTTACCACCAGTTCCTCTTTTGTTCCAGTTCTCGGGATCAACCAGCAGTTGCTCGGAGGCCAAGCTGATCATGGGGCCAGTCAGTCACTCACGGACTGTCCCACGCTGTCTACGATCTGTCCTAGTCAGTCCAGGCTGGTCACGGCCTGCCCTCGGCCTCCCAGTCCACCTCCTCAGCTCCCTCCAGGGGTTGTGATACCGCCGCTTGTAAGTCCTGTCAAAGCAAAGCCGACAGTGCTGGCCCAAATGACAGCAATTATGGATAAGCGGGCCTTTTCAAAGTCTGCGGTGGTCAGCAAGGATGCGGATGGGAGTTTGTTTGATGTTGCTGTGCAGTTGATTGAGGAGAACGGGGTTTTGATAACCAAGAAAAAATTACTTTCTTCTGGTAATCTTGATAACGATTCAGATGATAGTGACGTGGCGGCCTCGGAACCAGATTTGGGTCAGGAGATTCATGCTATTACTGATTTACATTTGGGTTCACACTCTGATAAGGACCTTCCGATCCCAGTCACCACGGCGGCCCTTTCGGGTAAACGTCGTAAGACTAAGAGGGGCAAATCTTCTTACCGTGCTTAAGATGATGGAAAACTTTATGTTTTGGAATGCTCGTGGGGTTGGTAATCAAGCCACGAGAAGGAGGTTAAAAAATATGGTGGTGGAGCACAAAGTCCGTATTCTTATGATTGCAGAGCCAATGATTGCTTCTATTAGATCTTCGGAGATTGGCAACAAACTTCGTCTGGGTGGCTTTGCTTCAAATGACATGATTGGCGGCAAGATTTGGCTTCTGTGGGATACTTCCCTTTCCCTTTCGGTGGTGGATATGTCGGATCAAATCATCCATTGCCAGGTAACTGATTCTGCTTCAAGAGTTTTTTTTATTTCATTTGTTTATGCTAAATGTTCTGTGGATGAAAGAAAGGATTTATGGTTGAATATGATCAATTTTGCGGCAAACCTTGATTCTCCTTGGATGGTCGGCGGTGATTTTAACACCTACTTACATTCTGGAGAGAAATTAGGGGGGTTGGAGCCGTCTTTGGCGAGCATGTCTCAATTCTCCGACTGCATCGAAAACAGTGGTTTAATTGATTGTGGCTTCTCGGGTCCTGGGCTCACTTGGTGCAATAACAGGCGGGGTAGTGATCGTATTTGGGCCAGACTAGATAGGATCCTTACTAATTCAGCTTGGTTGACAGACCTGGGTAGCCCAAAAGTGGAACATCTTAGCCGAACTTTCTCTGATCATTCTCCATTGGTGGCTTCTATGCCCACTCAAGAAAAAGTTGGTTTTGTTCCTTTCCGTTTTCTTAATATGTGGACGACTCACCATGGATTTATGGATCTGGTCAAGGACACGTGGTTGACTGACATGGGTAACATGAGACCCATTGATAGAGTGGATGCCAAACTCAAACTGACAAGACGCGCTCTGATACAGTGGAATAAGACGGTCTTTGGTAACGTGTTCAGCAGGATTCGTGCATTAGAAGATGAAATGCAGCAGTGGGAGACAATACTTTTGGCAGGTTTTGCGAATTCCAGTATGCAGGGGCTAAATGTTAGTGCAAATTGGGATGTCCAGGCTTGCTGCAATTTACACCGTTGCCAGGCAGAGTACAGATTAGCTCTCAAACAGGAGGAACTCTACTGGGTTCAAAAATCCGGTGAAAAGGAGTTCAAGGAGGGCGATGCTTGCACTAAGTACTTTTTTGCTTCCACCAAATCCAAACAAAAGCGACGGGCCATCACTCATATTAATTTACCTTGCGGTAGAATTATTTCGGCACCCGGTGAGATCCTTGACGAAGCCAATGGGTTTTTTTCTAATCTGTTGTCTTCTCAGGGTGTTGTTCGGGAGGATGTGGATTTGCTAAATTGCATCCCGACAGTGCTGGCCCCGGGTCGTTGTGAGCTTCTGGTTCAACGTCCTTCCTTGCAGGAAGTACGGGATGCTGTTTTCGACATACCTAAAAATAGTGCGCCAGGTCCGGATGGATTTACTGCTGATTTCTTTCAATTCTGTTGGGAGGTTTTGAGTATGGATATTTGGGAGGCAGCTATTCAATTTTTTGAAGGGGAGGCCATGCCGGCGTCTTTCTCGGAGAATTTCTTGGCATTAATTCCTAAAATTGACAACCCAGGTTCCTTTTCTGACTTTCGCCCAATCAGTTTGTGCAATGTGATTTATAAGATCTTTAGCAAAATCCTGTGCAACAGAATGGTTGTTATTCTGCCTAGTCTGATCTCTCCGGAACAGGGGGCTTTTGTCAAAGGCAGATTCATTGGCGAAAATATTGGTCTGGCGCAGGAAATGATCAGAGACATTAACAGGAAGGTTTATGGAGATAATGTGGTGCTGAAACTTGACATGGAGAAAGCCTATGACAGGCTGGAATGGGATTTTCTGTTTGCCGTTCTTAAAAAGTTTGGTTTTACTGGTAGACTCTGTCACATCATATCTAATTGTACTGCTTTTTGTGGATTCTCGGTCCTGCTACAAGGAGTCTACAAAGGTTTTTTCAGATCCACGAGGGGATTAAGGCAAGGAGATCCGCTATCTCCTTTTCTTTTCATTATTGCTTCCGAAGTGTTGAGTAGGGGTTTGACATCGGCTTTTGAAAAAGGCAAAATAGGGTACTATTATACTCCTAGGCATTGCCGCCCGGTTTCCCATCTTCTATATGCTGATGACACTCTCATATTTTTAAATGGCAGAACATCCTCAGTTAAGGGTTGTATGGAGTTCCTGCGACAATATTGCAAGGCATCGGGTCAGAAAATAAATGGGAGCAAAAGTTCTTTTACTTTGGCGGACAAGGTCACTACGGAACGCATGGTAGCTTTAAAGAGCGGCACAGGTTTTCAATTCCGTGCCGCTCCTTTGAAGTATTTGGGAGGGCCTTTGTTCCAAGGTAGAGTTAAAATCTCGTATTTTGAAGATTTAATCACAAAAATTCAGGTCCGCATTCAAGGATGGAAGGCAAAATTGCTATCTCCAGGAGGAAGATTGATTTTGATCCGGCATGTGCTCAGCTCTATTCCTATTTATATTCTTAGTACCATGTGTGTCCCAAGAACAGTGTTAGCTCGGATAAAGGGTTTACTGGCAGATTTCTTTTGGGGGGATTGTGAAGGTCGTCAAAAGAAAAAATGGGTGTCATGGGACAACATTTGTTTTCCTGAGGCAGAGGAAGGTTTGGGAGTCCGGGATTTGACGGTGGTGATGAAAGCTTTTCGAGTCAAGGCCCTCTGGAGACTTCTTACTTCAAATTCTTTATGGGCTAATTTTATGAGAAGTAAATACTGGTTACAAGGCGTTGGTTTGAAAAATCAATTGGTGAAAGATGGGTCCTCTCCGTTTTTTAAAGAGATCATGTTTGGCCGAACCTTTCTTTTGAGTAACTTAATGTGGCGTATCGGCATTGGGAATACCAGTTTTTTTGAGGAAAATTGGAACATGGTGGCCTCTTTTGGGAGACCAGAAGCTTTGGTTGCCCATGATTTATGGCCTTCGGTTCATGAGGTGGTTTCGACAAATTATGCATTGGTTCCTAGAGAGCTCCGAAATTTGGCTCGTGTTCTTTTTGCTGATAGACTCCGTAGTGATCCCAATGGGGAGGACTCGTGTGTATGGACTCCAAATCCGAACGGGTCATTTTCTATTCAGTCGGCATATGAATTGCTTCGGAATCATGGAAAGGATAATTCATTAAGTCGTTTCCTTTGGCACGAACACTTGCCTTCTAGAATATCAGTTTTTGTTTGGAAATTACTCCGTAGAGGAGTGCCAGTGGACGGTGAATTATACAGATGTGGAATAAGTATGGCTTCTAGATGCCATTGTTGTAAGGCGCCAAAACCAGAATCTTTGACCCATCTTTTCCTAGACGGCGAAATGGCGATGCAGGTGTGGAATCATTTTGACAGGATTTTTGACGTTCATTTTCGGCGACCAGCAGAAATTTCTACGGTTCTGGCCATATGGTTCAGAAGAGTTCAACGCACTTCGCAAACAGGTGTGTTATTCCTTCTCACTCCAATGTTCATTCTTTGGGAAATATGGAAAATGCGATGCAAATGTGTGTATGAAAGTGCTACCCCAAATCCAGTTTTTGTGATTTTGAACATAAGGCGTCAATTGCGAATGGCTAATAATTTTATTATCCCTACGCAAGTTAGCAGTAGGAAAGCTCCCCTTCAGCTTTTGGGTTTGGATGTGGTCCCTGTTAAAAAGAAATCCTCTCGCATTGTTTATTGGCACCCACCTCCCATAGATTTTGTTGCACTAAATGTGGCGGGTTCCTCCTGCAAGGATAGGGCTTCTGGCGGAGTGATCATTAGAGATTCTCGGGGTTGCTGTGTTGTGGGGAAACAAAGTTATTTCGGTGTAGGTGATCACAATAAAGCAGAAATTTTGGCTTTATGTGAAGGTATCCGCCTGTGCCTTGATTTGGGTCTCACGAAGGTAGTCATACAAACAGAATCGGAATTAGTTTGTGGCTGCGTTATGGATAACTTCAAAATTCCTTGGCATTTGGAGAATCTTATACAAGAAATCAAGTTGTTGGCATCGAACATGACTTTGGTTTGTCAACGTATCTCTAGGGAGGCCAATGCCGTAGCGGCTTCACTATCGGCTAGAGCGAGCCATGACGCAGGAACAGCTTCTTTCAGGGGAACTGAATTTCCAAGGAGGTTAGCAGGATTGATAGTTCTAGATAGAACTCATATGGCGTATATTCGCCACGGGGAAGGGTTTGCAAATTGCTGCAACTCGACGAGTAGCTGATGTTTTGGATGCGTATGGGTGCGCTCTGCGGGTCTGCTGCGTTGAGGTTGATGCTGTATGCTGATGTCGCTGAGGCTGCTGCTGCGGTTGCTGCCGATCCTGCTGCGGCTGCTGATCTGAAGGTCGCTGCTGCTGCTCTGTCTCGCTGTTGCTGCTGCTGCTGCGAGTTCTGCTGTTTGCTGCTGCTGCGGATGTCTGCGGATGCCTCTGCGGGTGCTGCTGTCTGCCGATGCCGCTGCTGCTCAGCTGCGAAGTTGCTGGTTGCTGCTGTCTGCTGATGCCGACGCTGCTGCTGCTGATGTTGCTGATGCGTTTGCTGCTGTTAGATCAGCGTTTTGCGTGGATGCGGTGTTATGGGTATATGCTTTTGTGTCGAAATTCTTGGGTGAGTTCGGATTTCTCTTCTATTCATAGCTGGTCCTCATCCTATACAGGATTTTTGCTTTAAATTTTATGTTATTCAATTTTGTGATTAAAATTTGTTCTTAGCATTAACGCGGGTAAAGTCGTAATGTACCCCCGCAATGAATTGTAATTTTTATGGTTTAATTAATAAAGGTCTGGCATTCCAGAGGTGCCCCTCCCCACTGGAGGTTTAAAGAAAAAAAAAAAAAAAAAAAAAAAAAAAAAAAAAGAAAAAAAAAAAAAAAAAAAAAAAAGATCATCAGGACGCCCTACAACAGCAGCTTCAAGAATTGCTGGATGAGCAAATAGAGTAGATTCCACCTCAATTGAGCTTATATTTTCTCCTCCTGATATAATAATGTCCTTGGAACGATCTTTTAGCTCAATGTAGCCGTCAGGATGCTTCACAGCTAGGTCTCCACTATGAAACCACCCCCCGGCAAGCGCTTCCTCTGTTGCTTTCATATTGTTAAGGTACCCACTCATCACAGTGTTTCCTCTGAACATCACTTCGCCCATAGTTTTTCCATCAGCTGGTACACTCTTCAGGGTAACCGGATCCCTTACGTCAACCTCCTCCATTCCAATATGGTGCAATCCTTGGCGGGCCTTAATCTGTGCCTGTTCAATGCGGGGCAAGGCATTCCACTCCGGCTTCCATGTGCACACAGTTGCCGGACCGTGAGTTTCTGATAAGCCGTATGAATGAGTTACAAAGAAACCCATTTCCTCCATCTTGAACAAGACTTGGGAAGGTGGTGCTGCACCTGCAGTCAAGACTTCCACCTTGGATGGAAGCGGCTTTCTCTCACTCGGTAATGCATTTACAATCGTGTTCAAGACAGTGGGTGCACCACCCATGTGGGTCACCTTGTGCATCGCTATGTTGTCAAATATGCCTTTTGCGGTGACATTTCTGAGGTTAATGTTGGTGGCGCCTCGAGCGCAACCCCCCATATGAGGCTCCACCCGTTGACATGGAACATGGGTATGGTCCATAGACACACAGGCATTTCGCTCAAATTGCTAAGCATTACAGTCGCTATGGAATTGAGATAAGCACCTCTGTGGTTAAAAAAGACTCCTTTGGGACTTGATGTTGTGCCGGAAGTATAATTTATTGAGATTGGATCGGTTTCATCCTTTGGTCTTTTAATCTCAAAATCAACCGGACCCGTAGCTAGTAGACTTTCATATTCCAATTTACTCGAGTTGAAGAGAGACACTTCATGGGATTCAGGGATTAGAACTAGAATTGGTAACTTGGCATTCGCCTTGGAGAGAATGTTGAGTGCTCCATGGGTAATTTCAAGAAACTGATAGTCCACAAACAGCACCTTGGCTCCTGAGTGCCTCAGAAGAACAGCCATCATAGCTGAATCCAGCCGTATATTTAATGTACACAGAATTGCTCCTGCCATTGGTACTGCAAAATGTAGCTCATACATAGCTACAGTATTGGGAGCCATTGTAGCAACCTAATCAATTTGTACAAATGAAAAATGAGGTCTGAAACTATCGGAGAAAATAACAACAAAAAAAATATTAGTTTGAAAGATTCTCGGGGAGGGATTTCATATTAGGAATGCAAAAGTTTAACACAAGATAATAAGTCACTCAACAAGATTTAAAAAAAAAACCTCCATGTTATTATAACTGAGTTAATTGCTTTTCTTTTGAATGGTGAGGCTTAGGCTTATCATGTTCCCCTATGGTTTGGCAAAACCATTCATTAACGATCAAAATCACCAAATTTTTACTTGATAAAAACACCTCTATATTATTATAACAGAGTTCATTGCATTTTTTTTTAAGGGTGATCAGGCCAGAGGCGGAGACAAGATCTTTATTGAGGTGGGGGGCTCAAGAGAGTTTTTTTTTTTTTTTTTTTTTTACCATGGTTACTGAAGCTTACACGATTTTATATTTATATTTACTTGCTAATAATATCACAATAATTTTTTAAAACTAAAATCATTACATCTTCAATGAAAATAATGCAAAGAGAGACCACTATAACTAGCACGTACGATATTAAAATATGAGAATATATCTGGAAAAAATATCTATATTTATCGGTTTATTCAGATAAATATGTAAAGTAATCTTTAAGATATATCTATATTAACAGTTGTAGAATTTTCTTATAAAGTAAAATTTACATTCATTCCATTATATTAACTGATCCTAACACATGCAAATCGCTTGGGCGAAGACCGCTATATAGATGTTAAAAATGGAATTATGTATTTTTATTTCGTGTTTGATGAATTCAAAATCCATGCTGTTTATATGATCATAAACGCTTTAATTGTGTTGGGATAATTTCTTACTATATAATAAAGCGTTCAGGTACTCCTACAATGTAATCATATAAACAAAAGGGAAACACTCTTTATTGTGCGCTTCGGTTGATATGAGAAAACTAAAACAATATTGAAAATTCAAGAAACTGATTATGCACTTAAATACCGACTGTTGTTAAGTATGCAATAGAATTAAGTATATACAGTTACGGGTTAGAAGTAAACTCTATTGTTTCATCGCAATAATTGTGTTTCTTATCAAGCACCCAATATAATTTTGTATACAAAGTAGTAAGATTTATTAACATTTCAGTCAATTCTGATGACAAAAACAGTATGGAGGAACTCCCCTCCCCCGTCAAAAAAAAAAAAAAAAATTTGTTTTGAAATTTCTCAATTTGTTTGTGGAGCGAAAATTTCAAAACAAATAATGTACTATACACGCGTTAGTTAAATTTTCTGCATATAAATGTTTTAATAACTTGATACTTCACCTTGTTTCAAATAAGATGAACAACATCCATAAATTAAAGAAAAAAATAAATGTGAAATCAATAATTCAGCAAGATCAAACATTTCAACTATTAGAGAAGAACATTGTAATTCAGCAAAAGGAATGTAAATAATCTTACAATGTCACCGCACGAAAATCCCAAGGTGGGTTATAAGAGCTGAAGCGAGTTTTTTACAATGTTCAAATGTTTGTCTCCATGTGTACTTAATGTCGCCATCAACAAAAGATGTTCTATCTCTGTAAACGAAGGCAGATCGTTCTAAAAAAAACTTATAGGTGTTAAAGGGACATAATTGGCCGGGTTTCTAACCTTACCTTCCATTGAGTATACTATGAAGGTTTACTTTCTTGGTTTTCTTCTAAATGCATCGAGATTGAGTTCATATTTATATTTGATTATTTGTAGAATTTGTTGGAAAAAAAATCTAATAATGTGGGCACACATATGTAATACAGTAATACAATGTTTATTGCTATCTAAGGTGTAGTCCATCTAATATGTGATCTAATAGGAGTGTTGGACTACTATAAGGTATTATTAAATAACATGGTGTAAATTAAGATGTAATTTCTTATTCAATGAGGGGCAGAATTGGAAATTCACAGCCCGTAAGTTATAAGGTTATGACTTACGAGCATTATAAATACGGGTTGGTCCCCGATTGAGCGTTGCGTGAAAAAGATAGTTTTCTATATTGTTTCTGTATCCTCTCAACAGAGATTTATACGCTTGAATCAATCAAAAGTCCAATTTATCACAATCAAAATGGAAATCGCTATGGATCAAGGCATATTTCTATTCTTCTTTTGTTTCCATTGAATTAACTAGAGTTTTAAGTTATTTGATTATATTCTACAATTGGTATCAGGGCCACTCCTGTTGATTCCATGTGAAATTATAAAGATGAAAATGTTTCATTATTTTGATTATGTGATTCATTATATTGATTCACGTGATTGATTATATTGCTTCATGTTCACTGTTACAATATTACAGTGATTTCATCATTATTCATGCTATTATTTATTATATGTTGATTCACTACTACAGTGATTTCATGCGATTATATATTATACGTTGATTCACTGCTACAGTAATTCATTGCTACAATGATTTCATTGCAATTGTATTCACTGTTTCATTGAATTGTATCCAGTGATTATATTGTAATTGTGTTCATTGTTGAAAAAGATTACATATATTACAATTCGGTGTACAGTGAAATAGAGGGTAAAAATAATAATAATAATAAATAAATAAAATTTCAATACACTGTGACTGTTCACTGTTGACAGAGGTGATTGTTGACTGTTGACCGAAGTGATTGTTCACTGTTGGGCCTGTTAGTAAATTTGGGCCTATTGTTGTTGTTGTTGTTGATGTTGCTGTTGTTGTTGGGCATGTTATTAAATTTTTGCTTTGACTCTTGGGCCTATTAGTAAATTTGGCTTTATCTTGTTTTATTGGGACCTAATTAATTTTGGCTACATTTTATTTAGACCAATGTTTCAATTGTATTAAGGTGATAATTTAGTTAATACTCCAAATTTATACATAGATTATAATTTTGATTTCATGTATTATTATTGTGTTCCTTATTTAAAATTTACACAATTTAACTAATAGGTTGCCAAAGCAACCACTATTAGGAAAATTGATTAGTTTTAAAAAAGTGAGCATGCTACATCCATGTGAAACAATCGGCCCAAATAAAGATTGTTTTGACCGGATAATCCATAGTCTTAAATATGTGATAAAGTTTACTTTACCATGCTTTTATTATGTCGGTCCAAAGAAATGCATAATATTAGGCCGATTTCGTTGTGTAAGAAGAGTACCACTTACAGATTGATATTTTTGTCCAAAGACTAAATAACAATGTTGTGCTAGGTATCTTGATATGGTGTTTTACCTATTGTATGAATTTAAATTTTATGAATGATGATGAGAACATGTTATTTATTTAATTTATGCTCTGTACAGCTACCATGTCTGCTACTAGTATATTTGGTGGTGTAAATAATATTCTCATGCTCAATGGGACAAACTTCAAGGACTGGAAAGAGAGCGTGTTAATCGTTCTTGGATGTATGGATTTGGACCTTGCCTTAAGGATTGAGCAACCCGCTCCTCTGACAGATACAAGTACTCCTGATGCCAAGAGATACTTTGAGAAGTGAGAACGCTCCAATCGCATGAGTCTCGTGCACATCAAGCAAGGTATTCCAGAAGCCTTTAGGGGTGCAATATCCGAAGGGGTGACCAATGTTAATGAGTTCCTTGCTGAACTTGAAAACGTTGCTAAAAACGATAAGGCTGAAACAAGCACGCTTTTAGCTAGCTTGATTTCATTGAAGTACAAAGGCAAAGAGAACATTAGGGAGTACATCATGGAGATGTCTCATCTTGCTTCAAAGTTTAAGGCACTAAAGCTTGAGTTGTCTGAGGACTTACTCGTGCATCTAGTTTTAATATCACTTCCTCCACAATACAGTCGGTTTAAGGTCAGTTACAACTGTCAGAAGGAGAAATGGACTCTCAATGAGCTCATTTCATGCTGTGTGCAAGAGGAAGACAGATTAAAGCAAGATAGAACGGAAAGTGCTCACTTTGCAAGCACCTCTAAAGATAAGGGCAAAAAACGAAAGAAGGATAATGAAGCTGCTAAGGGTCCAGCACAAAAGAAACAGAAAGACAATGAGGGTTGTTTCTTTTGTAAGAAACCTGGACATGTAAAGAAGGAATGTACCAAGTATCACGCATGGCGTGCTAAAAAGGGTATGTTTCTTACTTTGGTCTGTTCTGAGGTTAACTTAGCTTCAGTACCTAGAAACACTTGATGGTTAGATTCCTGTGCTACTATTCACATAAGTGTTTCAATGGAGGGTTGTCTGAGCTACCGAAAGCCAAATGATGCTGAAAGACGCATCTTCGTGGGCGATGGAAAATCGGTAGAAGTGGAAGCAATAAGAAACTTTAGGTTACTCGTAGGAACTGGTTGTTATTTGGAATTGAAAGACACTTTTGTAGTACCGTCATTTAGACGGAATTTAGTTTCTATTTCCTTGTTGGACAAATTTGGATATTGTTGTTCATTTGGAAATGATCAGTTTAGTCTTTCATTAAATTCTAATATTATTGGTACTTGTTCATTAAACACATTTGATAACATATAGCTTCTTGACACTATTGCATCGGATAATGAAACCTTGCATGTGGAATCACGCGGTACTAAGCGTAAGCTAAATGAAGGAAATTCATCAAAACTATGGCACAAACGCTTAGGACATATCTCAAAAACGAAAATGGAGAAACTTGTCTCAGATGGCATATTAAATTCTCTTAATTTTTCAGACCTTGACGTCTGTATTAAGTGTATAAAGGGAAAACAGGGAACTAGCCACGTATCATCACTCAAAATCAGGAATAAAAAAAGTGACGGAGGAGCTAGGCAGCTAACCACGTTTCAATTACAGGGGCAACAAAATAATAGTAATAATCAATGTTATGATTATTAAAATAGATTTAATAATTGGAGATCCTCTAAATTAAAAATTGGTGTCCCACTTTCCTGGAGATCCTCTAAATTAATAGCGAAATTCTAAATGTCGAGGGAAAGAGCGAGGAAACCAGCGAGGTAAACGAGGTGGCGGGGGGTGAACCGTTCACCCCCCTCGAGATGTGTTCCGCGCACGCATCTCGAGGGGGTGAACGGTTCACCCCCCGCCACCTCGTTTACCTCGCTGGTTTCCTCGCCCTTTCCCTCGACACATAGAATCGCTCAAATTAATAATGCTGAGAATAAAAGTATATATTTAGAGTAATTCTAGATGTCGAGGAAATGGGCGAGGGAGGGTGGGCCGCACGTGTAGAAGGTGATGTGGCAAAAAAAAAAGGGGGAGTGGGGGGAAATGGAAAATTTGGGGGAGAAGAAGGAGGGAATGGGGAGCTTTCTCCCCATTTTCAATCGACAGAGAGCTCTCTTCCCCTCCCCATTTTCTCCCTATCCCTCTCCCCATTTTCCATCTTACATAGAGAATGCCCCCTCCCTCTCCCCCAAACGAAGCTCTCCCACTCCACCCTCTCCCCATCATCGTCATTGACTCAAACGGAGGAGAAGAGAAGAAGCTCCAGAGAAGAAGAAGAAGCTCCAGAGGTAAGAGCTTCAATTTTTTTTTCAGCTTTCCAGAGCTCTCCAGATCTGGTTTTTTAATTTCAGCTTTCCAGAGCTCTACAGCTTTTTACATGTGGGACTTCAGATTCTTTTCTTGCTATGCAAATTTTTAAAACCATTCAAGGAACTTAGAAGAGTTTATCATCTTACATCACTGAGACACTATTGGTTAACATTTTGTAAGAAGGTTTATTCGTAAAGGCATCTATAGCTACTATTATTCCTGTGTGGTTTGAATTTGGTTGGTAATGATCTTCCTATTCATGTAAGTGGAACAAATGCATAAAATTTGTAAGCTTTGTGGATCCCCATCTGAGCAATACTGGAGAAGATCAAAGTTGCCACATGCAACAATTTTTAAGCCTCAACATCCTTACAAACGGTGTATTGCTGAGTCATGTGATCCATCAAGTTTGCCCAAATATTCACCCACCAAGGATCTTGATGCTAAGATGCAGGAAGAGGAAGCCAAAAGGTATGTGACCATGATTTTCTTTCTAGCTTCTCTGTTTAGATTTATTTATTTTATTTCTGTTTGTTGACTTTTAGACTAGATTTCATGAACAGTAAGTAAAAGGGTTAAAACTCCAATATGTTTCTAGCTCATTTTGTCTTTAAAAAAAAAACAATTTTCTAGAAATTTTGAAGGGTCTATGACCAACAAAATGCTTCTTTGATTAATTTTCTCACCAAAATTTTGCAGTTAAGCTATAATCTATATACACATTGAAGACCTTTTAGACAGTTAAGAATGCTATCATTTTTTTCATGTGTTGTCAAGGAAATAGTTCTCTGATACCTATTTATGATGATATGTGAGACCTGCGTCCTTTCGATACCAAAACAGAATTACACTTTCTCTAGCATCTGGAGTGAATTGAAGAAAGTTGCAGATTCAAAAGCAGGGCCTGCACCAGATGCGAAGGAGCTACAGGTTTGATTACAATTTTCTTCATGTCTGTATCTAACATAGTTGCAAAGTGTTGAGATTCATTAATATAAAATTTATGTTACAACTTTTTGGCGGGAATCCAACATGGGATTACCCCAAGATGTCCAACATGGAAATTCTTACATAATGGAGTGGCTTTTGTTCCATAGTATCACTGTTTTTCATTTGTTTTTCTTGTGTTTTTGGCACTCCAGAAGAAGAGGCAACATACACAGAGTGAAAAGTACAGTCATGAAGAAGATGGTGGATCTGGATTCCTTATTGAGTCTCCTAGAATGAATGAACACCCTGGTACCTCAAAGAAAAGTGAGTTGAGGATGCAAAGATCATACCTGCAATAGGGAAGCGCTGGCTTGTCTGCCCATGCTAGTCTGGCATCAAACAACAGCGCACGGTTAGATTTTCCTATGAGTGTGCATGCCAAGTGGCCAGAAAAACCAGGGAACGCCGGATTTAATCAGTTAGATGATGCTGAGCCTCCTGAAAATAAGGAATGGTTGTTGGACAAGTCCATCTCTACCCACAAGAAAGTGGAAAAGGCATGTGAAAAGTAGAAGGTTGTTATTTGCCAACTCATATATAATATCTTTTTCATTGCTTAAATCAGGAAATTTGATCTGTCCAATACTTTCTGATGCATTTGCTTCAACACTTAGAACTTTTGCTACAAGATGGTTTTCACTGAAATGGTTTCCCATGCAAACATAACATCTTGTCCTTTTCTCTAGCTCAATTTACACACAAAAAAAACATCTTGTCCTTTTTTAGAATATATTGTCATTGTTAGTAGTATAAATAGTATTACTGAAGTAATAATTATCGTATTTTATGGTCTCAGGGTTATGCCAACAAGAAGAGGATCCATTACTCTGGACCTTTGGTGGCTCTGGGAGGAAATCTGGAAGATATGCTCAAGGAGCACGAGAGGCAAATACAAGCAGCTGTGCGGAAAGCTCGTCTTGAAAAGGTGAAGACCAAGAAGAATATGGATCATTCTATCCAGTCCGAATCATTACTTCACTCCGGTAGAAAAGTAAGGTGATACTTGAATGCAAGTTCTGTTGCTGCGTTGTTGTTCCATCAAATGCTTCAACAGAAGGGCTCTATTCTCAAAATGGTCACTAGTAGGAAAAACATGTTATGTGGTGATTTCATCAAAGCATATATCATTTTATACCATTTTCACAAAACACAGATCATTATCTTGGGCTTGTGGTGGTTCGTGAAGGAGGCAAATTGATCATGTAATTTAGAGAATTCTGGTGATCATGGTATAGAACTGCTGCGAAATATTTTCTAGGCCAGATACTTGGAAGGGTCTCCCTGCAGCATTGTT
This sequence comes from Berberis thunbergii, assembly GCA_003290165.1. Lineage (NCBI taxonomy): Eukaryota > Viridiplantae > Streptophyta > Magnoliopsida > Ranunculales > Berberidaceae > Berberis > Berberis thunbergii. The sequence goes on along the minus strand of QNQO01001198.1, from coordinate 251,805 downwards.
ATCGATTTGTGTTTTGAACAACATGATTCACTTTGTACAGTCTGAATTTGAATGAATATTCACCCAAACCACTATGTATTTGGATCCAAATTGCAGCTCCAGAATGCTTTCTTTAATTACTTGTACCCTTTTGAAAATAGAATATATGAAGTTATTTATGATAATCTCTTATCGACAGTATTTGTTTACAACGTATTCTTGGATGATACATGGATAAGAACCAAGAAAAGTTTGAGAAAGGGTCTATAAATCATGTGCATTCTTTGACGAGAACTCAATCATTTATGAGCAGACCATACTCAAGTGGCAAGTCCACAAACAATGTCTTCACCATCTTTACATCCAAAAAAAACCAGTTTCATCCCATCGATCCTTTATATGGTAGACATTGCTTTGCACAATTGAGCTAGTTGTGTATAATACTCTAAAGCTCGAGGAAAATGGGTCTGGGGCCAGAATTCTCAATGTTCACCAATATGCAGAAATGAAAAATCTCATTATTTATATGCAAAATGTGAACGTTAACTTCGCCCCGAATATGTTGTTTGAGTGTTTACCAATTGCTTAAGACAAACAAAACAATGGTGAAAATGCAATGTTGACAAAGCTTGAGTCCATTCTTTTTACAATTCCTTTCATCCTGTACATTTGTTGCACAAGATATCACTAGTACAAGTTGCTTTAGAAACTAGAACAAAAATAAATGCCATTTTGTAGGTATGAGGTTGCTTTCGAGTGTGTAGGATCCTATGGGACCAAGTTACAGGAGACCAAAGAAGGAAAATGGAAGAAGAAGACTGTAAAGTGTGTTAAAAGGAGTTGGATCAAAATTGAAAATTGACAAGTCATTCAACATACTCTGCATCAAATTACTGAGAATGTAATAAATAGCTTTGATAAATATTCTTCTCAAAGTCATCTCATAAGCTAAGCCCCTAACTTTAGTTACAACAAGCTCGATACGAGAACCCATGAAAGAAGCAGATGAACTAATTTTTGTTGTTTTTAGTAACTTCTTGTACATTAGGTGGATTCACAATGCACCTTCATTGGCTATCTTGCTTGGGTTTCCTGCTTACTTCCGAGTAGTGACCCCCCATTAACTGCAAAATCTCCACCCACAGATCTGACGAAGGATTCGTTGAAGCCCCATTAATCAGATTTGCACTACATGCAGCAACATACCAGTAATCTGATTCAATTTCCTCTTTCAACTAATCCAACTGCCACTCGGCATAGCCAGAAAAGAATATGAAGTCCAAGATTTGAACAGTTTGGTTAGAGTAACATTGCTAGAGCCACATGTAACATTGCCACTAGCTCCTCCTCAATGTTCTTGTACCTCAGCAGCTCTGGGTCGAACACTTCAGCCGTCCATTCTTCTCTAACCACTGATCGCACCCATTTTGGAAGATCGACAGCTTGTTCATCTTGAACAGGCCGACCAGGAGGCAGATATAATGCTGGAGCTTTCCCTGTGAGCAGTTCTAACAACAGAACTCCAAAGCTGTACAAATCTGGAGAGCTCTGGAAAGCTAAAATTAAAAAACCAGATCTGGAGAGCTCTGGAGAGATCTGAAAAGCTGGAAAAAAAATTGAAGCTCTTACCTCTGGAGCTTCTTCTTTTCTCCTTCGTTTGAGTCAATGACGATGATGGGGAGAGGGTGGAGAGGGAGAGCTTCGTTTGGGGGAGAGGGAGGGGGCCTTCTCTATCTAAGATGGAAAATGGGAAGAGGGAGAGGGAGCAAATGGGGAGGGGAGGAGAGCTCTCTGTCGATTGAAAATGGGGAGAAAGCTCCCCATTCCCTCCTTCTTCTCCCCCAAATTTTCGATTTTCCCCTCCCTTTTTTTTTTGCCACATCACCTCCTACACGTGCGCCCCACCCTCCCTCGCCCACTTTCGACATCTAGAATTACTCATATATTTAATAATTGGAGACCCAGTTTGTTGGAGATTAATTTCATATTTAAAATTGATTAAGCTTAATTTGAGCACGAATCTACAGTGATATTCAGCAGATTGTTTCCAACCAAATCCCAACAACCAAACGAATCCTACATTGAAACTACCTATTTAAAAACCGAAATTCTAGCTAGCTCGGGAAAAACCAGCGAGGTTGCTACCTGAGGAAGCGAATGTGAATTTACACTTTTGCCCCCCCCCCCCCCCCCCCCCCCCCTCCTCTTTAACAACCTTTTGAAAAATGTGTTTAAAAATGGAGGCAAAAATGTAAAATCTCTCCCAAGTAGCAACTTTGCTGATTTCCCAGGCCAAAAAAATTTACTCAAAAACCAAAATTCTAGCTGGCCTAGGAAAAACCAGCCAGGTTGCTACAAAAACCCAACATTTAAAAAGTATTTGGTTCTCATCTCCACGTGAAACCTAACATTTCTTTTCTTATATGCTTTCTAAGGAAATAATAAATAATTCCAAAAGCCCAACTCTCAATAACAATTACTAAGATTATTGAATAAACAAACTTTTACAAGAATAGTGAGCCCCAAGGTGACACATATTATATATGTACTAATGTAATACCTATACCGTTGACACTATTGCAAATGACATCATACTTTCACGGCTATGTTGAATTCTCATATTTGGGATTTTATTTATATATAATAAAAAAGGTTCAAAATTTTTTATATCTACCAATCAAATATCACAAACCACCAAAATATAAATCCAGCCCACAAAATTTCATTATCTCTGCTTTGCTTGTTGTGTTGATCAACCCCAACTGTGTGTCTTGCTTGTTGTGTTAATCAACCCCAACCCCACACTTTAGTACACACAATCACTCAAAAAAAGTAACAGAAGCAATAGTTGGTAATTCAGATTGTCACATGCAAATTAAAGCACAAATTGAATAACCTCTATCAATTGAATGAACCCAAAGAGTAACTGCAGGCAGAGAGAGTCTTGGGAATTCAGATTCAGTCATGAAAATCAAAGAAAGTCCAAATTTTCTCTTGAACAGCAAAAAGTCCAAGATTTAAGCACTCCAAATCCCAAAACATAGAAAGACGCAGCAGAATTAACATGGATAGAAGAAGTTAATTAAAAAACAATTCAATGGGCTTTTGGGGTACCTGAATTGTAATCAAACAAAAGCTTGTGTTGGTTGAAGCAAAGCCTCCGCCAACTTCTTATCTGGATGCGCTTGAATCGACAAAATTTTCCCTACCGAAAGCACCTTAGCAACCACAAAGCATTTTTTGATTAAAATATCCAAATGAGAATCAATGAACTAAAGCAACCACATATAATCACAAAAACCATAAAATTGAACAACATTTAAAGTACCTTGGAGACAAAAAAAGGCAACTACTTTCCGAATTTCTCCAAAACCCCATCACCAAGAACACTCGGGTTCTCCAAGATCCATGGATGATGAGGAGGAGGAGGAATTGAGAAGAATAGCGTTGGGGGGATATGGAAAAGAGTTGAGAAATCTGAGAATTGAAAATTAGGGTTTTGGTTGTAGTATTTGCAAAAATATCAAAACCCAATGGAAGAATGAGAACCCTAATATGACTGGAAAAAAAATGAAAAAAACCTAAAAGTGTTATCCAAAATCATTAGATCTAACACAACAACACATCATTTCATACATTTTCCTCTCTTCGTTTCACCAATCTGAGAAATATATAGAATGAGATTCTTAATCTCTATCTCTCTTTCTCTCTCAGCGATTTTCCTCTCTTCGTTCCACCAATCTCTTTGTGTGGCCATTATTTGGGCCTCCATTACCTCTACTATTTAAGTTTTTTTTTCTCTAGTTGAGGAATGAAGGAAGAAGAACCAGATAGATAATCAAAGTTGAGGAATGAAGGAAGAAGAACCTCGTTGTTCTTTAGTAGAGGGGAAGGGAGTTGGGTGGTGGCGGGTTTAGTAGTGGGGAAGGGAGTTGAGCGGTGGTGGTGGTGGCTGGTTTAGTAGTGGGGAAGGGAGTTGGGCAGTGGTGGTGGCGGGTGGCAAATTAGAATCACAGATGAGGGTGAGAGGGAGAGAACCTTGTGGAGGTGTGAAGAGCCTGAGGAAAGTATCGGGCTTTAAAAATTTTCACTTAAGTTCTGCCACTTAAACTTCCTCGTGCCACGTATGATAAACAAAAAGACCTCTTTGAATTGTAAGATATATAAATATATATAGAGTATGTCCCGTATCGTTGGAACTCAATATAATTTTATTTTTGCTAATTAGTTTGTACTAAACACTTCAGTCACTATTCCCATTTTCTCTTTAAATATGTATTGAAGTGTAAGTCTATTATAAAAAATGCTAGGAAACCAGGTTTTTGCAATTATGTTTTACAACCAGGATGACGTGTCATGATCTGGAAATAATGATGAAATCCCCAAAGATTTTGTATATCTCAAAGTTGTAAAAAAAACTCCTCTAACGATGCCACATCATCCTGGTTGCAAAACATGTTTACAAAACATGGTTTTCTAGCCTCACTCGTCTATTATAAGTATAAGCCTATTAAGTCAAATTTGAATCAGTTGAAGAAAAATTTAAACGCCGAGAATGAGTTCTCCCACAATCTTTAAATTCGCCAAAAGATGAAGTTTAGGGTTTTTATTTAAATGTGTAATAAGATGCCCGATTTATTTTTTCTGGTATGAAAAATATTAAAGACACAAAATACATCATACGTTCTTTAATTATAAAATATATATTTCTATTATTTTGGCCCTTGTATTGATCATTGATTTTGTTAGAAAGTTCTTCAAAAATGCATTTTAACGATACTAAGTTTACCAAAATATGATAACGATGTAGATAGTTATGATAATTTTTATTTCGCTAAAAGGAAAATACAATATTTTATCTCTCTGCCACATGTACATTTCATCAACTTTTTTTCAATATTTTTTTAATTATTTTTTCCATTCTAAATGTTTTATATTTACAAATATATCATCATAGGAAATGAATCACAATCCTAAAATTCAATACATTACTCAACTTTCATTCCTAACCATATTTTATTTATAATCCTTTCGATTTTACTTTATTTTAGTCAGCAATAAATAGCAAAACATCATTCTAAATTATGATATTTCTTTGTTTTGGTTAATTTTGCTACATTTGCATTGAGTTCCAATATATAAATGGTCCACAACGGATGACAAGTACACTGCAAACTGTGCCCCTCCAATAGAGACTAACTCCCTTCCTAAGTACACTAATAATTCAATACACCAACCAATAAACCATATTAACAGGGAGTGATGTTGCCATGTGGTTTTGAGCTTTTCTGCAACTGTGAGCACATATATATTATCCCTGTATAATAATACAACCTAAGTTCACTTGCAAGCTAAGGAACATGATTTTTCGAAAAATATTGAAATTTTACTTTTTTTTTAAGTTATCAAATTTTTTTGAAATTAAAATAAATATTTTTTCATTAGGTCAATCTCAATGTCGGTACATTTTAACCTGTTATAATTTTAATTTAGTATTAAATTTTGTTATATAAGTGATTCTTTTTTGTATGACATTACGAATTTAAGATGCTTAATTTATATTGATAACTTCAAAAGTATAATCCAAATTTTTACATTTTTTCTATATGCAACGAAATATTTTTTAAAATCAACTTACTGAAATTACCTCAAAAAACGAAATCACAATCCTTGCTTACAAATCCTTAATATTGTGACCAAATTCATATACACATGTATAACCCCATATAATCCAAATCTCATAATCAAACCCCAAAGTCTAATCAGCGTACATAACAATATTTCATTTTACCTATTACACACATAACTCATTATTAAAAGACAAAAAAATGTCTATGGCGTTGATGAGTGTTGTAATTGAATTCTAAAAATTTCTTTATACAAATTTAATTTCGCTATCTCAAGAATTTTTATAGAGTAACAAAATTTCTATATTTCCTCTACGAAGAGAAAACTACACTGAAAGGAAAAAAAATTAAAAAAAAAAATAAGTGTACGATAATGAAAGAAAAATCACATGACCTGTCTAATGAAGTAAAAATCACATGATATATCTCTCATGTGATTTTTTTCATTATATTGTTTACTTACTAATCTAACATGGTATGTCTCTCACGAGAATCATTAGTTTTCTTATGAAGTGGTGGGGTGTTTGGGAGTGGTATTGGATACAATTAGAGCTTTGAATATGCAGTGAATTTGGTTAGTAGTAAGACTTTGCAATGAGATTAATTTTATGAAGTCACAAGCGTGAAGAGTTTTTGTTAGGAGTTCTCTCTTTTTTTTCTTTTTCTTTTTTTCATTTAGTTAAGAGTTGTATGTTAGTTTTCATTATTATACTTTTCTTACTCTCGTAGAGTATAACCAAAGAGAAAATACAACATTGCTTTCTAAAGATGAAAAATAAAAAATATATATCATTTAAGCAATTTAAAAAAACATATACCAAAGCAAGGTTAAAAAAACTATTATGTTGAATGGGGTGGTTTTCTATATATTTTTCTTGACCTGTTCTTTCTTGAATTCTATGTTAGGGAACTCAATTTATGCATTTTTTAATTTTTTTATTATATTTTTTGTATATTTTTCAATCATCGTTCAAACTTCAAAGTTTGCATAATGGTTGGGAAAACCGAAAATGACTTGTATCTTATTTCTATAGCAGAATTCATAAAAGGGAACACCAAAAAAAAAACATGAGTCTTTGATTGATAAGTGGCAGTTACACAGTAAATAAAGAAACAAAAAACCATTAAATAAAAAGAGAAATCTCCATTTGAGGCTGTAAAGATTCTTTCCTTTTTATTTTATCCAAAAAATAATATTTTTCGTCGTAAATAGTAACAGATCCTTTCCCAAATAAATTTTAATAGATTGATGAAGTATAAGGAATAATTATAGTTAATTCCCATTAATAAAGGGAAAAGAAAAAATTCATTAAATAATGGGTGAAATCTCTATATGCATCCAAAGGTGTGAAGGGAGGGAAAACCTCATAAGCTTTTCAAGTTCTAATTTTAGGTTTTTTAATAATTTGGTTGGCAACTTAAGTGATTAGTAACTTTGTTACGTGCTAGTAAATTCAGTGAGTAGTAACTTTGGTGACATTATAATAATTTAATATACTTGTTGTAGTAATTTTATTGATGGCTTTTTGTGGATGAAAATTAGGATGAAGGCACATTTTCACTGTTTATAAGACGAAATTTAGTTATAATGTACATATTTAATATACATGGAGTACTACCTTGATTATTGATTTATAGCTTTTTGTGGATGTACCCATACATCCAAATTATCACATTTGTTACTGTTTTGGTTAATTTTGTTGTATTGAATTCCAAGATCTAAATGGTCCATACTCGATGATGACAAGAGTAGACTTCAAAATGTCCCCTTCCGAAGTACATTTGTGGCTATCAATAATTCAATACACCAACCAATCAACCACATTGTCAAATAAAGTGATGTGATTTCGACACTTTCTGCAACAAATATGGACCCAAAAAAAAAATGAGTCTTTGTTTGGTGATTGGGGGTACACATTAAATAACAAAACAAAAACCCATCTAAATAAGGAGAGAAGTCGAGGCTGTAAAGATTTTTAATTTTTTTGTTTTACCCAAAAATAATAAATTTTCCACATAAATGTATTGAGGCCACTTCCTAATTAAATATTTTAATAGATTTATTAAGTAAAAAAGTAATATTTGTAGTCAATTCTCATAAAAAAAAAAAAAAAAAACTCATTAAAATAAGGATAGAAACGACTCTTTGAAGATGTAAAGATTATGAGAGATTCTAAATGTCGAGGGAAAGGGCGAGGAAATCAGCGAGGGAAATGAGCTGTTGAGGTGAGAGCCGTTCATTTCCCTCGAGATTCGTGCATTGACTTTTTTCACACGGATCTTGAGGGAAATGAACGGCTCTCACCTCGCCAGATCATTTCCCTCGCTGACTTCCTCGCCCTTTCCCTCGACATTTAGAATTTCTCAAAGATTATATTGTTTTTGTTTTACCCAAAAAATAATATTTTCCTCGTAAATGGTGAAAAAAATTTCATTAAATATTTTAATAAATTTGTTAGGCAAAAAGTAATAATGGTTGTCAATTCTCATTAAATGAAAATTATGTTTATCTTAAACCAAATAAAATCAAAAATCGAACTGAATCGACTGCTACGTTCGGCTTGGTTGATGTGTTGTTGATAAACACATCGATCTGGTTTCAATTGCAAGAAATGGAAAACCGACTCTGACGGTTCGGTTTGAAGTTTGGTAAAAAAAAAACTGATGGTTCAGTTTGTAGTTTGGTGAGAAACTCTAACAGTTCAGTTTTCAGTTTACGGATCAATTTTTTAACCTTAATATAAGTTCATTTAGTAAATTTCTTATATTTCATATGAGCAAATGCTTGTAATCCTATATCAGGTAGGATGTCCAATAACCTTATACTAAACATGAATTCTAATTGGCGAGGAAACCGGTGGGAGGGATGCAACCCTCCATCCTTTTCGAGATGTGTGCCTTCGCACATCCCGAGAAGGATAGAGGGTTGCACTCCCTCCCTCACTGGTTTCCTCGCCATTTAGACGCGTTCTATACTAAATTATGGTTGTTAATATTATTCATATTCATTGTATTATGTGTTATTTTATGATATTCGACGAAAATAATATTTATATTAACGTAGAAACAAAACTTGTGAGTTAATTTGATTGAAGAGTATGTAGTCTAACCTATTAGCCTAACTTGTATCTAAACTGGATAAAGCATGCTTATCTTAGGAATAGTGATTTGTGTGTCTTCAACTATAATTTTTCTCCGTTTTGCTCTCCTATATTCTTATTAATTATCTGTGAAACCAATAGACCAATGAAGTGTGTAAGTTGTATTTGTATCTTTTAATTGAAAAATACTATTACACATTTATTTTCAACCTAATTTTCTGGTTCTAACAATGCCCTCCAAAATTTATAATATTTACAACGAAGAATAAAAAAGTGGTCAAAGTAACGAAGGGTGTTTGTGAACTAAAAAACACTATACATTTTTTTACACTTTTGCCCTCTCAAAATCTCAAATTATTTATAATCAAAACCAACCTCTTTCAATATTCATTAATAATAATTAAGCTTCTAACATAATTTATTTGAAGCTCTCCAATTACCTATAAATTATAAATAGGTCATTACTTCTAACTTTTTTATTTTCTCATTTTGCCTTTCACATTTCATAATTTCTACAATCCAAACCAGCATCTCTTAAGTATTGATATATTATATCTAAGCCCCTAACATAATTTATTTCAAGCCCCATAATTATCTATAAATTATAAACAGTCCTTACAAATAACTTTTTATTATTTCTATTTTGCCAATCATATTTCATAATTTTACAATTAAGACCAATTTCTCTGAAAGATTGATTAATTATACTTAAACATCTAATATAATAATTTATTTGAAGTTCTCTAATTATTTATAAACTATACATAAGCCCTTAAAATAAATAAATAAAAGTATTGAATATACGCACACGTATACCGCATCCACCCCTAGTTAAAAAGGAATGTTGTGAGCATGGGCTCTAGAGCTAATTAAACCACAAAAGATGTTTCGTCCACCAGAAATTCTAAATGGCGAGGAAACCAGCGAGTTAGACTACAAAAGATGTTTTGCACCCCCCCCCCCTCGCTGGTTTCTTCGTCCACATAATAATTGTTTCAAATTTAAGAGGCCCATGTCAAAATTTCTCAATTGGGCTTGAGGTCTTTGATCAGGTTGCCAACTGGTTGATCCCCTCAATTGTTTGGGTTTGAACTTGAGCTTACCACAGCCCAACCCACTCAAGCCGCACCACGCCTCTATTCAAGCCCAAAATGGGTTGGTTGGGTTGGGTTGGCCCTGATTTTAAATCAAATGTCAAACTCAACCAACGGTGGTCTTATCTAGGAGTGGGCACGGGACGGGCTGAACCTTATCCCTATCTTATCCCGTTTGTTCGGAATTGGAACGAGACGGGATCAGCATGTACTAAATTTTAGATTGAAAATTTAATATGCAAGATTGAAAATTTTGGATTTATCAAACACACAACTCTAAGAACAATTATATAACTCTAAGCCAATGATAATTATTCCCCATTTAAAATTAGCTTTTATTCCATATTTTTTAGAACCATTATTGAAGATAGCTATTTTTTTATACATTGCTAACAAAAATGATCAATGAGTTTGTCATTTAAAAACTACGAGGAGCACACATTGGTGTTGTCAAAAGTTAGGAATAGGAAAAAAAAATGGAGAGGGTTTGTGTTAGATTCATTATCTAAGTGAATCGCATGTAAGCTTGTGAGAATAAAATAACATGTCAATAAATAAAACAACAAATAAAAGTCATGTCAACAAATAGTTTCATACTCCATATTTCATATGAAATATTAAAAAATCGGTTCGGGACGGGCGGGATTGAAAATCTTCATCCCGGTCTCATCCCATTCTAGATCGGGACGGAACGGGATCGAGATGGGATTAATCAATCCAAATAGAATCCGAAAAAATAGGCATGAGCTGGGATCGAAATCGTGAGATGGGATGCTCACCCCTAGTCTTATCTCTTATATGATGTGTGTGGAATGAAGTAAGGGTTGTTTTCGTAGCTATTTTTTTTTGTAAAAAATGGAACTCCAAATCCATGTCAAGTGAATTTTCTACTGTATGGTTGTCTATGTAATGACAAAGAAATAATTTCTAGACATGACTACTTTTTCTCAATTTCGACGTCTATTTTCCATAAAATAGTTTCGTAGTTCTAGAAGTTTTATTTCGTCATCTATTTTCCATAAAATAGTTTTGTAGTTGTAAAAGTTTCTTTGATAATTATTCTAGAAACGAATTAGGGATGGCAACGAGGTGAATTGGGCGAATTTGTGCAAATCCATCCCGTCTTGCTGAAGATCACGATCCCCGAATATTTGTTTATATAATTATTTAAAAATCAAATCCGTGGATATCCGCCCCGCTGCAATATCTATTAAAAAAAACCTTTATTTATACTTGATTTACTAGACCATGTGACAAATTCACAAAACATATTTATTTAAAAAAATTAGATTCACTCGAGCATATTTGAAAGTATGGATTTGAAGACTTCTGTCAACAATATGAATTTGAAGATTTTCGGATTCCTGGTTCGAATTATTTGTGACCAAGACCTGTCTCGAGCCGCTCCTGCTGCTCGAACCAAGTCTCTATTCACTTACAAGGATCCTCAATCAATTACCCGTCATGTCTTCTATGCTTCTCAGCTCTTTGAAGAATCTGATGGTCTCAAGAATCAAAGATTTAATGAGTTTATCCTGGTCGATACAGACTCTGCGGTAATCACTCATAACAAAGAGAAATCCAATTCTGATAAGATTTCTCATTCCAAGTGTCAGATCTTGAAGATTATGACAAAAGCTGACTGGCAGCAACATCTAAGCTCCCACAAGAAGTTCTCTGTCAACTTTCTTCCTGCATCTTACAATTATCAAGATTACAAGCAAGCCTGGAACCGAGCTTTTCTTGTTCCTTCACAGAATTGTTCTCATTCCTGGTTTTTCTTTTTCTGCCAAAAGTTCAAGCAACCTTCAATTCCTTTATGGTTTCAACACAAATGGTGGAATCATTTTGGCGCCGAAGATGGAATCCTTCCTCCTCCTGTCAATGAAGGATGGACCATTTTCAAATCCAAGTTTCAAGCACCTGCACCAGTACCTCAACAGGTTTTGTTCTTATGGTTCTTCATCAAATTCAATCTGACATGGATTTCCTGCTGGGATTTATCTGTCTCTGCTCTCACAACCATCAATCAGTATGCTCAGCCACCTCTATGGTTTTGCCGATGATTCAAGATCAAATGGTGGCCAACCTTCGACCACAGTCATGCAACCAAAGATGGAGTTTCAAGGTTCTTCTCTGGACAGCCCCTTCCTGCTGCTCCAATTATGAAACCTTCTCAGATTCCTTCTCAAGCAAAGCTTCTTAAAGATCATATTAAGAAGCAACTTCGCGGTAAGCCAACAAGAGCCCAGCTCTTAGAAACTCTTTCCATGATAGCTTCAGAAAATTCAGAAGATGAAGATGAAGCTACAGAGTCCTCCAGTGGACCCTCCAATGAGGATGACTGCTATGACATCTTCCCGCCATTCACGTCAACCTGGCCCTACAATTATCATAATGTCTCTCCATAATGCTAGCAGACAATTATGCTTTCGGCCACAGTACCCGACAGCATCTTTATTTTTTTGTTTACAAAGGACGCGTGCATCAACAGTTGATCCACTCATCCACACAAGTCAAAAGGTGAATGATAAATTTTGTTGCATTATTCTCCCTCAATTATTGCCACCAGCCAAGCAAGAGATAAGCATCTAGCTAATCTTTTTCCAGAAGCTTTATCGCTTCATGGGTTTCCCTTTGCTATAAATAAGAATGTAATTTCTCTTTGTAAGACAGACGATTTTAGAACCCCAACCTTTTATGTAACCCTAAGAACTCTATCTCTGTAAGCTTTCCTCTCCTATTCAATAAGTCTCCTGTACATTACTTATCTTTCAATAAACAACATATCATCTATTTTTGTTCTTTCTTTTTAAAATCCATTCTTTTTTCAGATCTCTGATAAGATCTTACAGTGAATCTCTAAGTGTCAAACAGGAAATTGTCTTAGAGCTGTATCGATCGATTGATTCTGATCAAAGAATAATCTCTAAATGGTTTTTATGCATATCTTCTTAGATCTTGTTGTATTTTATCTGATCTGTATGTCCATTATTGTTTATCTTCTCTTCACTGTTATTATTCATATTCTATCATCTTTGTAGATTTGTCTTGTTTATCTTGTTCTAGTAGTCCATGGGTAACAATTGGTATCAGAGTCATTCTTCCTTTTTTCGGGGGGACAAATTGGTGAGTCCTATGTGTCGTTGGTCAGCCGTTGATAGCGTTGGTAAGCCAGTTAAAGTATGTTGGTCAGCCGTTTTAAACCCTAAGTAAGTCACCATGTTGAGCGCAGGTTGAGAGGGTGAGGTGGTCCCATACCGGTGTTCCAGCTGTAGGTGGTCCAGGCACAGTGTTCCCATTACAACCCCAAAAAACAAAAAAATGTCTTTGTTTTCAAGACTTTCTAAAATCAGGATAAAATCAAAACATTGCATTGATTCTAGTAAAGCACAAGCTTCACCCCTTTGTTCTGAGCTGGTGCCATCTCCAACGACAATTTCAAGTACATCTATCACCGAAGAAAACATAAGAATCAACCTTATTATCATAGTATAATGAGAACCCCATCGAGTATCATCGGCTCGTGTGAGAGTTGTCTCTTGGTTCAACCCTTTACCAGTTGAAAGCTCACCACTATTGAGTTTCTCAATAAGGTCAATAGTTTGTTTATCTCAAAAAATATCTTTGCGTTTGCATGAAACCCCAACGATATTCATTGTTGTATAAATTAAGTTAAAGAATTATGCGATCCGATGATGGTTTTTTGCGACATGTACAAGTGTCGGTTGAAGCTGATGCGAAAAACAATGGACATAAAATGCATATTGGTTTTCTTTCATAATCAACGCTTTAAGTCCGTTGAACTCACCTTGCATATTACTGGCCCCATCGTAACCTTGTCCACACAACCTTGTTATGCTCAAATTATACTTGGAAAGAATTATTTTCTAGTGCCTTCTTTAGTGAAATTGCGGTTGTATTAGAAACATGAGTTATACCTAAGAATAGTTCAATAACACACCTCTTTTTGTCCACAAAACGTAAAACAACTGCCATTTGCTCTTTAATTGAAAAATCATGAAATTCATCAACCAAAACTGCAAATAATGCGTTACCAAGATCTTCAAGAATAACGTTGAAAGTCTTAATTGCAACCGCTTTTGTAACGTCTTTCTGAACTTTAGGTGAAATCAACTTGTGATTTTCAGGAGCATATTTTAAAACAACTTTCTTTATGTCTTCATTGAGATTAGCTGTATACTCCAAAAGATCAAGAAAGTTTCATCTATTCTTTGAGTCCTTCAGATTCATCATGTCCACGAAAAGCCAATCTGTGATGCAAAAGAAATCGAATACAATCAATTGAAGCATTTAAATGGGTCTGATACTCAAGTTTAGCTTGGTCAAATTGCTTAACGAAAAATGTTTGGATATGTTGCTTTTGCTTCATCAAATTTTGACTCATTATATAAGCTTCATAATGAGTCTTTCCCAAATGACCTTGTAATTTATCCGGTTTCTTCCAATTATCGAACCCTTCCACTACAAAAGTGTTGCCACCACTTCGATCCCTGAAATTCGGTTTGAAGAGATAGCAATGTAAACAAAATGCAACATCTTTCTCTATGCTATACTCCAACCAATCCTTATGTTGGTCGAACCAAGCTACATTAAAACGTCTCATCCCACCTCCCATTTTCTTTTGTGGAAATTTGTGATTCTTAAGCTGACATGGACCCCTTTGTAAATATGTTCTTCTAATTATGTCCTGATCATTAGGATGATAGTCTGAAATTTGAGGTCTTGATCCGGGATCTGTTGGGAGATTTGACATATCATAATCCACGTGAATTGGCTTTGAGATTGGATCTAACTAACCACCCTCATTATTTTGTAAGCTAGGGGATGGTAACTCTGACACGAACTTTCTTTTCAAAAACTTGTCCATAGCTGAAAAAAATAAATAAAATATTAATTAAGTAAATAAAAATATAATATTTACTTTCAAGCATTGTTATCATGGAAAAACATACAAACTCTAACAATATTTATGAAAACATCCAATTCACAAGATTTAAGATTAGTTTTCATGAACAAAATGTTAATGTACCTGAGTTGCAAGAGTGTAAAGCAAAATCCAAGTAGTCCTTGCCCTTCCTAGCTCTTCTTTAGTCTCGTGATTTGCAATCTGTATATAAAGTAACGAAGAAAACTGGGTTATACATTAATCCCTTCAAAAACATATCCAATTAAAGATACTTTTGGAAGAACAACCAATGTTGTTTGGCACTTTACCATGCTTTAATAGTTTAATTGTGACAAAAGACAAGCATATCCAATTAAATTTTCTTTATACAATCTTCACAATAATTTAATTAACATAAAGCATATATACTTTAAGGCTTTAAGCTACTTTTGCTTTGCAAATCTTCATATGAGCACTAACCACATATTTTGTCAAAATCCCATTAGCCACTATTTGTTAAACAGGCAACTAAGTTATTTTCTTTATCTATCTTTATGCAAAAGAAGCTGATGAAAACATGAAGGGGCTTGCACTTTCTTGTTCTTCATTCAGATTGGACTAACATGTTAAATTAACCAACCAAAGGAATCCGAATGAATGAGGGAATAATTGCTTCAGATTTAAACACCAAATTAACCAACAAGACAGAAAATTTTCTCACCAAACAAGAGCCCTGACAAAAAATAGAACTTCTTCGCCTACGTTGCTACGCAGCAGCAGAGTCGAGAATCAGATCTGATCATTTGAAGAGGAACAATCGAACGGACCTTGCGCGTGGTGAGAGAAAAGAAACATAGCTCAGCTGTTCGATTGTGCCGTTGAGCGTGAGAGAAGAGGAACAGCCGAACAAGTTGTGCCACGTGAGAGAAGACCTTGCTTCTTGTGCATGACTGCGTGAGAGAATAGGAACCTGTGCGTGACAGCGTGAGAGAAGGGGAACTTCCCTGTGTTGTGCGGTTTTGTGTGAGAGAACAGAGAATGGGAACTTTCCTGTGTTGTGCGATTGTATGTAAGAGAACAGAGAAGGGGAACTGTGCAGCTGTGTTTTTTTTTTGTTGATAGCCCTAATAGTCAACTATTTTATTTATTTTTTAAATATGAGCCAAAAAAATTTTAAATTTTTTTTAAAAGTTCAGGGGGGGCAGCTGCCCCCTGGTCCCTGAATAGGTTCGCCCATGTGTGACGGATTTGTGATGGAGAGGATGATGATGACTGATTTGTGATAGAGAAAATGATGGCGGTCTGTGATGAAGAAGAAAATGGTGACGACATATCTCTGATGGATTGTGTAGGTCATTGTGTTGAGTGGGTCTGGGAAGGCGTTATTCGTTAGGGTTGTGGATGAGTGCTTATTTGCAAGTGCAGATTTGATTGTGGATGATTGCTTCTATATGCAGATGATTGTTCTGGAAACTTTGGATGACCTCTTTGAAGTTTGAACTTGCGGAGGGTTATGTGGTGGGTGGCGGTGGTTTCGTCTCCGACGACTCTGCCGTCCATCACCATTGTAGGGAGTCTAGTTTGTGAGGAAGAGATGCAGAGAGAAAAGTAGGGTGAAAGTGAGATTTGGATAGTGGTATAGGATTTGGGTTTCTTTTTAAAATGGGTATTTAATAATATAAAAATATAAACGGATATTCGTGGGACAAATATGACCAAATCCGTATCTGTCCCTGAATATTGATGGATGTTGTTTGGATATTTGTATCTGCCCTGAAATCCATTTAGACACATCCAAAACCACCCCAATCGGGGCGGGCAGGGCGGATATCCATGAAAATTCGCTCACTACCATCCCTAAAACAAATTGATATCATACAAATTCACAAAACAAAAATAAAGAAATGAAGAGTCGGGCAACGCAGAGAGGACAAAATCTCTTAAAATCGTGAAAAAAAAATTGACAAGTAATATCTCACCATGGAATTTGAATATGATGCGTCCAAATCAGTCATTGCTGATATCGAGCTTGCAAAATGATCAGCGTTTAGTCAGAGACCATCATTGTGGTGGTCGAAGGCACTTCAATGCTTAAGTCAGGTAACGATGCAAGGAAGAATGAAGATTAGATGTTGTATGCATATATATATTTTTTTTCATTTTCTCACCTTAAGTAGCGAGTGTTCCCTCGACAATTGTTCTTGCTATTGATGGCGTGATGGAGGGAAGAGATATTGTCCAAGATCTTACTTGTGTATGACTGAGTCACTTTGACACCTGGCTCTGTTTAGGACCCAATGCTTGATTGGGCTAAGAGCTAATTATGCGAGTGGATCTTGGGCTTATGGCAGCTCATAGACTTGCGTTCGGGCCTTATTGTTATAGGTCAAACCCCAAGACCCGCACCTTTTAGGCTGACATGACTTGGGCTTGGGCACCCGACTTACAGGTTGAACAATAGTTTAAGGATGGATCCACTTGTGACCGCGTCAAAGCCTTTTTCGTGTTAGGGTTGACTCATGCCACATGTACGACTGTGATCGTATGACTGACTGATGTCTCATCAACTACTCCCCCATAGTTAGTGGGTATGCGTACTGGGACACTAACTGACAGCGCGTGGGCGTTCATGTTGTGCCATGATGGCATATTTCAACGTCCTTTCGACTTTTGTGCCGCATTTAATGTTTCTGCAGCGGTCACATAATCGTCTCCTCCACGCGCCAAACCTATATAAGCTTGTGTTTGGGTGAGTTTTTTTTCCTTTTCCCTTTTTAGAGTTTCCTTCTGTTATCAGTATTTTACTTTTCCAGCTTGATTGAGCTTGAGTGTTTATTCAACCATGTTTGTGAAACTTAGCATTTTGCGTGAGCAACATTAATGTTGTCTAGGCTTCTTAAAAGGGTCACAGTTGTTCGAGGAGGACATGACCGCCCTTTGCTAATAATGTGAAATCCTTGGTGATCTGGGATTGTCGCTTCTCTCGAAAAACGACTATCATTTTATTCCGTCGAAAAGGCGCATCTGCCTATACAAGGCCATGTTTGAGGTCGACCTATGCTTTTCTGTTTCTAGCTTCATCTGGTGCTACTTGTCTTACCTGGGGATAACCTCGATTCAGATAGTGATGAGTTGGTGGATGATACTGATCGCCACTCTGATTAGGGTAAAGGATGTCGGGCTCCATCTGTTGATGAAGTTGCTTCACTCCTTGACTTCCATCAAGATGAATAAGCATGACATCTGCTAGTTGGTGAATCCACATTGTCTGATTGGTTAGTTCGAGGATCCGAAAGATTGGCAATTGTATTGTTTTTATGCCTCTGTGAAGTCTTGGTACTTCACCTTCGATGGTATGAGGGCCCTCCACCGCTTTGGGGACCTTTGTAAGTTCTTTTTTTTTGTTTTTCCATTCAGTACCTGTCAAAGATGAAATCTCTCGAGAGATTGGTTTCTCCTCCCCCTTAGTTCTTATGTTGCTTCCCCGAGCGTGGAAGGGGGATGTAGATCTTAGTTCTTAGTTCTTATGTTGCTTAGAGATTGGTTTCCCTTAGTTCTTAGAGATTGGTTTCCCTTAGTTCTTAATTCTTATGTTGCTTCCTCGAGCGTGGAGGGGTGTTGTAGATCTGACCATTGATGAGAAGTCGCCAAAGGCCCTGGCTAATGCTGAACCGAGAACGAAACAACTGGCTTTGGAGGTAACTCTTTTAGCCTGTATATTGTAGAGGAACAATATATTTCTGATAGCGTTGCCAATGATTCTTCCACTAGTCTCGGGACTAGAACATTGTCTAAGGCTCCTTCCACTGTTGGTGATTAGGGGAAGCAGGTTACTGAGTCATCTCTTCCAGGAGGTGCGAGGGGAGAAAAATGGATTGGCTTCTAGATTCAAAATTCTATGTACTGCCACTGGGGTTGGTTCTCGTGTTTTGACGACTGTTTTCCTGAGTTTTGGCAAGCAGGACATGTGGCACCAAGAGGTGGATCACATGACTGATACCGACGACCTGGATGAAGAAGAATTTCTCGTCAATCGTAGGCAACTACTTCAGATGTTGTCGTTGGAAAGGGTAGCCGCAGATACACACCTCAATCGTGGGCAACAACTTCTGATGCTGGTAAGTTGACAACTTGATTAATTCATCACTTAATTTCTCGTTGTGTTTTACCGTTCATACCAATGCATTTTTTTTTTTGAACAAGGAGACGACTCACTTGACCCATGCTAGCATGACGGGCACTGAGGTTGAGTCTGTACAGGACATCTTCTTTACTCTGGAGACGAAGTTCATCGAACATGAGGCAAAACTATCAGATGTCCTTAGCAAGGCATATTTGTTGATCGAGCAGTTGGCCGCTTGCTGCCTTGATTTGGAAGTTCAGCTAACAGAAGCCTAAAGGAGTCTTAACGACGTGCTAGCTTCCCTTTCATCTTTGGAATCTCAGGTGAAAGGGGCCCATGCGAATCTAGATGAAGCCCAGGCTATCCGAGCCAAATGATGGAGGTTTTATTAACCTAAATTAATAAGCTAATAAACCCTACTTGTAATACCGTAAGTGCACGACTGTCTAACTAATAGACAGTGGCAAATACGGGTCGATTCCACGAGGATTGACGAGACAATTGAATTTTATAACCTATTTAAACTAATTTAGAGTGGGGGTTGCAACAATTGAAAATTCCTAAATTAAGAGAATTAAATTGAACAACCAAAAATTAAATTGATAAAATGATGAAGTGGATCGAGAAATTGAATCCACCACAAGTTCTTCGATACTTGTATAATTTAAATTATTGTTTTTGAGAATCACTACGACTAATTTAAAGATTTATCTACATTCACAATCAGTGTTCAAAAGTGGTGGGCGGATGGCAAGTAGGTGCCTAGCACCTAGGGGCCTATGTGGGCGCCTAGGCGATTTTAGGTTTTGTATCATAACTTTAATAATTTACAAAAGTTAAGCATAATACCTTATCAATTACATCCAATTTAATGCCAAGATACATATGCAAAATTTAAAAACATGAAAAGTTAACAATCATGAACAAAATTTATTAAAACCCAAATAATTGAAGTTGGTCATGATGGGTACTTTATACAAAGTTGAATTTGTGAACAAATATCCTAGCCTACTCTTTTATTTTTCTTCAAATTGCATAATGACCTCAGTCATGTTTGATAAAATCTACATTACTAAAATTGGTACCGGTAGATCCTTTGAGAATTTCACTAAGTAATCATCATTTGCTACATTCAGACATATATTGAATAACAAACAATTAAATTATTTATTTACAAAAAAAGAGGAAAGAAATAATAAAATAAGAACACAATCGGCCTTCTTAAAAATAAAAAAAAATAAAAAATAAAAAAACCTCGCCCTAACCCCGCCTAGAACGCCCAGACCGCGCCCAGCCATTAATCTAGGCATTTCTCTAATGCCTAGGCCGATTTTTAGAACACTGTTCACAATTGACTTCAGCAAATGCATAAATCCCTTGCATTGCATGTCATTCTACGGCACACCCAACCACAGGTTTAACTTTATTAATTCTAAACCCCTAGCATTGCATGTCTTTTTACGGCACACCTTATCATATGTTTAACTTAATTAATTCTAAACCCCTAGCATTGCATGTCTTTCTACGGCACACGCAATCACATATTTAAATTAATTAATTAATTAAAATAGGCTTCGAATATCAACAAACAAAGAGAACTTCTAACTACCAATTAGTCTAGATAATTGTTTGGATATAATCGGTGAAAGCAAATTGTTAAAATTCATAAATCAATTGCATTTAATATTCAAGCAAATAGAAAACAATAATTCAAATACGACAAACTCTATGAAACCCATCTTCGCCTCGGCGTAGGGTCTAGAAGATCATGGTAGATGATGTCACAACACTGGCATAGGTGAAATCCATCTCAGCACGAACACACATCACGAGAAAGGCTGCAAGTGGACAGTGGTGGCTCGGACGGAATCCTTGGGTGCCAATAATGGAAGGAAAAGAGCTGTGGTGGTACAGAAGAACTGTAGGGGTGCAATTAACCTATTTCAAATAAAACAAATTAACAAGGGGGTATTCGATCATGGATTTTAATAGAGTGTGAAAGATTTTAAACTCCATTAAAATATAGGGGTATTCAATTAAGGATTTAAAACAATACAATGAAATCTAGGGGTATTCAAATATAGATTTTAAATGATTATTTTATAATCTATTAAAATCATTGGGTATTCAATTCATGATTTTCAAAAGTCCACCAAAATTAGGGGGTATTCAAAAAGTAGTGGATTTTAATGGATTTGTTAAAGTTGTGGATTTTGAAGGATTTGTGAGTGAAAAGTATATATAACAAGAGTTATTTCAAATCCACTCCCCCCCCCCTCATATTTCAACGGATTTATATTGGTTATTGTTAAATAACACCACCATTTTTGCTAAAGAACGCCACCATCCCATTTTTTTGTGATATGCTCAAAGACACCACCACCTTCCCTTCTCTTCTCTCTTCACAAGAGCAGCACCACCTCGCCCCACAACTTTCGTCCACACCACCATGCCCTACCACCGCTGGTTGCACCACTACCCACACTTCCTATTTTCTTTTGTTCTTGTTCTTCTTTTTAATTATTATTATTATTATTATTATTATTATTATTATTATTATTATTATTATTATTATTATTCTCATTCTCTTCCTCTTATTTTTTTATTTTCCTTGTCCTCTCTTCATCTTTTTTTTTTCTCTTTCTGAACATTTGCTAAGATTATTTGTATCCAATGAACATTTGGTTTGCTAAAATAAGCTTTGAATTTCTCCAAGTTTGCTGCATGGTAATCGTTTACAAAATTTATTTGTAGAAGTTTTGATTACATTTTGCTTGTTGTATATACTTATGAAGCAGAATTTGATGTTATTTCATTGCTACATTTTGTTTTGGAGCCAAAAAAAAATATCAACAATTGTTATTTATATACACATCTGTATTTTGTTTTTGCTTGCACATACAAGTTTAAGGTGTTCCCAAAAAAAGTATTAAGTGAGGATCCTCAAAAGAAATTATTTGCATTATTTCTTCTTTTCAAAAGAAAAATAGTTATTTGTATTACTTTTGGACCATATTCAATGTATTTGAATTTTTTTTTAATTTGAAATAAAATTCATGTAGCATACAAATGATTGTTATATTGATATTTGAGAGATGTTTTATGATTTGTGTTGACATGGATAACAATGTAGGTGACGTAATTTCATAATTTTCTATGATTAATAGCATATTCATAAGAATTTACAGAAATTTATAAGAATCAATAGAAATCCATAACAATCCTTTATAAAATTCAGAAAATCCAATAATAAAAAATTCATCAAAATTCAGTGGATTCTGTAAAATCCACAAAATCCAGTCACTTAAAATACATCAAAGTTCAGTGGATTCTGTAAACTCCTTTAAAATATTTTAAAATCCATGAGATTTAAAGTCTTTCACACTCTATTAAAATTCATAATTGAATACCCCCCTGTAAAGCTCCCGCCCAACTGTGTTGTATCTTCGTCTCCAACGAGCTGCTACTATTCATCCTGCTGCTGCTTCTTCATTCTCCTTGCTGAACCTGCGAGATAAAGAGAGATCAGAGAGAAAGAGAAAGACGGACGAGAAATATGAGGAACAGAGCAGGAGGAGCGAGGTGGCTGCTGGTCTGCTCCCCTGTTGCTGGCTCGGTGGTTGTTGTTTCCCTGCATCTTGCTGCTGCTGATTCGTGCTCTCTATTCACCTGCAAGATATAGAAACAGATAAGGGGAGACGAGAGAGAGAAAAACAGAGGGGGTGAGAGCATGAGAAGATGGCGGTGATGTTGTTTGGCCCTTTGGCGTGGTGGAATAGGGAGGAAAAAGAGATAGGAACACCGAACAGGGGGTTGTGATGTTGTTCGTGAGTCTGTTTTGTGTGCAAGGGTGGTGATGTTATTTGTCCGGTGATGGTGGTTGTTGTGCGTGGTTGTGTTGTTTGGCTATTGGTTAAACACGAGAGGAAGAAACAGAGATTGCCAGTAAAGAGAAAGGGGGAGGGGATGTGAGATGGTGATGATGGCGTGGTTAGTGGCGAGAGATGAATGTCTCTATGTCTCTACCAAGGAGGAAAGAAGAGGCGTGGAAGGGAGGAGAAGCAAAGGAAAAGGGATGTAAGAAATAGAGAGAAAAAGGAAAAGGGAAAGAGGAAGACTTAAATGGGGTTTTCTTTTTTCTCTTTTCCTAGTTAGGTTGGGTTTGGATTTTTAGGTTAACTTTCGGGCTTGGGCTTAAGTAATAGGTGACTTTCGGTTGGGTTTAGGTATGATAGTCGACTTGTCACCCGTTACTTTATACCGCAATTTGTACCAACCAATTGATCATTCTTCTAATTGCCGTCTTAACGCGATTTCATCGTTTACGCTCAAATTCTTACAAAAACATGAAAATGACATAATTAAAATAAAATATAATATTCGAAGCACTAACATATATAAATTAAGGGATATATTATGTAATAATTACGTGAATATCAGCCGAGTTATTGTCCGAGCTAAAGGATGCCCAGGAACTCTAGGACTGGGCGATATATGAGCAGACTTCGTTTGCCAAGCGCTTGGCGAATGTCATAAAGTCTGCCGCTAATTCCCAGAGTGCTTTAGACAATGAACATGTCGAGGTAGTTCGTCTAAAGGAGCATGAGGCCCTTCAAGTGCAACTATTAATGCTCACCCAAGATATTCACTCTGAACGTGCATGTCGTAAAGAGTTGGCCCCTAAGTTGGCGGACTCTGAGGAGAGCCTAGCCAAAGCAGTTGGGGAGCTGAATAGCTCGAAGGCACGGTGGGATGCTAAAGAGAAAGTGTTTTTCAAAACTGCCAATAATGCTTAGGCCAGTAAGGTTGTTGGATTATATCGAGCAAGAATGGGATATTTTCGCTTATAGGCCTCTTACTTACGCATAACTCGAGGAGGCAAATGACTCTTCCTCTGGTCTGCAGGGTAGCCATGAAGCCAGTTCGAGTGTCGTGGAGACGACTATTAATTTCGATGTCTCAGAGCATGCTTTGGATCCTGGTGTCCAGAAAATATGTTTCTATCTCTGTTTCTCAAAGAGATGTTCCCGACTCTACTCCCGCTGAATGAGCAGTTTCTTGTTTTTTGAAATTTATTAATGAGAAAATTGTTTTTTTTTGTTTTTTTCCTTTTTTGTCCTCACTGCAATTGTCATACTCGTCGTTTCCAATTTTTGCTTAGATTAAGCTGAGTAGACGGGTGTGTCCACCCCCACCCGAAGTAGGGATTTCGTCTGGACTAGAGCCCTTACTTTGCTTGTTCGGGCTCATAATATGATAATAGTAATAACTTAACTTCTATAAAAGTTAAGCTGTGGAGCAATCACCTTTGTTTATCCGGGTCATGTTCCCTTAGTAATGTAATCACTGCCTCCCTTAGGAGTTGATCTTTTTCAGAAGTTGTCTTTGAATTGAAGATTGGATTCCCTTGTAGGTCCCTGACCCTGTTTTGTAGTTAGGCTGCTTAAGAATCCATCTCTTGTTGGTCTGGATTTCAGTACCATATATATTTGCTTCCGGTCCTAAGGATGACTTTGAGTTGAATAGTCTATTTTGCTTATCTGGGCTAGACTTCCACAATAGACCCCATTCCTAAACAGGAGTTGGGTTGCTGATGAACCATATTTTGCCTGAAAGGCTAGAATCCCATGTTCATCTGGCTCAATCCTTGAGAGAATTTGAGCTAGGAAGAAGTCTTTTCTTTCTGTTTGGGTTGGACTTCGTAATAAACCCCAATCTTGAACAAAAGTTGGGTTGCTGAGGAACCATATTTGCCCAAACATGCTTGATCCATGTGCTCATCTGGCTCAATCCTTTAGAGGATTTGAGCCGAAAAGAAGTATTTTATGCCCAGCTGGGCTAGATTGTATAATAAACCCCAATCCTAAACAGGAGTTGGGTTGTTGAGGAACCATCTATGCTCGAACGGGATAGATTTTTGTGCCAATCCGGTTCAATCCTTGAAAGGATTTGAGCTGGGAAGAAGTCTTATTTACTTGTCTGGGCTAGATTTCGTAATAGACCCTAATCTTGAACATGAGTTTGGTTGCTGAAGAACTACCTTTGCCAAACATGCTAGATTCATGTGCTCATTTGGCTCAATCCTTGAGATGATTTGAGCTGGGAAGAAGTTCTATCTACATGTCTGGGCTAAACTTTGTAACAAGCTTCGATCCTGAATAGGAGTTGGGTGTTGAGGAACCATATTTGCCCGATCAGGCTAAATTTCAGTTGAACGGACTAGGCCACTTATAGGGCAAGTTGTCTATATCCTGAATAGGATTAGACATGGCCCATGTGCACCTTATTGGTTTCATATATTAGATTGTCCTGATGCGGTGAGTTGTTAATAAAATGGACTGGACCCGTCTTGTAATTTTGTGGTTCCTTGGGCGGACTAGATCACTTAGCTATAAGCTGTTATCGCCCTTACCAAGACTAGGCTTGCCTTTGTGAACCATTTTGGTCTCTATGATCGGACCTTGCTTAATTTGAGCAGTAAACTGTCTGTGGACTGGGCTTGCCCCACTGTATCATTCCTCGGTACCTTAGGTAGACTAGGTCGCTTATGCGGTGAGTCATCATCGCCCTTAATGGGGCTATGTTCGACTGCTTGTGCGCCGTTTTGGTCCCCGCAATAGGACTAAGTTTTTAGTGCAGTGAGTTGTCTGTGGACTGGGCTTGACCCGCTTGCCAAGAACGATCCGTGGACTGAGTTTTGTTCGCAGGTGTATTTTCGTGGTTCCAGAGGCGAACTAGGTCAATTGAGTGGCATGTTGTTGACATCCTAGATAGGATTAGGCTCGGTTGATGTGTGTCATTTCGGTCCATGTGCTCGGACTAGGCCTTTTGGAGCGGTAAGTCGTCTATGGACTGGGCTCGTTCCATTGTGTAATACCTTGGTTCCTTAGCCGGAATAGGTCACTTGTGAGCGAATTATCATTGCCCTTAATAGGACTAGGTTTGGTTGTTGTGAGCCTATTCGATCCCAGTGTTCGGACCGAGCCTTTCCGCAACGATGAGTCGTCCGTGGAATGGGCTCGATCCGCCGCGTGTTACATTTGCTTTTTTAGGTGGATTAGGTCATGTATGGGGCGAGCCATCATTGCCCTTAATAGGGCTAGGCTCGGTCGTTTGTGCACCATTTTGGTCCTTGTGGCAGAACCTGGTTTTCCACTATAGAAGAAGTTGAGTGTAGAACGAAGTCATTTTTAACGTTATTACCTTTATTGACAGTTCTTCTTAAAAAATTCTACATGTTATTCTATCCACTCAGACTATCTTACCAGTAAGCCCTTGGCCTGATAATCATTTTCCTTTTAGGGAAACTTACCGAATAGTTTCATTACCATGCAATGGCATTCCCTGATGGAAGACTGATCTCCCATGACAATTCCTGTCTCTCCATTGACATGGTATTTGAGGCACTTGTACCGTGTGGAGACTACTGCTCCCATCTGATGAAGCCAAGGTCTTCCCATAATCACATTGTATGCAAAGGGGCGTCTACAATAATGAAATCAAGGTGTTTATTGGCTCCCCTACTCCTACGGGTAGCCTGATGTTCCCGACTAAATAACTTCGAGCGGTGTTAAAGCCAGCCATAACCCGGTTGTGTGGTTTCAACTCTTCTTTTCTCAGCCGCACCCTGTGGTAAGCTTCTAGGATCGGGATGTTGGTTGAGCTCCCCGTGCCCACCAACAATATTTTCATGCTCAATTTTGATATCGTGATGGTGACAACTAGGGCATCGTTATGCAAGGAATAGACCCCCTGCATATCTCGCTCAGGGAATGTCAGATCTGGGGTTGGATGCTCTACTTGGGCGTGTTGAACTAGTCGATCTCCACGGTGGGAGCCGATTCGTAGTTCTCAGATTGCTTTTTTTTACCAGCTCCATTTTTTCAGTTCATCATGTGCACTGTGCAGGACGTAGATGACGTCTGCGGTCTTTTTTAGGCCTCTGGTGCCATTTCTTTCTTCTCATTTTCTCGAGATTGTTTCTAGTTGAAATTTACAAATTCCCCGAGTCTTCCCTTGTGAACCAGTATTTAATCTCATTTTTTAGACTCTGGCAGTCTTGAGTAGTGTGGTCCTGGTCTTTGTGATAGGAACAATACTTGCTCTTATTACGCCTTGAAGGATCGCTCTTGAGCTTGGGAGGCCACTTGATGTCGTCCCAACTTTTCATGGCGTATAGAATTTTGGGCAATCTAGAGTTGAGAGGGGCGAAATCAGTGTACCTTGAGCCGACGTAGTTGGTCACCCTTTTGGATTTTGCCTTGTTGGACCCGGCTTTGTTGTCGCTTTTCCTCCTCTTTGAGTTGTCTTCTTCTTCACGCCTCTTTTCCTCTCCCTTGTGTCGAGCCTTAGAGGCCTGCTTGGCTTCATTTTCACCTCATTTCTTGGCAGCCAATGTTTATTCAAAAGTGATTTATTTCTATGCACTTTTTAGTAAGTTTGTCTGCCATATCTCTCGGGGGCTCCAGGGTGAGAAAGTTGTAAAACTAACCTATTCAGATGTTAGAAGTGAAATCGGTGACTGACGTGTCATCGCTGCAACCGTCGATCAGAGTCAGCTCATCGTCAAAATGAGTGACATACTCTCTGAGGGTCTCACCTACTTCTGTTTGAGGCTTAGTAGGTAATGCGACCCCTTCTTGATTCGTTGGCTCCCAACAAATCTAGTGATAAATGTTTTATCCAATACCTGGAATGAATTGATAGATGTCGGTTGGAGACTATGGAACCAGGTTAATGCAACATTCTTCAGGCTAGAGGGAAAAGTTATGCATATGATTACTTTCGAACTTTTTTTAACGCCATTACGTGGTGGTAATGGCGCATATGATCTGACAGATCCGATGTATAATTCAAGATTTGGGGGAACAAATTTCTTTGGCAGTGGGACATTCATGATCTCCTTCGAGAACGGATGAATAATGAGAACTTATAGGACGTCCGAATTAGTCGCCTCCAGTCGGAATGGGTTCCTAACGTTGGTCATGTTTCTTTGGGGCGTGGTCCCCATGGTCCACATCATCCCTTAAGCTTTCCTGCCGACTAGATCGTTGCTCCTCTCGGGGGAGGTTCTCTCTTTCCTGGACGCGCTCTCTAGCATCCTCCCGGATGTGGGACCTCCCTGAATCTCCACCATTTTGGGTGGCTGCTGTCGATTTTGGGTAAGTCTTTCTACCACCCGCGCTAGATGATCCATGTGGAACAAGATTTGGTCTATGCGGGGTTAGTCGTGGTTGCCTCAGTGGCTGGGTTGTACGATTATTCTGCTCCCTTGACTGGATCAATTCGGTCCTGTGGTTGGGTTTTCATGGTCGGAGGGTTGTCTATTTCGGCGTTGTTGTTGAATGCTCAAGATTTGGTAATGGGGACCATGTCTCAATGCTCTGGTGGTTAGAAAGAATTTATATGTTTGATTCGAGGAGCACTTGTCCCCACAAATGGCGCCAATCTGATGCTTTCAAATTCGTCCTCGCTGATCTCAAGCCTGCAAAACGAGCAACGGTTAGTCAGGGATCACCGTTTTGGTGGCCGAAGGCACTTCGAGGCTTAAGTCAAGTAACGAAATGAAGACTAGATGTAAATAACAATGTGTATGCAAACATTTCTTCTTCCCTTTTCTCACCTTAAGTAGCGAGTGTTCCCTCCATAACTGTCCCTACAATCAAAGGCGTGATAGAGGGAGAAGATCTCGCCCAAGATCTTACATGTGCATGACTGAGTTAGTTCGGCACTTGACTTTGTTTAGGACTTAGTGCTTGATTAAGCTAAGAGCTAATTTATGCGAGTGGGTCTTGGGCATATTCCAACTCAAAGACTTGTGGGTCTTGGGCCTATGCCAACTCAGAAACTTGCATACATGCCTTATTGTCCTGAGCCAAACTCCAAGATATGCGCCTTTTAGCCTGGCGTGACTTGGGTTTGGGCGTCTGACTTACGGGATGAACAATAGTTTAAGGATGAGTCTGCTCAGTATCGCGTCGAAGCCTTTTTTGTGTTAGGGTTGATCCATGCCACATATACAATTGTAATCATATGAATGATTGATGTCTCATT
Organism: Berberis thunbergii; assembly: GCA_003290165.1. NCBI lineage: Eukaryota > Viridiplantae > Streptophyta > Magnoliopsida > Ranunculales > Berberidaceae > Berberis > Berberis thunbergii. The sequence goes on along the minus strand of QNQO01001198.1, from coordinate 222,919 downwards.
ATAATATACACCGTCTTCTGAAACATGCACTCATTTTTATTTTATTTAGTTTTGTTTTCTCCATTTCTATGTGATGTTTGCTTTTACATTATTTTTGCAGCCCAAGATGAATGGATAAAATAAAATCTATCAGCAAATGAAAATAACTATAAATTCTTACTTATATAATGATTGAGATGGGGCAAATTCCCTTAAAAAAAAACTTTGTTATAGAAAATGCAACTAAAATTTTCTTACAAACATCTAAAAATTCACTGATTTTTTAATACAGTTAGGGGATGTGGAATCCGCCAATCCATATTAGGAAATATATATATGATTCACCTTCTACCGAAGGCTGAACAATAACTTATGCTACAATCTAATCTATATTACAATTCAGAATGATGCTTTACTATTCATTGCTGACTAGGACAAAGTCAAATCGAAATGATTAGAAATAAAAGACGCTTAGGATTGAAAGTTGGAAAGTGTATTGAATTTGAGGGTTGAGATTCATTTCCTATGATAGCATATTTGTAAATATATAACATATATAATAGCAAAAATAAAGAAAAAATTTGAAAAAAGTTGGTGGAATTTACATGTGGCGGAGAGAGAAAATAATTTGTTTTCATTTTAGCAAAATAAAATTTATCATAACTATCTAAATCGTTGTCCGATTTTGGTAAACTTAGTATCGTTGAAATGCATTTTTGAAGATCTTTCCAACAAAATCAATGAACAATACAACACTAAAATTTAAAATATATATATACATATTTTATAATAAAAAAAATGTATAATGTATTTCACGTCTTTAATATTTTAAAAGCAATGAGACGGGCCGATTATACCAAAAAAATGATTTGGGCATCGTAATGCACATTTTAACAAAAACCCTAAACTTTATATTTTGGCGAATTCAAAAATTGGGGGAGAACAAATTCAAATGTTACTGAATCTAATCATAAAATTTATAATATATATTTTTACCTGAAAATAGGTTTACAGTTCAATACTAATTGAGAGCAAAAATGGGAATGTGTTCAGTACAAAATATTTAAGAAAAATAAAATTATGTGGAGTGTCAATGGCACGGGGCATACTCTAGTCTAATACTAATCCAAGAAAAAACTTTGACTTAATCATCAACCAACCTTTCAAGATGCTTTGGGTGGTTAGTTGTCATTTTTGAATCTTATGTTTAATTGCGCTTTTTCTAAATATCGAGGAAATGCGCGTTTAATTGTTGTACAATCAATGCATTTGCAATAATTGTGTTAAATACTATTTGTTAGATTTGGTCCAAGTTTTAGAGCTCAATTACTTTAGGGTGTGTTTGATTGCATCTTATTCCATAAGAATTGATGATAGGATCATTTAAGTTTTAGTTAAATTGATAGTTAAATTGAGGTAACACTCACCATTAATCATTTACTAGTATTGATCATGTACTAGTGATAAATGATAAGTCTTACCTCAATTTAACTTAAATATAAGTGATCTACTTATAAATTCCCAAAAAATAACTATTCATGTAACCAAATGCACCCTTAATTTTATAGAATTTAAAGCATTTGTCTTTCTCTCTACAGTGACGTTTTTTTTTTTTTATAGTTACATATTTTCATTGCTTGTCCAGTGATCTTTTAAGACCTTAAAAATAGCTATGTATTAGGGAACATGTGCTTCGCAATTGTGTCCAAATTTACACCATCGCTTCACTTGGTACATGGTAAAAGAATGTATAATGCAAAAGCATACGACAATTAAATAAAGTTGGGTGTTTGGTTGACTTTATGAAAGTAATTATTAGAATTTGAATTCAGGACCTCTGCATCTTGTAGCTATAAAAATTTGCAAAACTTTGCGGAACAAAATCTCTCACATTATTTTGCAAAACACTCATCATCTCCTCTTACTCGAATTCTATTTTCAACTCCATAAACACTCCAAACACCACTACCTTCACAACTACCATTATTGCCACACTACGACCACTATACCATAACCACTGTTGCCGACACCACCACCGCCATTGCTACCACTAGAGTCATCGCCACTACTACTACCACCATAGCATAATCACCACAACCAACACTACCTTTGCTGCTAACACCTTAGCTGTTGTCACCGCCGCCACCATAACCACCGCTACTACCACCATCACCGCCACCTCCATGATCACCACTACATAACATACTCACCACAACCACCACCAACTTCATTGGTATCACCGTAACCATCCTTACCGCCACCACCAACTTCATTGATATCACCATAACAATCCTTGCTGCTGCCACCACTATAGCACAATCACCACCATCACCTTCACTGCAACTACCATTGCCACCGCCAGTTCCCCCACCATTATATTCATCAAATTACCATTGCTTAACCACCACCATTTTAACAGTCACCGCTTTTGCCACCACCACCACCATCATTGCTCACATACGCAATAAACATCATCACAATCATATCCACAACCACAACCACCTCACCATGTCGTAATTAAAACTATTACCATTATCATCACCACTCACAATCACTTATCCGATCTGTATCGATTTTTTTTAATTATCAACATCTATAAAGTATTGCACACCTATGCTGTTATGCAATACAAACTAATGTATCTGCATAAATTTACAAAATACATTATCAGAGTATACCAAGCGGAGCCTAATTTGTGTTTATGGCATCATTGCCATTACAATTATTCAATGGTCTCACATGTATTTTGTCAAACAGATACAACCTTACAAGTTATCTCCAAATCACAACATGACAATTGAATAGTTGTTGCATGTGCAGTTTGAAACACCAAACAACAAAAACTATGCCCCACGAGGTACCATGAACGAAGTTGACAAATTATATGGTGGATAGACAAATTCAACCATCATTATTGTTTGAACAAAAAAAAAAAATGATTCCTTTCCAATGGCCTTCCTTCCTAAGAGATTCGAAGTACTAAAACTAAAATGTTTTTGACTCCCCTTCTCATCCCCATCCCATAATTTGCATGTTCACTCACAACATGTGTGACGATCCAAAACCAAAAGGCATGATAATCTTTTCTATAAAAGAGAACCTTTTGTAAAGTAACATCTCATGTCCATCCAAATTGAACCTTGTAAAATAAATCACGGAAAATTCTAGAGAGCCAGTCCCTAGCGTCAGGAGAAACTCTTTAGCACGTTTTTGAAGAAAGGGTATTAAACATCAAAAAACACCACTGTAACCACCAAAAACATTTTAAATAAGAATAGAAATCAGGTGATAACATTGAAAAATGCAATCTCCTGCATCTCAATGAACTTCCTATAGCATCAGGTGCAATTTCTGCATCAGTCATCAAATAGTAACATACCAATGAATTAGCAAGTTAGCCGTCTAGTATAATCAAACATGATTCACGATTCACTATATTTTAATGCAGTAGACTCAAAATTCCAAAGCACAAAACTGCAAATCTACTCATAAATCAATAACTCTTGCATTAAAATACATGCATAATCATCTCTTTAAAAATTCCCTTCAAGTTCACAAGTCGTGGAATAGCTCTTACTGCACTGAAATGGAGAGACGAGTAGGGATCATAGGAGCTGGTGTCAGTGGTCTTCTTGCATGTAAATACTCCTTGGAGAAAGGTTTTCATCCAACAGTGTTTGAAGCACAACCAAGTATTGGTGGTGTTTGGACTCGCACATTAGAGACTACTAAGCTCCAGAGTCCTAAAGAAGCTTATCAATTTCAATGCTTGTATTCAAACTTCTTCAGGATGAGCACATAATGTTCTCTGATTCACTATATTTCAATGTTTGTATTCTAACTTTCTTCAGGATGAGCACATAATCTTCTCTCAGTCACTATATTTCAATGTTTGTATTCAAACTTTCAGCTTTCAAGCACAAAAAATCCAAATTTACTGGTATCGTTCACCCCCATCAATTCAGAAATGACCACCCACTTATCTGTATCAAGTTTGGAAAAAAAATGGTCTTGGTGAGGAATGGATGCTCTTTAAAACGGCCTTCAAGGTTGTAATAATCCTCAAGTATTAATCTTCAGTTTTGTTTACTCTTACAGCACTAAATGGATGGACATGTAGCCATAGTAGGAGCTGAAATCAGTGGTCTTCATGCGTGTAAATACACTTTGGAGAAAGGTTTTAATCCAGTTGTCTTTGAAGCACAATCCGGAGTAGGTGGAGTATTGACTCATACAGTAGAGACTACGAAGCTCCAGACTCCAAAAGAAGCTCATCATTTTTGTGATTTCCCATGGCCTTCTTCAGTTCAGGAGCAGTTTCCTAACCACAACCAAGTCATGGATTACCTTGAATCTTATGCTCGTCATTTTGGCTTGTATCGGTGTATTAAGTTCAACTCCAAGGTTGTGAGTATTGCCTATGAGGGTTCAAGTGAAAAGCAGAGTCTAGCCTCCGAGGTATAATGCTTGAAACTCTTTGTATTACATTATGTTTAAGGTCCATGTTATTTACTGTTTGAACCTACTGACAAGGATCATTTTTCATGGCTGAAATCCAGATTTACCAAGTTGAATTTGTGATTCTTTGTTTGGGACGGTTCAGCGACGTCCCAACATTCCTGATTTTCCACCAAATAAAGGCCCGAAAGCGTTCAAGGGTAAGGTGATACACTCTATGGAGTAGTCTGCCATGGATGATGCTGCTGCTGCAGAATTCATCAAAGGAAAGCGAGTCACTGTAGTTGGACTTGGGAAATCAGCACTAGACATTGCAAATGAATCTGCAAAAGCAAATGGTAACACTTACTAATTCTTTATGCACACTTGAGTGAAAGTATAATTATTTTCAATGATCATATTATTGAAACCATCCTATGAAGCCCTTTTAAGCATTTTGTAAAATTTAAAATAATTGTCCGGGCACATGCAATGACACGTGGCACCTGATGGCCCAATTACAGATCAGATGATATTGCCTCTCTCCTCTCATATCTTTGCACTTGGCAAGTTATGCTTACAGCCTGTCTAACTGTCGAGGAAAGGGGCGAGGAAAATAGCGAGAGAGGGAGTGTGACCACTCATCTTTCTCGAGATTTGTGTTATTGTATAAGAAAAATCTCAATTACAGTATTATATATATAAATTAAAAAAAAAAAAGGAAGCCATTATTTGGCATCACAGATTCCTCTCACCCACATCATCTATCCAATATTTTTTTCACATCACGCACTTTCTGTTCCGCACCACCCATAAAAGAAAAAACATAAATCTTTATCCTTTCTCAAATTCAAAACGATCGAAAACTCACTCTTCTTCGATCCTTCCTCTTCTTTGACCTTCTTCTTCTTCTCTGCATTTTCTTCTCTCATTTCTCTTATTATCTTCCCCCCCCCCATCCGGGGGCACCCCCAAAGCACCCCTAGCATATCCTCTCCATTCTCTCAAATCGAAATTGAAGTCGAAGAAAAGAGTTTGAGCCTTTACAGGATCTCAACCTATATTTCATCGTTGCCCCTCTCCCTCTTCCTCTTCTTTTCTCCTTCCCTTAGCATTTTTTTTGCCGTCCTCACAGCGGCGTGTGCAAGTATGGGGGTTCTCTGCCCTAGGCAAATATGAGTTCCCTACTCGCAGAGAACCCATACTCGCACAAGCCGCTGCGAGGGCAAAAAAATTTGACCCTCGCAGAGGAACGCGAGTGGAAAATTTGCAGTCGCGAGGGCCTCCGTGAGGGTCAATTTTTTTTCCCTCGCAGCGGCCTCTGCGAGTGTAGAACCCATACTTGCACATGTCGCCAGGAGGGCGAGAAAAAAAAAAGTGCAAGGGGGGAGGGGAAGAAAGAGATGGAAAGGGACGACGGCTTGTGCGAGAAAAAATAGGGGAACTAAAAGAGTGTGAAAAGAATATATAACGGGAGAAGGAGAAAAAGATGGATAAGGGAAAGAGAAGAAGAAGATGGAGAATGGGCAACGGTGGCTGTTGTGGTTGTGGCTTCATTTTCTCTATCTCTTGTCATCGTCGATCATTTCTCAACATCCCTCGCAATCAATCGCCCATTTCCTTCCTACCATCTTCCATGTAGTTGTTATTGATATTGTTCTAGAGAAGAGAGGGTGGGATAGGAAGAAGATAAATATTGATTTAAATGGGTGGTGTGGTTTAACAGGTAAAAAAAAGATGAATAGTGCAAATGAGAGGAACTTGTGGTGTCAAATAATCATTGCCTATCAAAAAATGAAAACTAATTCAATGTTTTATAAGAACAAGAGTATGTAACATGCAATGTGATAAAAATAGTAGATCTCTGTGTGATACATGTGATTAAAATATCATAAAATGGAAAATTTTGTATATCTATGTAATATATGTGATTAAGACCCATATAATGTGGTCAGTAATTCGAGTTTTATAATTTGTACTTGACAAGAGATTTATATTATATTTTGACAAAGTTTATGTGTCTTTCTTCCTTCACCCTTGGATATATCTGCCAAATAAATAAACAAAAGTATTTCATTTGTTTGATCACCATGGTTGTCTCCACCTTTTTAAATTGTGAAAACAGAAGAGCATGAATTGCGAAACACCCTTATCTAATACCGATATTTATATACACATATACCATAAGTTAGAGTTTTTACGACCATCCCTTGAAGCAGTTTTCAAATCATGCACTGAAAATTATAATTATTTACGAAAAATGTCAATATAAGTCACGCCCATATTGTTCTCAGTCTAAACCAGCCCAAGAATGAAAAAAGTTTTACAACTCAGAAGGCATTGACATTGTTGTGAAAGCAATATTCCATTCATGTCACGTTTTCTCATGGACCGGAAACTATTATTAACAACATTTTCATCAACTATTGTAGATTGAGCTATAGTTTCTCTACTAGGAGTCGAGGAACATGCTCACATTTCGTAAACATTTTATCAAAACGATAGTAGTGAAAGGCTTCCAATCAAACATTACTTATGCATACCCGAGCTTGTATTACAAAATAAATTCAGCTCCTTGTCAATGGGGTACCAACTCAACAGTAGATTTGTGGCCGATGAAATAACAAATTCAATTCACACCTACCAGCAACATTTGAGATAGGAGGAGTTAAGGAATTAAATAAAATAAAAAGGTAGTAATAATGACAATAATAATAATAATATGGCAACGACTACACTGCACCATCATATCCTTTCTCTCACACCACCAATGTGTTTTTTTAATTTTCTCACACCACCAATAAATATGCATAACAGATAAACCCAAACTCAAAACAAAAAAAATGTAAAATAAGGTAACTTTTAACCCATTTAAACCTTCAATTGAGACTGATTCTCAAACTCATTAAAACACGAAAGTTGTACTACTATGAGTTATCTAATAAATACAACTTGAATCGCTTGAAAATGTTTTGAAATGAGTAAGTTATGGTCATTTTACTAAAGTCGCGCAAATTTGTCTCACAATAAAAATGAGATAGTGTTCTTGACTTTTGGCCAACTTATGTGCTCGATCAAGACCGATTCTCAACCTCATCAAAACACAAAAGTTGTAGTACTCTGAGTTATCTAATAAACACAACTTGAATCACTTGAAAATGTTTTGAAATGAACAAGTTGTAAAAGTCATAAATTGCTCATTGCAAAACATTTTCAAATTATTCAAGTTGTGTTTATTAGATAACTCATAGTACTACAACTTTTGTGTTTTGATGAGGTTGAGAATCGGTCTCAATTGAGGGTTTAAATTGGTTGAAAATTACCATGTTTTACATTTTTTGAGTTTGAGTTTCTCTGTTATATTAAGTTATACATATTTATTGAGTTTGAGTTTAAGGGTTTCGACTTTGAAGGAATTTTGAGAGTTTTCAAGGGAGAGTGAAGAGGTTTGCAAGAGATTTTGAATGGAGGAGGGAGGAATCATTGTCGATTTGAATGGTGAGGGAAAAAAATGAATAATTTTTGTTTATATAGGTGGTGTAAAAAATATAGTGTTATGAAAAAAAGGGAGTGTGAGAGAGTAGAATAGTGTGAAAGAGAAAAAATAGCGGTGTAGTGTAGTCGGGGCCTAATAATAATACAGAGAGTTTGTTGACACCAAAACAGAACAAATGAAACAATATGATCACTAGGATCTGATTGATACTTACACCATCTGAAGCGTAGAACATGGAGAGGAGAAAAGACAGAATGCCCTCTCTTCCCTTTTCCCATTTCGTTGAAACTCATGTTCAATTTCTGAACTGTAAAAGGAGCCAATGAAATCAAACAAACAAGTGCTTCTTCCTCTTCTCCTCCTCTGCAGCAGAAGATGGGTTCTCCTTTCTTTTGTCTCTCCTCATATTCTCTCCTCTTCCTTATCTATGCTTTTATTCAGCTTTCCTTGGTAGTTAATGGCAGACAACTCTCTGCCCATTCCATTACCCCTTTGAACCGCGATCTATACCATTCCAGGTGAGCTCTACAGTACCCATATTTTTGTTTCTCGAATTAGTCTCTGGTTTGTTGTAATTCATGAGATCACACTCTGTGGTGTTTGATGTGTTTTTCTTTCGGTTTTGGCAAATTGGATGTATTAAGTGAAATGGGTTTTCTGCCCTGACTCCAACAAAAAAAGGAATCTTACTTATGAATCTGATATACCTAGGATCAAATTCGAAATGGGTTTTCATGCTAAAACAGTGTTGAATCAAGCAGGTCCTATGATGAATTCTCACTTTTATGGGTGTGTTTGGTGGTTTACAATTTTTTCATGGAGAAGGTTATTTGACTATAAGAGTGATTTGTGATTCTATTGCTTTTGGTTTGGGTTTCGCAGTGATGTTTTGATGAGAGAAGTTAGAGCTTTGGTGAGTCGTCATCCGGACAGATTAAGAGTAAGTAGCTAAACATTGATGCATCTACTTGTATAAGATTTGGCTCCTCAGCTAATTTTTAGCTCTTTTCAACAGACGCAGACACTTAGAACTCAAAACAAGGGCTATAATGCAGAACTAGTGGTAGTTACTTACAGTACTTCCAAGAGAAGTATAGAAGATAGATCGAAGGTTCGGATCCTTCTTGTAAGTTTTTCAAATACCCAGCTTCGCCGAAATATTGATTGAGATTCTTACTGACAATAGTTGTAGTCATGTTGGTTAACCTAGTGTAGAATTCAAAATCCGTGTCACATTGTGAAGACCGTTGTTTGCAATAAATGTTATGCATCTGATAGAATGTCTCAGGTTAGTAATTGCTGGTGTTTTTGACAGAGGATTCCTTGTCTTCCAGAGTTTTGGACAGCATGGAAGAGAGCTCATCACTTCGGAACTTGCATTGCGGCTCCTCTCCGTGTTAAGCGAAGAGCAGTCAATTCCCAATATGGATCGATTATCTCTAAATAATACACTTGATAAGATCGTGATAAAGGTGAAATATTGTGCTAAACTTTGAGTTACAATTTGGATAAGTAGTTTTCCTGATTTTTCCTTACGAAAAGGAAGTTATATTCAAATTTAATTTATGGATCTAGTCTCTGTGAGATTCCTATAAGCGCCTTGTGTGTGTTTTATGTGGAGCTTGATTGGAGATTGTAATAATAGATAGCATTAAATCTTAAGATATTAACTGAACCAAATTGGTTTAATAGCATGTTTTGAGTAGACAGTAACTGATAGCATCACATTGCCAAAATTAAATCCGATCATATTCCATTCCATCGATTTGAGAGCAACAAAATAGTGTTTTGTTGTCATAAGTATTGACTAAGTTACCATGAAATTAAGAGTCAGGTTAGTTATCTATTCATTGCTCCATGATTATCAGAACACCTGAGTTTTTTTATGTGGGTAATTATTCTCAACTTCTCAAGTAATGACTAAATTTCAACTTCCAATTGGATACCAGCTCTTCTTAGTAGGGTACGAACATAACCTTCTATGCCTTGTACAGATGTGACGATTGGATTGGATTGGCTTGATATAAATCTTAAAGCTAACTTACTAGGGTATGTTGAGAGCTTGGTACTCGTTTCAATTAAATTTTAATGTCTTTTGATTTTTCAGGTGGTACCCATGGAAAATCCAAATGGTCGTAAACTTGTTGAAGCAGGAGACTTTTGTGAGAGAAGAAATGGTGCGTGTAATTTTCTCATTGTGTCTATCAATAAAAATGAAGACTTTTCTAATTACTGAAATGCCAAGTTTAATTGTATCACAGGAAGAGGAGTCGACCTAAACCGAAATTGGAGTGTGGACTGGGGCAAAAAGGAGAAGGTCTATAATGTTTATGATGATCTTAACAGCTTGTATTCGATAACAATTAATTATTGAAACACATGACGCCATTGGTAAGGGAATGGAAAGCAAAGCACAGGCATAAATGGATTTTGCTCAACGCCATTGGGGATTGTTCAACTCATTATTTTGCCAAGCTTAGTTACACCTGCATTACCGTTCCCTTTTTCTACATTTATTCACACTTGTATACAGTTCTTTTTTCCACTTTTTATTCACACTTGCATTACTGTTCCATTATTTGCATGGTATGAATAATAAATAGTTTATCACACACAATTTCATTCGTTATGATAGAGGTAATATATGGTTTATTATTTGCTAAAGTACAACCTTTTTCAATGACAGGACTATGACCCATATGAAGAAAATCCAGGAACTGCTCCTTTTAGCGAACCAGAGACCCAAATAATGCGGAAGCTTTGTCAAGCTTTTGATCCACACATATGGATCAATGTGCATTCTGGAATGGAGGTAAGTTGTAATGTCAATTTTTAACAACTTATGTCCTGCAATAAGGGTTACTTGAGCTATTTAAGCAAACTGAGTTATTTTAGCAGAACTTAACCATGCTGTGGACTATATGCATGGTGGCTGAGGCTTATATCCTATGCCAGAGTATTCTAGTGTTTGTGTCTTCATCTATCTTAGCGTCCTACCCTCCATGGGTAGGCCGTGTGTCGTGATCTAGGTAATGGTTCTGTCTATTTAATAATTGTTTAATACTTTAAAACTTGAGATTCTAGCACGAACTCAATTTCTCTTATAAAAAAAAAGGAAATATTGAGATGCTTTTAGTTTGTATGAAAAGGATTTATGATTTAAAGCAAAAAACAAAATGCTTTTCCTGTTTTCTTTTGTTTTTTTCTCCTTGGTTTTCTTTTTTCTTTTCATTTCTTTGTTCTTTTCTTTTTTTCATTGACCGGCATCGTATGGCTGTGGACATGAGTCCACAAATTAAGCTCCAGCAGGTCTTCAAAGACCTTTTTCGACTAATGCTATTGTAAATGTCAAATACTTCATGGTGCTCTTTTTTCGCCCGTTTTCTTCCTTTATTAGTGTTAATACCTTGTGTGCGAAATTCTTACACGAATGTTGGTTTATTCAGGCTCTTTTTATGCCATACGACCATAGGAACACAACCCCAAATGGATCAGCATCACATATAATGAAATCGTTGCTCAATGATTTGAATCATCTTCATTGCGAACACCGTTGCATGGTTGGATCTGGTGGTGGCTCCGTGGGGTATGTATTAATCATGACTCAAAGAAGTAAATGGGAAAACAGAACCATCATTGAAGATAAGCATATTGAAGCAAAAGATGGAATCAAATTTAGCATAGTTTGTAAACATTTACTGGATAAATTTTACTGGTTCTACCATCCACAGTCTTTCTAATCATGCAAACGTCAAAACATGTGATGTAGTGGTTAATTGCTAAAAGAAGACACCATTGAATAAACAACTATTAATATTAAAAATCGTATGCAAAAGTCGACCAACATTGAAATTTATATGATTCAATTAATACTAAAAATTAGGGTGTTAGTTCAGCCGACAGACTTGTGAAGGATGGTATCACAAGTTCTAGGGTTTGAGCCCTGCCGAAGGCATTTAATGGTTCGGGGATCCAATAAACACCTTGCTCAACTTCAAAATAAAATAAATAAATAAATAAAAATTGGGTGAAGGTGCCATGATACAATATTTTTTCTAGTGGACTCCATTTCTCTCCCAAATCATGATATTGACACTCTTTGTGAACCCCACTACAATCCTTTTGTGATTCCTAGGCATGCATTAGCCAACGGCTACAAATATTGTAAGAACATTGTCGTTGGAAGACACAAGCCAATGACTCAAATATTGACATGCTCTGAGGGTATCAGAGTATGAGTATGTCATGTGATAGAAATGTACATTTTTAAATTTTTCAAGGGAGAGAAATGGGCATACAAGAGCAGACTTTTGTGTCATGGTAGCTCCATCCAAATCTTTGATATTAATTGAATCATATAAATATCAATGTTTGTTATAGTTGTTTAATCCATGTCTTCTTTTAGCAACTAACCATTGTATCACATGTCTTGATGTTTTCATGATTCAAGTCGTTGGCATTTATTTTATGTTTTTTTTTTTTTCCTTTTGTTTTTTCTCAAGCCTTTTAGATTGATGAAAAGGATGTCATTACTCTCGTTTTTATCCATTACTTTATGAGTTTCACATACAAATCATGTTCTATCTATGATCTTTTGAAGACATCAAGGCCATAAAAGATTACGTTTCTCAATACTTTAATCAAACTTTACATTCCTTCACTTGAATCTTGTTTGGGAAGGCAAGTAAAGGTACCATATTAGGTAGTAAGATTTTGGAGTCTAGATTGTACTCTGTACAGACAACTGGTTACTCAAACCTGAAGATTAGTAGCTTATGAAACAAACATATAACTAACAATGGAATTCTAAGCAGCCCGAGTTTTGTCATTTGCACACTCATATATTGGTCATATCCTCAAGAAATTTTACATGTAGGTATCTAGCGCACGGCACTGCAACAGATTACATGTTCGAAGTCATCAAGGTTCCTATGTCATTCACCTTTGAGGTCAGTAACATAAACCTTCTAAATGCTCTCTTGAATTATCCTAGTGTAGGGAACTGATCTTTGGTCGTCTTCTTTTCTTGCAGATTTATGGAGATAAAGAAGCTCCATCGAGAGATTGTTTCAAAATGTTCAACCCTATTGACCTGAACACCTTCAATGTATACTTCACAACTAAATTAGGTTTTACTAACTTTTGCTAATTATTATTTATCACTAAAAATTTTCCTGGGGATCGATCTCAGAGAGTTCTCAACGACTGGAGTGCAGCATTCTTCACAATTTTTAAGGCAGGACCCAAACAGTTGGATGTGATTCAATTGAATGCATCTCTTCCCAATTTGGAGTCCATAGATGAATACTTAGATGGGTACCTAATGGAGAGAAGCAGCAGATATGGGAAAAGACTGGAGGTGCTCGACTTGGGGATGCAGGAGATAAGAACATACTTCAGACTCTTCTTGTTGTCATCTGTGTTATTGATGTTTATGTTTTGCTCTAGAATTACAAAGAGCAAGTACAATGCAATTAGACCACTCGTTTCGACTGTGCAGCTTTGAGTTTTGTTGTGCGCAGGTGTGTGTAGAAGCAAGTGAAGGATGAGAAACAAATAGGAAAAATAGAGGGTGTTTGTGATCATTATAGTTATAGATCAGTATAGAGCAAGTTTCCCGTGTTCATTCATGATTTATGTGTAAACTGTGCACTAAATTGTAGTGTATAACATTCTTTACTCACATTGTCATTTGAAAGGAGATAATGGGGTTTCTCATGTACAAGGAATGACTGCATTGCAGTTTTTGGTATTAAGGTCTTTATACAGATTTTGATTTTTCAACCCTATCAACTTGATGAGCAAGTTCATGTGAAACATTAGTGCTGCTTTAGCGATGAGTGACAAGATTCGTTAAAACAAGAAATGTGGAACAACCATTTTTCAGCTCCTTCCCATTTCAGCCCCTAAACCCAAACTAGGCAAATCTGTCTTCCTTCCCATCATTACTTTAAACATTATCATTTTACTTTGACTTTAAGACTATAGCCAACGTACAAGATGACTCTGTGGCCCAATGGATAAGGCGCTGGTCTACGAAACCAGAGATTCTGGGTTCGATCCCCAGCAGAGTCGTTTTTTTCTGCAAATTTAAATTCAGGTGTTGATGATATCTCAAAACTATGGAACATTCTTCTTTTCCTGCCCTCTACTCCGACACTTGCGATCGGATGAAAAATGTATTACAACTCTTATCAAATGGCCAAGTGGCACCCTTACTCTTTGTGGAGGGAAATAACGTTCAAATCTTTTACTAATTAGGAGGGCCTTTGTTTTTACTCCAGTGTAAAAATGATTTTTTTTTTCCGCATTTTGATCCCCCTGTTGTTAAAGCTATGGACTCAGAAGATTTGGAAGGGGAAAAAAATATTAGGTTAGAACAATACCCCGTGAAACGCAGGTGCAAGCCACTAGATTATAATAATACGAAAAATGACTAATATTTTTCAGAATGTTATCATGAGACCTCAAATTTATTCAATTCTAGCACCTAGTTATTCTACATGCGCACAGGTTCTACATTCCAAATGAGAGGAATAAATGAATCTAAAACTAACATGAAATGATATCATCCCATCAACAGAAAATACATTGATGTCAGTGAATAGCGCCAATGATGTTCCAGTCAATCACACTGTACTGCAGATGCCTAACCAAGAGGATCTTGGAAAAATAAAAAGAATGTGAGCCTTAACTTGAGGGCGAACTACAAAATTCACCAAGTCAAGGTTCAAAGTGGTGGATCGTGCAAGGTCCATTTTAGTCTCCTCTCTCAACTAGCATACTGCAATCACAAGGAGTTTGCATTAGCAATGACTTGCCGAGTTAATAATTTGATAAGAGTTTACTGTATGAATCAGTTCAAATAGTGAGACACCAAACAAAGATTAAGTTTTCAAAATATGTGTTTCTGGAAATTTTCAAAATATTGGGAAGTCCGACAATATCCCATAAAGTTATCTGTACAGAACAAATTCATGGAGAACAGAGTCCTAGAGATCAAATAAATTTCAACTAATAAAGTGCTTGGCATTACATAGAATTTCCACTGATACACTTCATTTTGCCCTTTGATTTGGGAATGGATTATAACACAGAACAGTTGAACTCCACAGGTATGCTTAGTTCATGTTTTCTCTAGCCATATAAGTTGCAAATCAAATACAATTTTGTTTTGTTCATAGAAACTACATTATTAAGAGGAGGAAATGGTAACAAAGCCCAACGCTGCTTCACAGTACAAAGCCAATTTACATGTAAAGACTCAAAAACATTCTAGGACTCGCGGAGCCTAAGTTGCATGAAATATTACCTTCGAGTGTTGTTATCATTCAATGATTTGCTTATTTCAAAATAGAAGACGATTAGGAAATGTTGAAGACTTTTAGCAGTTGAGAGTTGTAGAAAGCAAGGTTTGAACTTCAATTTTTTTCAGTCGGGGTCTAGATTTTGAAGATCCACAAAATTGGGTGTCTTTTATTTTTGTTATTTACTTATCCATAAATTAATTTATTTTGCTACAAATTGGTAAAGATTGATATGAACGGTAAAGCCTGACTAAATAATTTTCAATCTCAATAAAATCAAGAATTTATCAAATTTATTTGAGTGTTTTTTTAATTGATTTAATACGGATCAAACTTATGCCATAGTTGATAAAAATACGATTGTGTTCACGTATCTATTCAAATATGATCTTAATGGATAACTCATGTTTGATTTATGAAGACTAAACATAATTCGATGAGTCGAATCTGATTAGTGAAGATTTACAAGTTTAAATGATGTAATCATCAGGAGTCATCTAGTTAAATTCATGGCAGTTGTGTCAAAAGACAGTTCAAGGCATTGATTTATCAATTTTTTTTCAAGGAAAAACCTAACTAACAGAAGTTGTAATTCAAATGATTTTTTTTTGCAAAAAATTTAGAATTTTTAGTGAATAACGTAGTATTGAAATGCCTCGTTAATCAGATATCACCGAACTACTGCTTCCTTAAAAATAAAGGAAACCTCTGAAAGAGAAAAGAAGTCGGTGTCTGGTTGAATTGCCCTATAAGGAAAGTAAATGCAAGATTGACAATCAGACTTGAATTGGATTTTCACATACCTCAGTTTGTTCAATGTCCTTATGCAGGAACCACCAGGGCCCAGTCTTTGACATTAATCTGAAAGGACAAGAAGGAAACAGTGAGGGCTCAAAAGATAAAACATACCTAATCTTGGCACTTACAGAAGAAAGATGATTAACATAATTAGGAAAGTTAACAGCTAGAAGAAAATTGACTAAAGATGTCCAATACATTTATGTGAAAAGCTAAATCTAGAAGAAAGTAATAACAGATATTGTGAGTGTTTGATTTACATTTTTTGTTTTCAATAGATTTTTCTTAGATCTTTTTCATTTTTTGTATGTGTGTGTGTGTGTTTGAACCGATGAATAAAGTTACGCCACCACAGGGGGTAAACTGCAGGCTTTTGGAGGCCAACTAAAAAATGAAATGGAGCTGATCCAGAATTTCACTTTTTTATACTAAGGAGGGTAATCATATCAACCCTCAGATGAATCAAAAGAACCAGAACTCTTCTTTTCAGCAATTTAAACCACAGAGAAAAAAGACGTAGCGGCAGAGACACAGTTAGAAACAAACAACCGTAATGAGAAACTCCCAGAAAAACCGAAAGGCCAGATGAAAATGAATGCTAGTTGTCATACCTGATATATCCTGCAGCAACACGCAAGCCCATGCAAAGAGCCAAACCCAACCAAACTCCCGTAAGACCAAGAATAGAAGGTGCGTATAAAAAGCATACAGAAGACAGAACCCCGACCGCCATCTACAGGAAAAAAAAACCCACAATTAATCCATGTGATGCTTATTCCATTATCTGCAACCAACAGCAGATACTTCTAATGATCTTATTGTAATTTCTCAAGTTGCTTTTGTATCATAGTTACTTTCTCAACTCCAAAAGATCTTGTTTCTTCTTTCAAGCTAATAACATGGCAGTACATTTTAATAAAACTTTTTTTCAGCATAAGCTGGTCAGTGGATGGAGGTTTCGCTGTCTGGCATGACAGGAGATTTTATGCAATACGAACATTTAGCATCAGATGGTGGCACCTTCATATCATGATTAGCACGAGATCAGGATATTGGAATTTATTTAGATTTTTAACTACATATGGATACAAATATATGTTAGATAAATAACATAGAAAATATAATGGTATTAACGTATCAGAAAGGAGGCACATCTCTTGGACTTCAGGAAACTAAGGATTGTATCTATGTTATTCATTCAAGTTCAGATATCTCAGCACCTTAACTTGAAGCCATAGCTTACCATAGAGAAACATGCATATGCGAAGTCTGAAACGCCATAATAGAGACCATCAGCAATAAAGGCTAGAGCGTTGATAGGTTGAGTGGCACAGACAAACTGTTTAAGAAAAAAAAAATCAGATGAGAATCTCTTTTAGGAAGATGTGAGAAATAAATAGATCAGCACGTAGAGATTGATAGATCAGTTCCAAAGTAGTTTTTATACATACCAGTAGAAGAGATTTGACAATTCTAAGAACTTCAACATCGTTGGTGAATAATGTGGCTATAGAACCAAAAGATGCACCCATCGATAGAGCCAAGACAACACCGGTAACTAGTCCTGTCTGAATAAACACACATTCTCATATTAAATTTTGGAATAAACCAACTCTATGTGCAGCTGGGAAAAGGGAAGCAGAAGGAAGACGCGCCCCAACAAAGAAAAGTGGAAGGATTGAATACCCAAGTATACTAAATACTACATAAACTGCAAAGATAAAGAGAGGCAATGGAAAAAGGCATCACCTTTAACAAAAGAAAGGTAATTTCTTTAACTGTCTTGTAATCACCCTTTGAGAAGGAAGTGGCAATCATAGCCTAGATGGAAAAAACGACGAAAATAAATAACCATGTGAGAGTCGGCCAAAAAATATACAAGGGATGTGATACCAGTTTGGGACAAAAAATATCAAAAATACAAATAGCAGAATTATGCCAAAAGGTTAATGGAAATTGCAAGTCAAAACATAATATGTTATATGTAAAACAAATGATATACGAAGAAATGGATTTTAGAAATTTGTAAAGAATAATAAAATACCTGACCAGATGCAGCTAAAGCGTCCGTTAGGAGAGAAACAGCCAACCAGACTTGTAAGCATATTTGATGAGCAGCCATAGGCATTGGACCTTGACGAGCAGCCATTGATGTTCCCAAAGTCATGGTCATAAGGATAGCCAGAGTTCTACCAATAAGGAAACCACCTAAATATGAAGAGAAGCACCTCTTGGAGGATTAAACTGTGCAGATTGGAAACTTTTAAATAAAATGAAGCAAGTTTCAGTAGTAAGCGAAAAGAAATCTGCAGGAATTAATTGATTTCAATCATATACAATATGATGTTCATGCCAAATTTCTTCTCAGAGTTGAGTCAAGTAGGTCCAGTTAGATACCTTTACTAAATTATTACAAGAGTTCTTATACTGTTATAGTGCAATAAAACCTAACATCTTGTTACTCGAAACAAACAAAACACGAAGCAACAGAGCAAGAAATCATTTACAATCAATCATAAAAGACAAGGACACACATAACTTCAAAGAAATAAAGGTCATAGATAACCTTGATAAGCCTTCGTATAGACAAGAATTATTAGACCTACAACCCAAGAAACCAATAACCAGGGCCTCTGAAACGCCCCTTGAACTACTTTACAAAGAAAAGTAAACCACAGATAAATGAAGAGAAACCCCATCCGCAGCTTTTTTAATGTAATATTTATTGACATTATTTTTATTTTTATTTTTTACATCAAGAAAGATTACAATGAAGCCAAAAGTGTCAAACCAGGTTACAAACAACACACAATGATGGAATCCCCACCCATCCCCCCCAAACAATTTGATCGCATCCCAATCAAGAACCCCAACCTACTTTTCCTTGTTCACATCAAAGCCAAAGACATCTTGGATTAGGGATGGTAACGGGGCGGATATGGGCAAATCCGTCCCCAGCCTACCAGGGATCACATATCTCCGAATAACCGATTATTTTCTTTTAAAACCATCCCCGCTCTGTCACATATGGCAGATATTCGCCTCGCGTTGACTAGCCGTTTAAAAATAATAATAATAATAATAATAATAATAATAATAATAATAATAAATTTTAAAAATAATAATAATAATAATAATAATAATAATAATAAATAAATAAATAAAAATTAACTTCTTCTGAATTTTGATCTTCTCTGATCATTCCATCCACCAGATGTGGAGAGGGAAGAACTGTAAATGCATGACGAAGATGAAGACATTGTTTTCTCTCACGCTTGCAGCTGACAATAACAACCAACATAGATCTAAACCAAACCAACCCAACCCAACACTTGCATACACTGGAAAATATTGAAAAATTATCCAACAATTGAGTTGAACAAAACTCAAACTCACTACCTTCTAGAACCAATGCTCTGACTGTGATAAATTGCCATTCTCTTCACAAGCTCAAACTTATAGAAGAGATGATAATCAAGCAGAGACGTGCAACTACAATTGATATTGGTGGGTACAACTACACCACTAACAACACAGAGGTTGTCGTCGATAAACATATGGGAAGGACCCAAGGACAACATAAGTAGGTTTTTTTAATGTAATTTAGGATTTAGTTTAGTTGTTGGGTCGAGCCTAAATAAGCTCATTAGAATAAGTGGGATTAAGGCTCCCATAGCATTTAGGGTTAGACTACTTGATTTGCAGGTTAGGTTTAGTATGAATAGTGCATAAGGCCATTGCTTGTGATCGGTTGAATGAATATGAATAATTGTGCTTTATTTATCTTTATTTAGTAGTTGTAGTTTGTAGTTTTAGGTTTAGATTAATTATTTTAGTTGTAAAATTCATTATTTGGTATCAAAGCTGACACTCTTGGAATCGTGGGATAAATTTGAAGGTTGAAGAGAAAGAAGACAGGAGAAAAAACAAAGCTTGATTGAGGATTGTTGAAAAAAATAAAAATCAAGGTTTCGGACTGTTCACAGACGCTATTCTCTAACCAGGTTATCTACACCCAGAAACAGTCAGAGCACCTCAACAGTGAAAAAAATGAGTTCTCAAATTATTATTTGTGCCCATAGCCACACTATTCTCTATCCCCATACCAATATCTGCATAGTCCAAGCCCGAACCCAATCCAGTATCCTGCGGTGTCCCCTACCCATAATCAGTTTTACTATCCTACACCACCATACCCCTGTTTCCCAACCTAACCATGTTTCCCCTACACACCACCCCTAGTACCAATGACATAAACCTACTACCCCTCCAATGTGATGTAGATTTAGACCGACATGGAGAGGTTTTTGAGAGATTTAACAGAACAGATTGTCGTCTGCCATGACCCATTTTTCGATGCCTAGGGAGAACAAGAAAAGAATGGGCGGAGGAGTTACCAGTGATGCGAGCCATATTGGTGGAAGACGAACTTGATCGAATGCGAAAAGAGCAGGACGAGCCATACTGTTTGTAAGAATCTCTCTAGCTTTTTTAGAAAGTGAAGGGCACCGTCACACGTACTGATTTCCAAAATATGGGTCATTTGACTTCTGTGACCTTTTTTCCCATTTTTTAGCAAACAGGTGAAATTTCTACAGAGGCTACAGAATGAAACGATGATTGTTGTGATCCATATTGGGAATAATTGTGGCACGAGCTTATGCGCAGGAGTCTTCTCAACAACTTTATTGCAAATTATGGTTCTTTGAGTCACCTTGCTCCATTTCTGAGTTGTTTCAGTTGTTTTTAGCAAGTGTGTATCGAGACAAATTTTGAAGTCGTCTGCATTTCGCCTTGTGTTTCGTGACTAGTTGCTCGTGTACGGACTTCTTAGACTTCAAACTCGAGGACGAGCTTCTTCAACCTAAGGAGGATATAATTAGGATTTAGTTTATTTATTTAGTTTAGTTGTTGGATCGGGCCTAAGTAAGTCCATTAGAATAAGTGGAGATTAGGGTTTTCATAGCATTTAGCGTTAGATTGTTGGATTCGCAAGTTAGGTTTAGTATAAATAGGCCTATAGACCATTGCTTGTGATTGGTTGAATGAATATGAAAATTGAGATTTATCTCTCTTTATTTTGTAGATAAAATTGAATTTTGTCTCTCTTTATTTTGCTGTAATTTTAGATTTAGATTAATTAGTTTAGTTGTAGAATTCATTAGTTTTCATGTTCCAGCACCCTTGTTGGAGATGGGTTTCATATTTGAGGTGGATCTTTACTTGGTAAGAGCAGCTATAATAGCAATGAAAAATGGGGAAATAATTTATCACACCTGCCCAAAAAGTCGTTTCAGTAGGTGGTATAACTAATCTTCTTTTTCTATGCATCCAAAATGTATAAATTAATACATTCTTGCTATACCACGTGAATGCCTAGTCGGCCGCCTTTCAGGTACCATGTGACTGCTATTTCATATCTGTATGCTACGGAGACATTTGTGCAAGGTTTTGGGTTCGAGGCACGTCGCCATCTGACCTAATTTTTTTAAATGTTTTGCTTGCTTCTGCCTACATTTTTATACAAACTGCATTCCCTGCTAGAGGAAATTGAATGAAAAATTTTATACATGGGACAAAACAACCTCTATACATCCACTTAATACTTTTTGCTATTGGAGATATTCTAAGGAGACGTATTGGCTGTTGGCAGGGGCGGACCCAGGATTTTAGTTGAGGGGGGGCGAAATGAAAAATACTTATTAGTTGATAATAGTAGTTATCAATGGTAAATCCAATTTTTTTTTTACCGAAGCTAGTAACTAATAAAAAAATCAACTATAAAAAATACAATGCATATATCAAATTGGATCCAAGTGTAGTCAATTTTAACCTAAAATAAGGTCATTATTGATAACTTTAGCAAAGAGCAAACAACAATAATAACTAGAATATATAACTAATATCACAAAAGAGTTTGTCTAGGCAGCCAGACTTTAAAGCCATTTTTTGGCCAGGCTAGAGCATTTTTACACCTTTACCCATTCTCTTTAAAATACAATCACAGACATTATCTATAGAAGGGATAGAAATGTAAAAAACTTAAAACCTGACCAAAAAGTGGCTATAAAGCCTGGTTGTCTAGAATTGAGAATCCCAAAATAATTAGGATAAGTTCTAGGTGAAGCTAAAAAAAATTTAAATTTGCGAATCTAATATGATCATAATATAATTTCAAAGAAAAACTAGTTTATATGAGGCTCAAATTTTATACGAGTTGGCTAATGGTATATATTTTCATTGAATTCTATCGTTATTATTTTAGATATTAGTTTTAAATATTTTTTTGTTAGGGGTTTAATATTACTTGTGAAAAAAAATTCATTTATTTAATGTTAATAAATTTTTATTAAACTAAACATTTTTAAATGTTTGCAATTACTAATAAAATTGCATTGAAAATAAAATAAAAAATGCACTCGAAGAGTATTGAACTCAGGTATTTTACTAAAAGTTTGAAATTTGCGAATCTAATATGATCATAATACAATTTCAAAGAAAAAATAGGATAAAGCCTGGTTGACTAGAATTGAGAATCACAAAATAATTAGGATAAGTTCTAGGTGAAGCTAAAAAAAATTTGAAATTTGCGAATCTAATATGATCATAATACAATTTCAACGAAAAAATAGTTTATATGAGGCTCAAATTTTATACGAGTTGGCTAATGGTATATATTTTCATTGAATTCTATCGTTATGATTTTAGATATTAATTTTAAATATTTTTTTGTTAGGAGTTTAATATTACTTTGTGAAAAACAATTCATTTATTTAATGTTAATAAATTTTTATTAAACTAAACATTTTTAATATTTGCAATTACTAATAAAATTGCATTGAAAATAAAATAAAAAATGCACTCGAAGAGTATTGAACTCAGGTCTTTTACTAAAAGTAATAAAACTCCAACCACTAGACCAACAAAGACATGTTTAAACATTTTCATAAACAATTAACATATTGTATTCTACATTATATAATCGATTTTTTAAAACTAAAATATATATACTAAAAATATTTTAAAAATTGAGGGGGGGCAGCTGCCCCCCTCGCCCCTTAGTAGGTCCGCCCATGGCTGTTGGGTTATGGTTTTTGATGGCTGAAAATGACAATGTGGATGAATGACAAACGGCATTTTGGCTAAGCTTTCTTCTATTCTTTCTATTTGGTTTATTGTTTTTGTCTATGATAGGGAGTTTGTCGTAATGTGCAATGAAGGTAGTGACAAGTGATGATCTTGAAACAGCTACAAGCACTCACCAGATTTTAGATATCCAATTAAATACTGTTTTCAATTTCAATTATCAAACTATTATAGAGACCAATGTTCTAAAAATCGGTCTAGGCGGCGCCTAGGCGCTAGAAGGTGGAAAACCGCCCAGATTAATGGCTGGGCGGGCTGTCTGGGCGGCTGGGCGGGTCTGGGCGGCCTAGGCGGTCTGGGCGATTTTTATTTTTTTTAATTTTTTTTAATTTTTTAAAATTTTTAATATGGCTAATTGTGTTCTTATTTTATTTTATTTCCTACTTTTTAATAATAAACTATTTAATTATTTTTTATTCAGTATATGTCTAAATGTAGCAAATGATGATTACTTAATGGAATTCTCGAATGATCTGTCGGTACCAATTTTACTAATGTAGATTTTATCAAATATAACTGAGGTTATTTATGCAATTTGAAGAAAAATAAAAGAGTACACATTCAAATTTATATAAAGTACCCATCATGACCAACTTCAGTCATTTGAGTTTTAATAAATTTTGTTCACTATTGGTAATTTTTCATGTTTTTAAATTTTGCATATATATACTGGCATTAAATTGGATGTAATTGATAATGTATTATGCTTAACTTTTGTAAATTATTAAAGTAATAATACAAAACCTAAGACCGCCTAGGTGCCGCCTAGGCGCCCGCCTAGGCACCTGCCTAGGCCCCTGGGCGCTAGGCACCAGCTCGCCGCCCACCCAGCGCCTAGCGATTTTTAGAACACTGATAGAGACTATGAAGGATCAAACACACAGCTCTAGTCCAAAAGCGTTAACTTACATTCCAGCTGTTTCCAACTACAAAACTCACCAGATTTCAAATATCCAACAAAGTGCAAATTCTTCATCTGCAAACAGATGTGTTAATAACGAACTTCTCAAGTAAATGGTTTTCAATAGGATCAAAATAACAAAGCCCCCTGAAGTGTAAAATTATGTGCCGAGCCTTCAGATAAATTACTAACCTATACAGTGCAATTATATTTAGTTAATAGCTTTGGTTTACGTGATTTGACTTTTCTGAGGATTGTCATGTTTTTTCATTAAGCATTTCATAACAGTGGGACTTTTCATCACCTAAAATACACCAAGTAATCACATTCCAACACTATAAAACATAGTTATCGAACTACTATAGATGGAATCTGAAGGATCAAACATAAGTCCAATCCAAACAATATTAACCCATATATCAGCTGTTTTCAACTAACAACACTCACCAGATTTCAAATATCCACCAAAATGCAAATTCTCCATTTTTGGAGGCAACAATATAGCTCTTTTATTCAAAGACCAGATCATCAGAATCATGACAATATACCTGTTAATACAATATAAAGGTAAAATCAGTTAAAGCAATATAAGGGTTGCAACCTAGTTTGAGAAAGTTATAGATAGTTCTGTTCTTTCTTCTCCTCATCCATAACAAATAGGCTTTGAATTTGAATATGAATATCTGCTATCCGACTACCACAAAGTACTAGCAATAGTAGTAGTCTGAAATATTCTTTGTGATGAGATATGCATGTCATAATAGAAGCTATCCCTAATATGATATTCACAATTCTTTTCAGGGCCATTTAGGTTAAGTCAATATCGTACAGAACAATCTGAATTAATCATATGCTAAAACCCTTACTCACCAATTTGTCGATAATCCAAAATTATGCAAGGACTGAATTTATTGTCTTATGCGACCAAGGAAGCATGACATGATATACAAGTAACAACATCAATATACAAACTATATGATGTAACTTTTTGGTTAATATCAGCATTTAGACTAGATCAGTTCGGAACCAGCCAAGTGCAATATCCGTACAACAATGTCCTTAATATAAGTTTTCTAAATATCCAAAATATATTGCAATTTGTATCTGGATATTGGATGAATGATACAGCTTGGCGCAGGTGAATCCAGAAGGTATATTTCTGAATTTAGAATGAAAAAATGTTAAATAACTGGGACATCCTGATTTAACAAGATATATGGCAGACGGATAAAATTTTGATGTTGATAAATTAATAAATAATTGGGACATCCTGATTTAACATGATATACGCACACACACGCAGAAAAAACAAAAGCAAAACAAAAAAAAATCAAATTGTGACATGTGGCATGATCATTCCATCAGTTGTCAATAATATATACACTATATTGCCACTAAACTGTAGTGCATTGTATACAATCTCATGTATATCGTGTACGTAAATAATAAATATAGAATTAATCATGAAATAAGAAAAAAGTCATGATTATATCATGGACATATACAATGATACTGACATTCACTTTATCGGAATTTTTTAACCAACTATGAAGTCAGGTATTGGGGTCCCTTAGGCATGACTATGTCAAATTTGAACATTGTATATTTCTTATGGGCATGCATCAATCTGACATATCTAGGTAATAGCATGATTTTTTAACATTCAAACTTGAACATAAAAATAAATAAATAAATGAGGAAAGAATGGCAATTGGAAGGACATACTGAGATATAACAGTGGCAATAGCAGCACCAATTACACCTAAACGAAACGAATACATAAAAATAGGAAGCAAAAATACAGCCGTAAGATTACCAGCCCCTGCACATGGATCATAAATATATCAGTTACGAGTAGGGTAGCAACACTATTTATCATAATATTCAATTCCAGCTAGCTGGGCGAACAAAATTATATCTGTACTGCAGAAAGCCAGAAACTTTCACAAGGGCACATCAAAGGACTTCACTGCTCCTTGGCTGAGGGTCAGGAAGATCCTGCAATTAGATTATCATCCTAATTAAAGCATTCATGTAGGTTTGGAAAGCAGAAATTTTAAGGATTGAGAAGATCCTGCCCTGTTGTGGATAGGCATAAGGTAGGGCATCGAGGCGGTGTGATTTCAAGAGTTGGTGGCGGTGGTTCAGGGATCTAACAAAAACTGAACCCTTCTTGTCAATTCCGTCAGATTGTATCTTTATGTATTAGAGTTTTGTACCCTCTATTTTCCTTTTTCTTCCAGTACCCAATCTATTTCTGGTTCATAACTTTCACATAAAACTTTATCTTTTCTTCAAGTTAAAGCAATATCATTTCATTAATAACAAGAAAAATATAATCCACACTGAAAATGATTTAGTGGGGGAGGAAATATATAATCCAATTTTATTCTGGTTCATCCCAATGAGCCCAAATTGTCTCAAGAGGCCACCCCAAAGTAGTTGATTACTCGCAAAAGCCCAATGCCATACAAGAAATAAACAATTTATCTAAAGCTTGGTGAGATCAATCGCAACCCCTTCCAATATCCTTTGGTTTCAATCTTTCCAAAGGGTCCAACAAATAGCATAAGGTAAGAGGTTCCAAATAAAACGTCTGACCCTACTATGCTTAGGACATGCTCCAAGACCACTACACCTACATGATAGACCTCGGCGTGACTCATTAGAGACAAGACCAGACTTGGTTAGAAGAAATTCCAGACAACAGACAATGAAGAATTAGGACAAAATTCCTCAAATTCACTTCCCACACAAACCCTGCCAATGTTCATTCCTCATCTTATAAGCACGTCTCAAGAGGGAAAGCGGTCCCACACACTTTGCCACACAAAAGTATACTCTAGGTGGGACTAAATTTTTTTAAACAATCATTGAGAGGAAATTCAAGGGAGACTCATTGGGGGATCCTCCCTTCCATCAACTGTACAAAGAATGAAAATTTAAATATCAACATATAGAAGATCATGATACTTGCCTAAACATATCAAAGGAGTCTTTGTATCCTTGAAACCTCGAAAGATGCCTTGAATAGCCAAAGAAACAACAACTGCAGGAGCACCAAGGGCTCTTAGTGCAAGAAATCGTTGAGCAGGAATACGCATTGGTGAAGCCTGTTCAGACAACGAAATTTAGAACATTTTTCACCTATAATTGGGAAATTATGTATATGAAATAACTGAAACAATATCAAAGCCCGCCACGATATAAATTTTAGAACATTCCACGCCTAAAAGAAATGCGTATAGAGATAAAGACAAACAAAAAAAGTGGGGCAAAACGTCAGTAGTTTTATCTCCATTTATTGTTCTTGTTCAAGTTGGAAATTCCTAACGTGAAAACTTTTAGCATCCTTGTGGTGCAGCTTGGGTGGGCCAACCAAAAATTTTTAGCCCATGATCAAACATAATCTGAAATTGGATAACCAATTCGGTTTGGTAAACCAAACTTAACCATAGTTCAGGTTTGGCTTGGCTTGTGATCTTGGCAACTCAAACTACCACAGCAACCCAAAGCACTCTTACATGATTGGCACTTTATTTTCAAAGCATTTGCTAGCAATTAATCAACTTTTGGAAAAGGGGGAGTGGGGTGGCAGGCTATGCTATGGGGTATTGACAATGTCAATTATAGTTACTTTAGGACTTTTCATTATGGTGTCATGCAGAAATGTTAATGCTAGCTAGCTACCCATTCGGATTTATGGTGGGGAACAAATGCTGAAACTTGAAGTATATTGACAAGGTATTTGTAAAGTGAATTTTTCTTAATTTCGTGAATGTTTAAGCTACAATCACATAGATGATAGTGTGAAACTTTGCATAGAAATACATGTTAGTGTAGCTGACAGCATGAAGTTTTGCTTGAGAAATCCATTATCTATGTTAGTGTATACAGGTTAACAGTGTCTGAAACCATGTTTAGTCTGTTCAACTTAATGCACGGTTCATGTCCTTCGGTGAAAAAAATGGCGGAAAAATGTGCAAATAGAATAAACAAGCCCAACCCAGAATCTGAGGGTGTGTTTGGTTGCATGGAATCATATTCAATGAGAATCTATGAAAGGACCACCTACATCTAAGCTAATTTGAGGTTCGGTCACCAAGTCACCATTAGATTTTGTGATCAATGGTAGAAATGGAAATCCCACGAACATGGAAATCACATGCTTTGGGGGACGAAAGAGTGTGATTTACATGTTCATGGGACTTTCACCCACCATTGATCAAAAAATCTAATGGTGGATAATAAGTGATATCTCAATTTAGCCTTAAATGTAGGGGTCCCTCATAGATTCTTGTGGCATAGGATTCCGTCCAACCGAACACACCATGGGCTCCATATACAATTTAGTAACGGACTCAGAGTGCAAACGTTCTTCAAAAGAAACCACTTATAAATATCCATTTCAACTATTAATTGAGATTGGGTATCATTTGCCTTCTTTCAATTGGATTAGGTTCGACGACCTTGTACATTGGGTCAATTTTGTTGATGATCTCTAGTGACTCCTTCGAGATCCCTTGTACATGTTGCAAGGTGTAAATTGATTTTTTGTGAATAATAATCTTATTGTTTCTCAAAATTCTTGTCGTTTATGTTATTTCTTGTTTATTATCTCATCTTCAACTTCTATGTGATATTCTCTCTTCATTTATTAACGATCTCTGACTCCGTCCGTTGCAACGGCCGGTCCCAAGCCCGGATAAAGGATGAGGGTTGGTGTTAGGCTTGTGATAACCAACCGTAAAAAATCCATCACATCCCTTTTCATGGATATTGGTTCAAAAAGATTAATGCAGAAGGATAGGGCGTCCCCCGCTATAAGCGACGCGCTGCACCTACGCTCGGGTGTAGTGACAAATGAGCAAGGCGCGCTGCAGCGGCGCCCGATTGTAGTGTTAAATAGGCAAGGGTTCTCGCACTTTTCTGAACGGGGGCGAGTAAAGAAGCTAGTCTAGGTTAGAGCTAGAGATACAATGATTAGATTAGCCTCTTGGAACATAGGAACCTTGATGGAAAAGGCAATAGAATTAGTGGATGTCCTGCGTAGGAGGAAAGTAAACATAGTTTGTCTTCAAGAGACAAAATGGAAGGGGAACAAGGCTAAAGATTTAGGAGGAGGGTTCAAACTCTTCTATTCTGGTAAAGATGGCACTAGGAACGGGGTGGGAATAGTGGTAGATAAAGTTTTTAAGGATGCAGTAGTCAACGTTAGGAGATTTGGGGATAGAATCATAAGTATTAAATTAGCTTTAGAACTAGAGATAGTGCATGTTATTAGTGTGTATGCACCCCAAGTGGGTTTGGACGAGGAGACTAAGAAGGATTTTTGGGACTCTTTAGAGGAGTTAGTTCTTGGAATTCCCTCTTCCGATAGGGTTTTCCTAGGCGGGGATTTAAATGGCCATGTCGGTAAGGATAGACTTGGGTATGAGAGGGTACATGGAGGTCAAGGCTTTGGGGATCGAAACACTGCGGGGATTTCTATTCTAGATTTTGCTTTAGCTCAGGATTTTGGGATCGTAAATACTTTTTATAAGAAGAGGGAAGATCACTTGGTGACCTTTGCGAGTGGGCGCAATAGAAGTCAAATTGATTATTTTCTTGTGAAGAGACACGATTTAGGTAGGTGTAAAAATTGTAAGGTTATACCAGGAGAGTGTCTGACATCCCAACTAGGCTGTTAGTTCTCGATTATTGTCTTAAGAGTAGGGGTCGTATTGTTATAGAACAGGTTCGACCGAGAATTAAGTGGTGGACCTTACAGGGAGATGTGTGCCAAAGATTTAGAAAGATGATTTTGGGTGGCCAGTCAGTTTCAGAGGGTGGGGAGAATCTAGAACCAAATGATAGGACTAGTTGCGCGGATCTTTTTGAACATTTGGCAAACCGAATAAGAAGATGTGCGAAGGAAGAGTTAGGACAGGCCAAAAGAGGAGGTTTTTATGGTAAGGAGACATGGTGGTGGAACGCGGATGTGCAACAAACCATTGCGAAAAAGAAAAGATGCTTTAAGGCGTGTCAAAAAATAGGTGCCTAGAGTCTTATGAGCTTTATAAGCAGGCTAAGAAGTTGAGTAGTAGAGCAGTAGGGGAAGCTAAGAAGAAAGCGTATGATGCTCTTTATAATAGGCTAGGTACGAAGGAAGGGGAGAAGGATATTTTCAAGATAGCGAAGGCTCGAGAACGAAAAACTAGGGACTTGAGTCATGTTAAGTGTGTTAAGCATGAGGATGGAAGAGTCTTAATGCATGATAAAGCTATTTTAGATAGATGGAAAGATTACTTTTAGAACCTACTCAATGGAACACATGTAGGGGAGTTAAACTTGGAGGGGTATGCTTCACAGGAAGGAAGAGATTGCGTGTTCCATCGCAGAGTTAGTGCCACAGAAGTGAGAGAAGCTTTAAAAAGAATGAAGACAGGGAAGGCCGTTGGACCGGATGATATACCAATTGAAGCATGGAAATGCCTGGGAGAAGTTGGGATTCAATGGCTAACTAAGCTCTTTAATAGGATTTTGGAAACTAGAAAAATGTCAGATTCATGGAGGCATAGCATTGTGGTACCAATTTATAAGAACAAAGGGAATATCCAGAATTGCTCGAACTATAGAGGGATAAAGCTTATGAGTCATACGATGAAACTTTGGGAGAGGGTTATAGAACAAAGACTTAGGAGTTTAACCACGATTTCGGAGAATCAATTTGAATTTATGCCAGGTAGGTCTACTACGGAGGCCATCTTCCTGCTTAGGCAAACTGTAGAAAAATATCGAGAGGCACGTAAGAGTTTGCATATGGTTTTTATTGATCTGGAGAAAGCATATGATAGGGTCCCCAGGGAGTTAATTTGGTGGGTGCTTGAAAGGAAGAAAGTGTCTCAATGTTATGTCGATATCATTAAGGATATGTATGAAGGGGTTGTAACAAGTGTTCGCTCAGTAGGTGGGATGTCTAGTGAATTTTCAGTGACAGTAGGACTACATGAAGGGTCGGCGTTAAGTCCATATCTCTTTGCTTTGGTCATGGATGAGTTGACGAGACATCTGCAAGAAAATGTACCTTGGTGCATGTTATTTGCAGACAATGAAGCACGGATTCGCGGAAAAACCCTGCCGAATACATGAAAACGCGAGTCGAATACGGATACGCACTCGACACGTGGTCAACGTGTCGGTCAACTTGACCTGGTCAGGATACGGTCCGGATTCGTTTGCTAAATTTTTTTTTTTCAGATCTTGATACGATCGGACGGTCAGGATCAAAAACCCTAATATAAAACCTAAATCTCGATTTTTCCTTTTGCAATTGCGTTTTCAAACAGACAGAGAGCGAGGAGGCAAGGAAGGAACCGAGGAGGCGAGGAACCAGAGGAAGGAGGCGAGGAACCGATGAAGGAGGCGAGAAATCAGAGGAAGGAGGCGGACGACTCAGGCGAGGAACCGAGGACCAGGTTCGTCTAATCGTCTCTCTACTCTCTCACTCGACTCTCATTGTCACTGTTTGTTGGTGTTTTACTGTTTTGTGTTTTGTTGGCAAAAAAAAAATCTCACTCTGCGACAAAATGAGATGGAGAAATCAAAATCATCTAACAATGGAAGGATGCTCTAATGTTCGAGTTCGTCTCTCAATCTCATTTCGTCTCTCTTGCTTCTTTTTTTTTTTTTTTTTTTTTGTCTTACTGAGATTCCTGTGGAAGTGGTCATTGATGGTCTAATACGGCTTATAGAAAAATTTAACTTGCCTCCATATTCATAGAAATCTAAGTTCTAACCTTCAAATTGTAATTCGTATCAAACTCTTAAAGTTTGCCATTGGATTGTCAAAGGCAATGCAAGTTTCTAGCACATAATAAAAAGAACAGTATTGGAAAAAGACCGTTGTTTCTTTTTTGACCTTGGTATCTGATCACTCTGATGAAAGTGGAAGCTGAGAATGTCAAATTAAACCATCTTGAACAAGGTAGTAATATCTTGACATGTGATGGAAATACATTTTATCTATTGCATTAGTCAAAGAAATTTCAGTACTTCATATAGTTTATTCATAAAGTTTTGGACAAAACCTTAGAAACTCTAAGGTCTTTATGATGTGGTGATTCTGATGATCAAGACATAGATTAGTGAAATGAAATCTATGTATTTTTTGTTTTTTTGTTGACGTTCCATTTTTTGGGATTTAAAGTTGATATTTTTTAGTTATATATAGAACTATCAATCTTTAATGCATCTTTTTATTGTTTTTGAGTTATTTTATGACATTATGTTCATAATTTTTTAATAAAATATAAAAATATAAATAAGATTTGATTGACGTGTCGCCGAGTCCCGAATCCTAGTTTTTTGAAAATTGCCGAGTCGCCGTGTCGTATCCGTATCTGATACGACGCGAGTACCCGAGTCCGTGCATCCTTGTTTGCAAATGATATTGTCTTAATGGATGAGACTAGTGCAGGTTTAGGTCAGAAATTAGTTAAGTGGCAGGAGGCTTTAGAGAGTAAAGGTTTTAGAATTAGTCGTTCGAAGACGGAGTATCTAGTGTGCAACTTTGGGTGTGAACCAAGAGGGAGAAATAATGCAATTGAGATCGAAGGTGTCGAGGTCCCGGAGTGTGAGGCTTTTCGATATCTAGGGTCTATAATTCAAAAGAATGGGGCTATTAGAGCAGATGTAGACCACAGGATTAAAGCTGGTTGGTTGAAATGGCGAATGGCGTCAGGAGTATTATGCGATAGAAGGATGCCTGCAAGGCTAAAAGGGAAATGCTATAAGACAATTGTTCGACCAGCCATGCTATACAGTTCAGAATGTTGGGCCACTACGGGACAAGTTCATAGGATGGGAGTAGCAGAAATGCGTATGTTAAGGTGGATGTGTGGTAAAACTCGTAAGGATAAAATTAGAAATGAAAGAATTAGGAAATACTTAAGTGTAGCGCCCATAGAGGAAAAAATTAGAGAAAGACGTTTAACTTGGTTTGGTCATGTGCGGAGGCGACCAAGCACGACGCCAATTAGAAAATGTTTAGATTGGCAAGTTAATGGAGGGTGTAGACGGAGGGGACGACCGTTGAAAACTTGGATGAAGACGGTGAATGAAGATATCATTGAGCTTGGATTAGGTGAGGAACTGTGCGAAGATCGCATTGCTTGGAGGACCAAAATCCATGTAGCCGACCCCGAAAATCTCGGGAATGGGCTTTGATGATGATGATGATGATTTATTAACGATCTCTTTTTCTTCCCTTTCTACTGAACTCCCAAGAATTAATTTTTTTACACAACAGCATTAGGAACGATCACTAAGTATGTGATGTCACCAACTATAATCAATTAGGGCTTATATCTAGGAAAAAAGGAAATATTTTGGGTGATGAATATGTAATGTGCAAAACCTATCAAAGGATCATATCCAGGCTTGATTTTGGCATGATGCAATTGCGTGCAACCACACAGTGCCCTTGCTAGGGTCATTCTCTACACGGGGCCTGAAATTTGGGAGTCCCAATTTATTCATTTATTTATTTATTTCTACTAAAAATGTTAGATATTTTAATTATTAGGAGTAAACTTGTATACATAGATTTTATTGCTTCAATGGTCAAGAACTTCCTTGTCTATTCTATTAATTTTGTCGGAGGTTCTTGGTTCAAGTCTTGCTCTCCAAGCTCTTAATGTGCCTTCTTTTTTTTGGAAGTATCTTAAAAAAATAATTACATAGTCAATTTTCATGGATATAAAAATTGGGTATGTATTATATCATAAAGTTAAAACCAAAAAAAAAAAAAAATCGTGTATGTGTAAACTAAAAAGGGACCCTATATCACGGTTTTTTTTTCAATTATCTTTGAAAAATTATATGTATCATTGATATGAAAAATATGGTATGTATAATATAATGACATAAAAGCATTATTTAGTTTTTCGCGTATGTAAAAATGGCCCCTATATTTAGCCTTTGCACAGGGCCTGTATATCTCAGAGGGGCCCTATATCTATTTGCATGCCCAGTAGTTTTATCATAGAAGATGTCAAACACACAAAAAAGTTACTCACAGATGATATGCCCATCAAGTTTATAAACATCCCAGATCCACAATACAATGCTACAGCTTCAAAGATGCCAATCCCACCAGCTAAAAGCAATGCAGTGGAAACAGATGGTAGTTGCTTTCTTGCATCACCAAGTGGCTGGCCGTTACCACCTTCATTTTGAAAACCAACATCTGCACATAAATCATCCGTAATTCAGATAGAGAAATCACAAATATAATTTTTTTTCCACAAAACAAATGATTTTCTTGACTCCTTTAAGTCCATACAGACAGTTTTGTTTAGAAATTCCATAGCAGCATTTAATAAACAAAATATAAACTATAATTGAAAATTGGCAGATTTACTTCACCAGAAGTAGATTCAATGCTGGCGATTTTTGAAAGATCTTCTGCGACAAATGAAGTTGCTACACTAAGGAGAGGAATATTGAATAACTTTGATATTATGTTGAAGATTGATATGGAAACGCCAGCTGATGCCAACTCCACAGGGCCTATTAAACATAAACAAAAATTCGAGCTCTCAGTTGATGAATAACAAATGAAGTTACTACAAACAAAGAAGCAATCATGGAGTACAAAGAAGGGGACATTTGTAACAAACTCCAAATACCTAAAGCATATACACAGTACAAAATACTGGAACCGTGTTAATTGTGAGGCATCGAACCAGCATACAAAAGTATAACTGTAAATATCATGTGCTTCATCTCATTCATTATGTAACGGTCCTACAGAAATATCGACTTTACTGCTCTCAGACAGCTAAAAAACGAAAATTAATAGTGGCTTAACCAATTAGACGTGATTCTATCCCTGCCTAGTAAACATCGATTACAAGTCTTTGAAATAACATATTTAAATGTCATTAGTTCATAGTTTACAACCAAAAGAAATAAGTGATTGAGAATTCAAACTTGAAGTTGATGAATGTGGCCCTTAGGTCCAAATGGCGTTGGAAATTCAAAAAAAATAAAAAATTTAAGTATACGGAGGAGGCTCATGAAACCAAATATGCTATGGAGTGCTCTGTTGTTGCTTCCTTTTTCCTGAATGGGTAAAATTTTAGCATGATAAAGGTTTTAGTGTAAATTTTCCAATAGATTTCCAAAGCTCTTCGGTATTTTCCCAAGGAAAGAAGGCATTGTACAAGATCATTTCCTGTAAAGGGAGTGCAACTTTACTTCAGAAGAACTTTACATGATTAAGAGATTGGTGAGGTTGCGGATTGATGTAAGTGTCTGGGAATAACTGGAAACCCAATAATAGGGTCAATAGATGTAACTGGAATGGTACAAGAATGGACTATTTAAGTCGCTTCATCAAATGAGAAGATTATTTAAATGTTTAGGAAAAACCCTCTGAGGGGTTGAGGGGATTTCCTATTGAAATTGAAGCATAGGAATGGTATTTTCACTAATGGGAACTTTTGGGGGAGGGGTTAGCCAGTAGGGATGTTTTAAATGGTAGCGAATTGAGGAGGCGGCGGGATGTGCAATGTACTAGAAAATGGAAAATCGGTACCACCTACTTTAGGGTAGTGGAATTCGCAATTAGCATTGCATCTCTTTTCTGATAGATATGGAATCAAATGGTTTGTTTAAATACTCCAGATATGTTACTAGACAGCACTATACAGCATTATTATTTAGTAAAAAATGGGGAAGGATGGTTTGGGTAGGTGGGGTTGTGATATTTATTAGAAAGTGGGGAATGATGGTTTGGGTGGGTGGGGTTGTGATAACCAAATACCCCAGAAGAATCTGTGAGACTGGCATGGGTGAGCTGGTTCTATATGCAAAAGTTCATTGCATTTATCTGATCGAAACAACCATACTAATATCCCGAAACTAGAATTTGGGGCATGCAGGACAGCAGGCAACCAAATCAAATTTCAAACTCAGCTGGTACAATGATATCAAAGCTATGATCATTACTTGCAAAAGGAATCAAATTATGGATCTCTATTAAGGAGCTACATGAGGATTTAAATCAACTGATATGGAGAAGAGAATATTAAACAAGCCAACTAACGATTTCCTCCGTGAATTAGATGAAGAACTGTGGTATAATTACCCAATCGACCAATAAAAGCAGTCTCCAACAGTTGTGCAAAGGGATCAAACGCCTGTCCGGCAACTGCTGGTAAAGCAAGAGCTATAAGCTCTTTTTGGACATTTTTAGAAGATGTCATAGAAGTACCTCCTACCAACTCGCTGAACAGTAAACAAGAAAATCAGTAAATAAATCAACAATAACTAATAATGTAGGTTAAAAATAAATAAATAAACAACTAAAATGAAGAATTGTGATAAAGACTGGCATAAACAAGTTATTTTGCGCATCTAAGGAAGTAAGACTAGCATAAATTACACTCAAAAGGGTTTTGCTGCAAATGGCAGATTGAATTTATGAACAACTACTCATAAACCGTATTTCTAAAGCATGTCATGCTCCAACAGTTATGCATTTAAGAAAAAAAAGGATAAATTTTTTTTCTTTCGATCCTTTTATTAAATCCGTAACTTCTTAAACTTGAATCCTCAGAGACATATACAACTGTGATTACTCCCCGTACTAATGAATGTCCCCTTTTCATTTCTCAAGTACTGACCATTGTTTTTTCTGAGCAACAATTATATTTTTAAACAAGTGAGCAAAAGACTCTCAATCCAAATAATCTTGAATGTACCACAGAAATGAATAGATTAACAAAACGGTGTCCTTCTTGGCGAACTAAATTGCCAACATTTTTCTTATTGAAAAATAGATAGAACTTAACCAAGCAATAAGACAACAATGTAAGTTGGTTAATCAATACCTACCTAGTTTTACCATTCAGAACCTCTTCCTTGGGATCAGAACTTTCTTCAACAATGTAAGACTCTACAGCAGAATCTGAGCCAATTGTGTTCCTGATCACAGAGAAAGTGCACCTTCTATGATGAATTGCCGAGGAAGTTAACAGCTTTATATGGTTGGAAGACAAATAAGAATTCTTCAACGATCTGGTTGAATTTATTTTCCTCCTATCCGGCAAAGGCAGGTAATCACAAACCCCATCCGAGGCTCCAAGTGCGTAAGACTTCCTCATTTTCTTTACCAGCTTTATTTCTAAAAGCCTAGTGGTCATCGATCCATGACTGAGAGCACCATTCAAGTTTGTAGCATTCATTGTACTTAGATTGGTTCAAAATTCAGTGAATGTGAGAAAATTCTGCACATATACATCACAACCTTGTTACTTGTTAAACGATATCTATTCATCACATATAGAACAATACTCTTCTATATAAAGGTGTTTTTTTTCCTCTAATTCTAGTTGAAGATCTGAAGTTCTCACCAAAGGCGCCATATTTTGCAAAAAAAATCAGCTCTCTAATCAACTTAAGCCAAAATTAACTATTTAGGAGTAATTTTTCCCTAAAATACTTATATAAACCACAGAAGTGGCGAACAAGATAAACCCTTGATGGATTTTAGACCAGAATTCTCAAAAATCTTTCCTTGTACATAGTTGTTGCAAGCAAGTAAAGATAAAATAGAAGTCAAATTTTGTGAAGAAGAATCAAAACACAAAATGAAGACAACCAAAATCTTAAATTTGCGGTTCAATTGCAGGAAAGAACAAAAATGACGCTGAAAATCTATGAATGAAACTCGGTAACGAATCTACACAACTCTGCAAATGAAACGAAACTGTAACATAAAGAGAATTTGGAAGGTCGAATTGCAGTGTGACAAATGGAGAAAGATTTTACCTAGGGTTTCAAATAAACAAGAAATCGGAACTTGAATAGAGAAACAAACCCTAATCAAACACTAGCACTAGTGGCCTAGGGGTGAGTTTTTGTGTAATTCCAAGTTCAGCAGCAGCACTTCGGTGTCACTCGCACAAAAAGGAGCTTATGCTTTTGGAACGACGTCCACGTGGCACCATACAAATTGCTATCGCTAGGTCCCACTTTACATCAATTCACGAGATCGGTTGCTGTGCATGTACACTAGAGTTGGAACTCATCGTGCGTAAATAGCCAACGACCCTTCCACAGAAATTCTAAATGGCGAGGATCCGGACTGTTAGGCAAGTAGCCAAGGGAGGTAATTTTACCGACTCTCCATCAACCGGGTTTGGGTTGTACAAAATGGGTTTGGTCAATCATGTCATGCTCGACCCCAGTCCTTAAATGAAATGGAATATAATTGAACAAAATGGGTCCATCTAGGTTTGAAATTATGAGTATGATTTTGTCTTGGGTTAAACAAAAACCTGACTACATCAATTAAATTCACCGAATCGATCAAAATTTGTTAGGTTTAGGATCGATTCAGTTTGGTTTGATTCGATTTTAGAAAATTTAAAATTGATATGGTAAGTTTGTTTTTTGGTTTTTAAGTGATTTTAACCAATAAAACGAAACCGACCATATATATATATATATATATTGTATATATATATACAATATATTTAATTTAGTCAGTATATTTAATTTAGTCAGTAGGTTCAGTTTTATATTGTATATTGTATATTGTATATATATTGTATATATTGTATATATATTGTATATATTGTATAATTTAGTCAGTAGGTTCAGTTTTATATTGTATATATTTAGTCAGTAGGTTCAGTAGATTCAGTATATTGTATATATATATTGTATATATTTAATTTAATTGTATATATATATTGTATGAAAAATATACAATATATTTAATTTAGTCAGTAGGTTCAGTTTTATGTCTGTTTTAACATTTTAGTACGTCGATTCAGTTTGCCGTATATATAAATTAAGATTGGTTTGGTTTCAATTCAGTTTTCTTGATGCCCAATTTAGTTTCGATTTAAGAATTTTGAAATCGATAATAGTCGGTTCAATTCTCAGTTTGAGTGACAAAACCTAACTGTCGGTTTAGTTTTCAACCATAATTTTGTCTATCCACTTATAATAAAAGAAAAATGGTTAGAAAAATCTTGAAATTTTAATTCTATTTTATCATTGGCCATCAGGTACACCATTTATGCTGCAAATTGTTTTGTTTCTTGCCTCGTAGGTAATCTCGCAAGATATTCTTGCTGCTTCAGTTTCCATCTTACGGGGAAAGAAAAAATTATTAATCATACATGCTGGAACTCCAGCACACATAGGGTGTGTTTGGTTGCATGGAATCCTATGTCATGGGAATTCATGAGGGGACCACTACATTTTAGGCTAAATTGATATATCACTCCACATTTACCATTTGACCACCATTTGATTTTGTGATCAATGGTGGGAATGAAAGTCCCATGAACATGGGAATCTCACTCCTTGACCCCCCAAAGCATGTGATTCTCATGTTCATGGGACTTTCATTCCCACCATTGATCACAAAACCAAATGGTGGATGTGGAGTGATATATCAATTTAGCCTAAAATGTAGTGGTCCCCTCATGGATTCCCATGACATAGAATTCCGTGCAACCAAACACACCCATAGTTTCCCTACTGAATTAATTGGGTTTAGATTTTTTTTTTTTTTTTAAATGAAAAGTGTAGTGCAATCAACCACTTCCGGAGTGCCTCCATAACTGCCAACATCTCGCCATGTCAATTTCTTCAGCATGTGGAGCTTGAGATGGTGGACCTCTACAATCAATCTAACACGATTGAGTCAGCCACACTGTTAACAAGATAACAAGACTTAGGGATGCTCATAGTAAAAAGGACCTCATTAACATTTCAAAATCCAGGTCTTATCATTCAGCAAAGCAATCCCTTGAATAAGAAGAAATAAAATGACAACTCAATTAAGCAGATGTTCATGTTCAATTTAGAAGGGAACAATGCTGATCTAAACCCACTTGATCTTTTCTGGACTTCGCCAAATTCCAAAATGCTGGTGGGTTTGGGAAACTTTATCAGCTAGTAGTGGGAGATGGAATAAGAATTGGCCAGTGGGTGACTTGGATTCCACCTTAATAGAGAGTTTATGATAATTTGAAACAACATGGGATGTCTTCAGTGCCACACCTGATTAAACACACAAGGAAAAAAAAAACAATATGCTAAAGCAACCCCACAATGATGTAAAGATTTAATAATCTCTTTGTTCATAATCATAATGTATATCAGTGACAAAATATCACGCACCGATTTTTTAGAAAATCAAAATCCTAAATTTCACGTAGGATTATCTGTTTCCCCAAAATTTGGAACGTAAAATTTAATAACAACAAAAACTTTTAGCAGCAACGACTAAAACATAGTTTAGAAAATAGAAGCAAACTAAAAATAATAATGAAACTCTAACCAGAAAACTCTGACGTTGGTAGCCCCATTAACAGAATTCAATTAAGCTGCTCAAAAATCTCTAAACCTGAAAGACTAATCGGCTACATTCCAAATGAATGTTGGGAATGTACCAAATAAGCAAAAGCTCACTAGGGTCAGTAATTAAGCTGGTGTGAATCATTTTCATCCCAAAATCAATAAATCCACACGTGATAACATCAAACTAAACACAAACAATAAACAACCACACCAACAGGTAGTTCCTCGTTGAGGCAAATGTGTAATGCAAGAAAATCACAGTTTAAAATTTTAGTTCCTTAACGAGGTAATCATGTCATCCTAATAAGTAAATATGTATTTATTTGTACTTACTCTGTAAATGTTGACTATAACAAATATGACATGCAGAAATATTAGTGGACTTGTCATTCTGCATGAAAAGGGTTATAAACAATATAAATGTAATTTATTAATTAAAACATTTATCTTCGTACATTATTTGACTTAAGCATATTATTCATTTTTAACGGATTTATCACTTAGACGATACCACATTCGCACCACCTCTGTGCTGAACATACATGCTCGTATGTCTCTCTCATATAAATGAGGACTTATCCGTCATTCATGCCCAAGTGGGGACATATCACATACAAGCATGCATTATCGAATACTCCTAACTATATGAGTAACAAAAAATCACTATTGGGCTATGAATGCGCATAAAGTCACGTCACATTTTTTACGAATAAATATCAAACATATTTTAGGAATTTCAAAACCACATCCTTTTCCGCAAGACCCAACCCGTAGGTAATTTAGTTTCTCTATAAGAAAATGAGTGTCCTACTCCACAAGACTCGTCCCGAAGAAAATTCAGTTTCTTTATAGGAGAGGGAAAGACATAAACAATAAGAGGTGTGATAGTTCTAAGTGATACAATTTCAATGGTATAAACATTTAACAATGCATGGTGTTCCATATCACTTATTGTGATACACCAAATATTCATTTAACAATGACATTTTGTCATTTATACACAAATGTTCTTTAACAAATATGGTCATCAATCATATTCAGTATAGGTGTTTATATTCCATAACAAGTTAATATGCATACCCATGCAAATATCCAATTTCATAATACATTAACAAGACAAGATGTATAACAATACAATAAGACATCTTTTAAAAGAAATTCAAGTGGAAATTCAACTCAGTCATGTTTAACATGGAAATTCAACATGATTTTGAGATTTACTAAAGGTGCAATAGGCTCAACAGGCCTAAGTGATTCAATAACCAGTATCTCTATTCTCCATACTATAAACCCAGCCCAAGCAAATCTTATTCAAACATAATTTATCACAAGTCAGGTTGCAGACCCAAAACAGTGTGGTATTGTGCTCACAATATCCCTACAGCCACATATATATATTCAACTAAACAACTTTGGCCCTAACTATTTAGTTCGACCCGTAACAATACCTAATTCCTAAATTTATGAACTCAATTTCAATTCTATTTCATCCTTTAATCATTTCTCAATTAATCACTATTTCACAAAATACAACCCTTAACAATTTATCAAATTTACTCCACATGTCAAGTCTAACTCATTATTATGCCTAATAAAACAAATAATGTGTACAACAATACTAATAAAAACACATTACATAAAACACTCTAAAACACTAACTATTCATACTATTGTGTTTTCCTTTATCTAAATTAATCTAAACCCAGATTTGTACTATTCCACAAACTCAATATTTTCCATCAATTACACTCACAAATATTCATAGATTATTTTAAAATAAATATAAAGAGAATGAAGATCACGTAATGAATATCACAAAAGTCGCATTAACCTATAATCCCACAAAGTCGAAAATCACAACAAAGATAGGAATACCCAATCAATTTCTCGAACAAAAACACGTACACATCACCCACACAAGCACATGTTACATCCCCTTCTATATCTTTATTTTTCTCTTCTTATTTTTTTCTTCATTTATTTTTTCTGAGTAAGTCTAGCCAGCCTTGTTTGCTAGTTTTTTTTTAGATTTTTGTTGGCATTTTTACGCTTTTACCCTTCATTTTTACTATACAACTACAAACACCACATATAGAAAGGGTAAAATTGTAAAAATACCCAAAAGAGACCAACAAACAAGGTTGGCCAGAATTGTTGATTTTTCCTTCATTTCTTTTATTTCTTCAATTTCTCATTACCTTTATCTCTTTTGTCTTATTCTTCGTCATCATCTCTATTTTCTTCTCTCCCCATTTTTTTTTCACTTCAGGCACCGACCAAAAAGAATATTTAAACCCAAAGACATCCCACTTAGAATTTTAAGTAGGTAGTATATTTGCACCCCTTCTAGCCGCTACTCCAAATTAAGTCCATAGATGAGTATAAACCCATCACAATTAAGGTTTAAGTAAATATTTATATTTGCACCTACTTTTTTATATATATATTTAAATTAATAATAAATAACTAAAAAAATATTACATGAAATAATAAAAATGCACTATTTAGGCATCAAATTTGTTGTTATCACTAAAATACTAATTTTGTAAACCATGCATTATAATATGCAAATAAAATTTTGATTGACATCAATAAAAGATACATTTTATCGAACTTCAAATATTGAGGAAAATATATTTAGGTAGTTATAGGATATGAGGTCGTTACATTTTATTTTTGTACAAAACTATTTATTAAGGTCATTGAAAAAAACATGGGTGTTACAATATATACACCTTAAAAGCTTAAAAGGAATCTCGTCCCGAGATTCGGAAGGTACGAGAGTTCGGTTAATTGCGAAAAAAAAAAAACACAATTTGACAAAAGAACTAATATTTTAAAAGAACTTTAGACACATAAATTTTTATTGCCATTAAAAAAAGCACGGATGTTACACAAACTTTACTCAACAACAACAATGATATAATAACAACAAATTGTGAATAACAACATCGATGGGCTCAACAACAACAACAACAACAACCTAACAACGAAGGCCAATGCGAAGGAATCCCAAGGAAAGAGAAATAAGAAGCCATGTCCAATTCCAACCCTGCAAATGGTTCCTAGTTGCATAACTGCCAGGGAGGTCTGATGCTCCATCAGCTGTTTTGAACATCAAAATTAGACATTAGGAATTTCATGAATTTGTATCAAGCATATCCAAGGTTCAGAACTTTAAATCGACAAGGGCAGGGAAATTTTCATGGAAAAGGTTTCGTTATAAGTCTATAGAAGTTGACCAATGGACCTGTATTTTGAGCATATTTCTTT
Source organism: Berberis thunbergii (assembly GCA_003290165.1). NCBI lineage: Eukaryota > Viridiplantae > Streptophyta > Magnoliopsida > Ranunculales > Berberidaceae > Berberis > Berberis thunbergii. The sequence continues at coordinate 179,214 of QNQO01001198.1, read as the reverse complement.
GTGCTATAGTTTCACTTGAGTTTGTATGGTTTAGTACATTAATACAACTTCACACATGACAATTTACTAGGAAATTCAAACTTCTATATATCACGTCATATTTGAAATCTACAGCTCTAATTTGGAATGCCTGGCATTGTTATAAAAAAAACTACCCTAGAGCATCTCAAATTCCCCTTTGCATTTTGTTTCATCAGTACAACAACAACAACTCGTTAAAAAGTGAAAGCACTCCAAGCCAAGACCCCAAACCCCATAACTTTCCCATTTCAAAGACTCGATTCAGCAAAAAAGCTTTTGAAATGGCCCTTAAATATAAAACTTGACTCACAAGACCCGCCTATCAATTTTTGTTCGAATCAACCATACACTAAAAAAATTTAGGGAATAGGGGATAAGATGGGGTCTCCTCTTGGAGATGCTCTTCAAAGTTGAAAAAGATGGCAGCATTATACAATAACAGATCATGTGTCAATTTTATATAATTATATTACTTAAGTACCGTAAAGTTATTGTTTTAAAATTCATATTTTGTAAGTAATATATTTATGTTTTCAAAACCTTTATGATATAACGATTATGGGTAAAATTGGCTACGTACCTTCATTAAATAAACTCAGTAATGTAACAGACAAATTACATGTACAATAGGATTTAAGGGACATTTAATTACATCTTAAAAGAGGACATGAATTGTCAATTCCTTGAGCGTGTTGATAATCGGGACAGGTGTACTTAAAATATTGAAAGGATACTTCTCCATCTAAATTGCATATCCCACAAAGATAAACAAGGAAAAATCAGGACTGATGTACTTACTTGGACAGGAATTGTTGACTAGTGTAGTGAGGATGCTAGAACTATTATATCCGGCATAGGAACAAGCTGTGCGTTGGCAACCAGTGGAAGGCGATGTTATGACAACAGAACTGTCAGTACCTTGGCACTTCATCGGTGGGCATTGAGGCCAATCGGACACTTTGACAATCTTCGGAGATGGGCCACACTGTAATCTGATTGCAGAATCAAACAAACACTTCAGACGCCATGGCCTTCCCTAGTATAGTGCAACTGGTATTAAATAGCAAAAGAGAAAGAAATATGAGTACGGGACTGAACCGCTCCTACTAGCAGTCTTCCACAGAAATGTGTACTGTCTTTTGACAAAGGATTTTATACATGTTCATGAAATGCAAGAGGAGAAGATCTCCATGTGAGTGGTTCAGAAAGTAAGATGTCATTGACATTCTGCCTTCTTCTCAGTGCTATATGCCTATATGTTGGAGTTTCACACAAGGCCCCTAAGATCATTCTTCTCTTACCTTTTTTTGCATTCTCCAAAGTTTTCCAATATACAAGAAACAAGGAATTTATACATCTTTACTGAATAAACTGTGTGTAGACTTACGTCCAGTTTTTGGAGGCGTCACACGTGCACTGAACACAATTGTGGGCCGTAAAGGTGTAGGTGCCATTTGGAACTAGCAAGGGGTGATCCATTGATGTGTTGCTTATCTCAGACATACAAGCTGTGCACAACATTCAACAAAACTGTGAGCTGAATAGAATTAACAAATTCATGCATTTGAAGATGGATTAAATATTGCAGATACCATTATTAGAGTCATGATACCCTGTTCTATTAACAATGTTCAATACAGCTTCAGTACATGCATACCAATTTTAATACATTACCATAATTGATTATCCATGTTATCGGTAAGATGACAACTCATTGATTTCATATTTTCTTGTTATACACTTGATATGCATTGTATTATTTTTCTTTTCCCGAACAGAATCAGGGGCAAAAAAGTTAATTATCAACATAAGCAAGCATCTTATAGTTTCACCTTCTCAAGGAACTTGAAACATGCATACAGCTATGGTCGATGAGCAAACGCAATTGTTCGATGGATAGCTATGCCTTGTAATCATCTACAGATGATTAATTTAATGACCAAGAAAACTGTATTACAAACTCGGTAACTTTAACACAATTTGATCTTGCCAAAGTTTCTTGCCACCGTCCCTTTGAGAATACTCTTAACCAACAAAGAGAGTTTAATGCAGTGAAAGTTTTTATCGTGGATCAATGTGAAGATTATTGTGATTGTGGTAATCTCTAAACACATTTATTTCACCAAAAAATCTTGGGTACTCCCGACTTTCTTATATAGTATAGAGAAATTGAATGAGCATACGGAACCAAGTGAACTACAAGCATCCCAATTATTTTTAAGGGGCATTGGCAGTTTATGGACAAAAAATATTATGACTGCCTAGTTAGGACCCACCGAGTTATTGTTTACACTTAAAAAGACACTCCAGAAATAAAAATATATATTTTTAGTTCGTCTAAGCTCCGGTGGAGCTGAAAATTTTCGTAAATGTATAGATTAACAAGAAACAACGTTCAAAGTTTCAGTCCATTTCAACATTGTTCCTCAAGATGTGTGTTTAGGTACACGCCAAAGGTCTTTGTGGGTGTTGAAGGACCGCCCCTTCAAACAGTCTTGGACAATGGGAGTTGGTCAACCGGCATGCGTCGCACCCAAGGTGGGCCCTCGCTCGCTTCATGATTATGATAGAGAAGTCGAGCTGAAACTTTAACATGTTATTTTTTTTATGTGAATTCATACTTTTCTCATAATTTTCGCCCAAACGAAAATTATCAAATTATATAGTTTTCATTTACTTATGTGTATGTAATATCCTTAATTGTAAATGAAAACTAATTAGGTCCTAAATTGCAGTATTTTTGTCCCTAATGTGTCAATTTCTATTATTTTTATTTAAGGGTAAAAAGTAACTAGTCTAAATTTAAATTTTATGGGGCGAAGATAGTGAAATTCTTGGTTAAACCTAGCATCACCCTTTTCAATATAACTTTTCTGACCAAGTCCCCTAGTAAAGTCCCTTCCATTGCCCAAACCGGTAAATCCTATTGAAAATACACATAACTAGACATTCATTACCCATTCAAATAAATTTCAGAAACCAACTTTCTAACATGTGTACTGTTCACCAGTTGTAGCTTATACATGCCTACAGACTCCACACTAGAAATACTAGTGATGATCTCAACACCTTATAATCAGTCAGCCCCAAATGAGAGTATCAGAAGAAATGAACTAATCATTAACAGTACCTATGAAAACAACATAGTAAAATAACTACATGGTAAAATATACATAGATTAATGAAACTAGCTACATTGACAACATAGTAAAATAATGTCTCTCTCTCTCTCTCTATGTCTCTTTCCATTCACCAATCGCATTATGCCTAAAATTATGCAAGTATTATTGTATGAACCAAAACAAAGGAATTCTAAAATCATTGAAAGAACAAACATTGACAGATAATCTGCTAGCTTAGAAAAAAATTTGGCTATAAAAAAAATCTATCACTTCTTTGCACTACTAATATGATCAATTTTATAATTAATTACACAACTCGTACATGCAACTTACATCTCGAAACATCACCGCCATATATTGGGGTTTGATGACCTGGAGATGGGCACACATCCTCATCCCCACATGCAGTTTAAGAGTATTTTAACCTTAGACAGCAACATCCAAAAAAACATAACTAGGAGATTCTCCCAATCTATCAGTTTAAAAAGCTAACAAATTAATCCTTTTTTTTTAATTAAGTGATGCTCAGAGTTTTGCTTGCTTCCTCCTCAGCTCTGTAGCATACAGTTGTACTGAATCATGCAAAAAAGGAGAAGAGAAGAAAAGTTTACCTTTGAGTGGAACATCAAGAACAGAACCAGCCATGAGACTGTTTGCGTTAGGCAACCCACTGAGCCTCAACAACGTCGATTCACTGGTCCCGAACTGACTCGCAATCTCTGCAACCGTACTTCCAACGGGCACCACGTGTCCATAATGCACAACCTGGGCCCCATCCACCGCATCACAGCTACAGGGGAGCGGGATCGTGAGGTTCTGCCCGACCTGGATGACATTGGCATCTGGGATGCGATTAGCGGCTTGGATCTGCTGGTACGTGACGAGTGCAGCGAACACGTCACGCGCGATGTGATCGAGACCGTCGCCTGGTTGAACGGTGTAGATTGGGCGCTTGTTGGAGATTCCCGTTCCGTTTTGGTTGCACCTGCAGGGGAAGGGGATTCTGATGACCTGCTTCGCGTTGACGGGTTTGGTCAGTGGGGTGGAGAGAGGGAGGTTATTTGCACCGAGGATGTTGCGGAAGTTCTTGACTCCGAAGAGGATTTGGATGTTGGCGAGGGTTGTGGTGTTTGGGGAGACGTAGTCGATTAAGGACTGACACTTGGCGGAGGGGGTGATGCACTTGTAGGTTGTGGGGATGGGTTGGGAGGTGGTGAGTGTGAGAAGGAGAGTGAAGAAGAGAGTGGCGGAGATGAAGTTGAAGGGGGAGTAGGTCCTCATTTTGAGTTTTTGCCTTTGGTTGCGAGTGGTGGTGGAAAGCAGGAGAGAAGGGGAGGTGTTAAAATGCGCGGAAGCGCGTATTGTGTACGTTTTGGATAAGTGAGAAGAAGAAGAAGAAGAAGAAGAAGAGGAGGTGCTTGACCCGATTCTCTGCACAGTTTTGAACAAGCAAGTCAATTTTGAATAATTGATAAACTCCATTACACACGGCCACGGGGGCCTTTTTTAGAGGAATGGTTGTGTGTAACTGAGCATACTGTAATTTGGGTGAGACACAGTGGTTGAATTGAGTTGTAAGACCAGTTGATTGCAAGGGGTGTTTGACGATGGAAGGTGGATGGAGTTGACTGAACAAGGTGGTGTTGGTGATTGTGGATGGGGAAAGGAGTTGTGTGGGAGTGGGAGTGAGATAAGGGTTGGAGGTTTGGAGCAGGAAAGAGAGAGTTCTTGGGTGGAGTAAACACGCTCGCCTTACGAGTCAATGGTTTTGTCAGGTCGAATGTAGTTCTATCGTTGTCGATTTGGTTGGCCATTTCGGAGGAGTCTTTGGTCTTTTGCTGCCATTTAGATTTTGACTAAGACAATTGGAACTTTTGCTCTCTATCACTTGGAAAAATTTTACAAAGGAAAAAACTATTGTAATTTATAATTATATGAGGGGGACCAGTAATCACAGTATAATGTAATTATCCTTTGTGCCATCCCCATTAGCAATGTTTAAATGTCAAAGGTATTATTAAGTAGTTCCAGATATTTGGAACCAGATTAAGATCCAAGATTGAGTGGAGATGACGTGGCAATCCATATCAGCATCATCACGAGGCCGGACTTTGCTTCCTCAAGTGCAATTAAATAAGGGAGTTGTTACGTGTAAACAACTATTTAGCTCCATTGCATCGACTTCTTGGAATGTTTGCATCAACCTAAAATATATAACACCAATTTACCATTTTTGTGAAAATAATTTGGTAGTTGATTTTTTTATTTAGTAACATTTATAAGCCCTTCAGGGATACAACAAAGTAACTATTGTTTATAAACTCATCATACACTCCTTTATTCCACACCTACATACATATAAACATCAAAGAAAGACTAACCACCTCTATAGGCTTAATTATTGGATGTTAAATAACTTATTTATCGAAATATAGACTAGCTAGTTAAGCCAATATTATAGTCACCTCTAAAAACTTTCACTAGCTTCCCAAATTTGTGGGAACTGCTTTGTTTTGCAATAATTAAGTGCAAAAACCTCAACCGTCTTTGGAATCTCTTCCCATTCCCTATTAATTGCCCCAATGTTACTTTTGAGACTCCTACAAGTATGAACTTCTTTTATTTCATGAGATAAACTCCAAAGCTCATCCTCACATTCACAAAGAGATGATGTCTCAATTTACAGGGGTTATCCAAACTATCTAGCAACTCCGTAACAAAATCATATTTATTAAGAGCCAGTTCAACGCTTTCACCTTTCTCAATGCCTTTAAAGGTACTTGGTCTTCCTAGCACAAGCAATGGTTTGCCCAACAACATTTGAGTAGTCTTGATATAGCTCAGACCAATGATGGTAATCAAAATCACACATCCCTTTACCAAATTCTTGAAACGGCAATCAGAGATAGACCTTATAGACTTGACTCCAACCCAATGATTATGCCCGTTTCCTTAAGTCCTCTTTAAGATAATGAAGTGAAAAGAATAAAAGCCATTCAAAGCCACCTTCAATCAGCTTGAACCCACATATTAAATATTTATTCTATGAGACATCGTCCCGTCCCGTTATGTTGGACCCTGAGATGATTATTATCACTTTATGATGCCACCTTTTTATCTTTTCAAAACATTGAACTTTTGGTATTTTGGCAGTCAAAGCTAACGGTACGATGCTTGCTTGTGTTGCTGACCTCATTTCGGGGAAAGTCCATGATAGCACTATGGTGGAGTGTTATGCTATAGAGATCGTTCTATTTCTTATCCAGACTCAGCATTAGAAGAATGGTATTTTGTGGGAGACTCAAAGAATTTGCTTACGGTCTTGCAATAGGGAACTCGCGAAGTGGATCCAGAGATTTTCTGGATGTGGCGACCACTCATATGCAGTATTTAGCAACTCCTCTCTAGTCATAATTCTTGGTTTTGTAAGTTTATTCCCCGAGAACTAAACTATGAAGCTCGCGATTTGGCAACTTTTGTTGTAAATGTGTATTATAATTGTTTATTTTGATTAATATATGCTACTAGCTTATAAAAAAAAAGTGCAAATACCTAAACATGACCATGCAAATAGAATACAAACAGTTGCATCTAATAAAAATGTAGAACAATGTTCGTCAACTATAGATGGTTGACCAAACTCACGCCTATTAAGATCAAATACAAAATATATATAAGTGCATCAATTTCAGAAAAAAAAAAAAAAAAAAAAAAAAAAAAAAAGCTTGCAACATGCTCCAAAAAAATATTTCAATAAGTCCTCTTAAAACCCAAATAAATCGCACATAAAAAATCATGTAAGAATAAAGTTAACGAAATGTAAGTAAGCGAATTTTAAAATTAAATCTCAAAAATAAAGTCTGGGTCATCGAGCCAAATAGTCGATACACGTAACAACTTCCTTAAATAAAGAGTCATTGGCAGTTTCGGGAAGAAAAAAATTTATTGGTTGTAAAAGGCCTTGCTGGGTTTTGTTTCCGACTGGATAAAATAAACATATAAACAGTGAATTGATTAAAGCTTCATGCATTAGATAATGATTTTCTAAAAAATTTCAATTCATATTTTATTGTTTAGAACTAGATCTAGAAGCTCCTTGGGTGGTTAATCAACCTGTAAAAATACATATTTACCTCTAGTGCAAACCTAAGTTATTGCGATGAAATTTGTGGGTGTTTAGGATAATAGGCGTTGGCCAGCTGGTGACGCACTCAAGGTGGGCTCTCACTTGCTTCGTGATTAAGATGGAGGAATCCAATATACAATATAGTTCATATCACGTTTTAACGTGTATCTTGAAGAGCATGTGTAAAACAAAATGAGACTTAAACACATTTTTTTTTATGTAAATCCGTAATTTTTCTCATAATTTCAGCTCAAATGAGTTATTACATGGTCCGATACACGAGTCATTGATAAAACTTAAGTTACAATTTGCACTGCAACTAAGGTTGCATTGCCACCATGGTTGTAGTGCAATATAATTCATCCTCAAGCATGCCGATTACTCAATCCAGTCAATGTTCCATCCAATCTCTCGTTATACAACACGGTGGTGGTGGTGGTGACTATTGGTGCCCTTAAAGAAGAGAGGTTGTGTTGGTTGTTGCACTTGTATATTGCAACTAAAGTTGCACTCCGGCAGTAGCGGGAGAACACAAGCTGGTGGTTAATCTAACACGAGATGGTGAAGTTGTTGTTGGGTTTAAAAGAAGGAAAGATGATAGATCTGGCGTGGTGCTCTTGATTAGAGAGGAAAAGAAGGTGTTGCGTGGTGCATTGATATACTGCAATTTTGGTTGCATTGACGTGAGAATGTGACTTAGTGAGAATGTGACGTGTGAGAATGTGACTTAGTGAGAACGTGTGAGAATGTGACGTGTAAGAATGTGACTTAGTTGTACATTTGATATAGTAGTGGTGGATTAGTGGTGGTGACTGATGATGTCTAGGGATGGTAATGGGGCGAATTTGGGCAAATTTGTACTCGTCCTACTGGGGATTGTGGAATCCCAAATTCGCCCCAATATTCATTTACATAATTTTTCAAAATTCCATCTGCTCCAGATTGATTGACGAATATCCGCCCCGGAGATTCTAAATGTCGAGGGAAAGGGCGAGGAAACGAGCGAGGGAAATGAGCTGGCGAGGTGAAAGCCGTTCATTTCCCTCGAGATCCGTGCGTTGGCTTTTTTCACACGGATCTCGAGGGAAATGAACGGCTTTCACCTCGCCAGCTCATTTCCCTCGCTCGTTTCCTCGCCCTTTCCCTCGACATTTAGAATTTCTATATATATATATATATATTTCTTCTCAATCACACTCAACAAACAAACATTGCACATCACAAAAGTAAAGGAGTTCCACCCCTCGAGAACAACCGGTGCTTGAGCCGCCGCTTTGATGGCTCAGATAGAGAGATCAGACAAAATTGTTGCTTCACCAGTGTTCGAAGCAACGTTGGTTCAGACAAAGAGAGACAACCAGAGAGATACTCAAAGACACAAAGTCGCTTCCGGTGCTTCGTCATTATGGTGAGGAGGCATATTAGTGGATTTGGATAAAAGATTATGCTGCGACCCACACTAGAGGGGAGGAGATCTCAGATTTGGGAGGAATCTAATTCATCTCTCAAACCTGCCAATGAAACTGTCACGCCACAAAAAGCTATAGAGAAAATTAATTTTTTTCCCTTCCACCGCCACCTGTTCTTCTTAGACTTTTTCAATAAGGTCTTCCCAGTCCAAGGTCTAGACATATTGGGTGGTGTGAAGGGCAAAAAAGTCAGCTTTCAAATCACCAAAGGCTTCAACTTTGGGATCCCAGAGTAGCTAAATTGAAACTCAAATGGTGCTCCAGGAAGTAGATAAGACACCCCAGACTCTCTAATCACCATCGATCGATCTCTTTTTGACGAAATGACCCCTTTGAAGATTGGTTTGTAGTACTTTGTTCGATAATGGACCAATTTGAAAACAGGGTTTTTGGGTTTATCACTAGATTTTGAGAATTTTGATAGGGCTTAGGATGTTTTGGAATTGGAATAGGTTTTGAAGAATTGGATTCATCGATTCAAGGGTTTTTTGGTAGTGGGGAAAAGAGATTTACCGATAACGAAACCATTAATGGAGGTTTACTGCTAAATAAGCCATTAATGGAGGAATTTATTGATTCGAGGGTTTTTTTTGTGGTGGGGAGAATCTGCGCCATTAATGGATAGAATGAGAGAAACTCTGGGTTTTTTTTTTAGTGGTTGAAGTGAGAGGTGAAGAAGAGGATATTTTAGATGATGGTAACAAAGAGAAGTTGGTGGTGCTTTGGGTGAAAGAGAAATGGCCTTGAACGAAAAATTGTTTACAAATATAGAGGATAAGAGATAAAAGACTTATGGTTTTTAATCATATTAACGGTATATTAGTAAATGACTTACATAAACGGATATCGGGGAGGCGGATATGGCCAAATCCATACCAATCCTGAATATTTGACGGATATGGTTTGGATCCCAAAAACCGCCCCGAAATTCGTTTAGATACATCAAAATCTGCCCCATTCGGGCAGGCGCAGATATCCGTGAAAATCCGCCCCACTGCCATCCCTAATGGTGTATTTAAGAAGAAAGAAGAAGATGAGGAATACGATAGGATGGGAAGAAAAATAATATGAGAGGAGGAATTTCAAATAAATAAAAGAAAAACCAAATATTAGTCAAATTGGTCAAAGTAGTTTTAAAATAAAAAAAATTTAATTGCCATTTTAATAAACAAGGGTGACGTGGTTGAAGTTTCTGGAATGGCTAATATAAATGTTCATTTCTACTTATGTTGGATACAACATAAAATGGGTTGGCTATGGGTGGGGCATAAAATGGGTGGGAAATTGTTTTGATAAATAAACAAAAACCGTATCCGAATCAGATCAGATTTTAAAATTTCATACAATCTCTGAATGCAATTACAAAACAGATAAGCATATCAAAAGTCCAAACATATATATCTGAATTACTCTATTCGGTTCACTTTTTTTCTTTTCTTTTCTTTTCGAGTCGGATAAAATTTGAATATCTTGAATGATTTGGCTATATATATATATATATACTTAGGCACATCCACACATAAATACAAAATATGATAGATATAAACAAAAAGACGTTTTGTATTCATATCCAATAAGACTTTTAATGAAAAAGATTGTATCTGACCCATGTTAGAAACGAATCACCTGAACTGTATCCGAACCATTTTCTAATTTAGATATTTTTATAATTCATATCCATCTTATTCAAATTTGGATCTGATTGATTATTGAATTTATCCATACCATTTAACACACTAGGAAATAGGTCTTTTGGTAATCATCTCTTTCATAGCGAAATTCGTTGGAGGAATAATGAATCTGGTGACTAAGGGTGTCATGTCGCATTTTCGTTTTCTCAAATGCCCTCGCCCAGTTGATGAATACCCAAACACATCCCTCCTTTTAGTCACCCTCTTCATCTACTTTCTGAATCTCAATATCTGAATCTCAAACACAAAGCCAAGAAAAGGAAAGAAGGAAGGAAGGAAGCGTGGGTAAAAGAATTGCGCCAGTCAGAAGAGAATGGGTTGGGCTGAAGGTAAGGTGTGGGTTTGATGACATGTACATGTTGAGTATTATGGAAAACTAATTAGATGATGTCAAGAGAAACAACTCTTATCCTTCCTATTCTCCTTTTATTCTTCTCTCATTCATTAAAACCCAATTTCTTCTTCTTCAACTAGGAGGAGGAGCAAGAGACTCATTCCATCCATCTATCTCTAGAGCTTCCGATCTTCGATTTATGCAAATTGATTCGGAGACGAAATTGGGCATTTTGTTAGGGAATAAACGGTCAGCCATTTTTGCTGGTAGTAGTTGACTGGTTGTTTCACATATGAAGGGTAAGGAAAAGAGAAATTCTAAATGTCGAGGGAAAGGGCGAGGAAATCAGCGAGGGAAATGAGTTGGCGAGGTGAGAGCCGTTCATTTCCCTCGAGATCCGCGTGAAAAAAGTCAATGCACGGATTTCGAGGGAAATGAATGGCTCTCACCTTGCCAGCTCATTTTCCTCACTGATTTCCTCGCCCTTTCCCTCGACATTTAGACTAACTCGAAGGAAAAGAGAAATTCTAAATGTCGAGGGAAAGGGCGAGGAATGTAGCCCTCAATAGGTACCCCTTTGAAGGCTCTGTTGTGCATGTGAGATGCTAACGCCATTATACTTGACGACGACCGTGAGTTGTATGGTTTGGATTGGAGAGACTGTGGTTAGGTCATGTCACGGTGTCATAACGTGGTTTTGTCTTGTTTTACCCTTGACAAAGTGGAGAATTCCATTTGAGGACACTTTGTTTTGGTTGTGTTATGTGTACATAGATTTGTTGTTGAATCCTCTTTTGCATTTGTTGTTGCGTGTTTGCAATGCAATTCAATGCAGGCAGCCAAACTTCTTTATTTTATTTTTTTCACCTCAGATATCTATCCATAAATTCATTCTAAAGGGGAAAAATGTTTTCACATTATCATTATAGTACTCATGGTTTAATAGAGCACAACTTCCATATACATATATGTAATTATTCCATTACTTTCAATAATTTTTTCGATTTTTGGTATTATATCTTGTCAACCGGTGCCTTGATTAAACTATAGAGATATATTAGTGTAATCATGATTTGTTTTCACATTTGGTAATTTAGTGACTTATTCGGAGAGTGACCAGGATGCCACTGCACACTATTTGAAAGGTGTATGACAAAGCTGATACACTAGTATGAATGAAAAAAAAAATCACTAAAGCGGGTTTGGTTGGTTTTCTCGGATCCGAGATTGAGAAATGACCATAGGTAAATTAAAATTAACAAGAGGGACTCGAGTGTAATTTACCTTCATCCCTGCCACGTTTTTCTAAAAGCGCGAGTTCGGTGTTCGATAATCAATGACATCTTTTATCTTTATATGCTTAAAAAGAAAGGCAGACTACCACCACTCAGACCAAAAAACAAAAGTGGGGAAATCGTAAAAAGATAAAAAGAATTTCACCTTTTCTTCTCTCAATGGAGGCATAAATTCTACATTGTTTAGAAGAAACCCAAATTGATGCACATCAGCAGAAGGTAAATTTACAGCTTTTATTTGTTTAGAAATCAGATTTTGTTTGTTGTAGCCATAAATGGTGCAAGTGTTCTCTTTATTTGTTTTTGAAATCTTTACGAATCCAGTCCCTCTTAATTGTTGGCATTCAATCTCAAAGCATGGTGGATTTGGATTATGGGTTCTTTATGGATCATGCAATCAAGTAAGAAAGCTCAGTCTTTTGCTATCGGTTTTCACAAGTTGGGGATTTGAAGGAGCACACATGGCTGCAACATGGCCATCTCTAGTGGGGGTCAAATAACCTAAAGAGAGAAATCTGATCCCCAATTGGAAAGTTTAGGTTTCCCTGGTTTCAGTTGCAGGACTTATCAAACTTCGAAAGTTTGTGTTTCCACAATCTATTCCATTCCGACCCTTTTTGTGTGTGTTTAGATGATTGGAAGTCTGTATGTTTTTTAATTATATGGTTTATCACACTTGGATTCTCAATGTTCATTTTTAATTAAGTTGTTAAGGAGGGGCGGAATTGGATTGTTTTGTTGTCAAATAAGTTTCACTTGATATCATTTTTCATTCAGGTTTAAGTTGCATAAATGGGTATAAAAGACATAACTACAAATGGAAGAGATGCCTAAAACCTTAAAAAAATGCGGATATGAGTTATTTCTAATTCATATCAGTTGTGGTAAGTTGAAGAGATTAGGGGCTACAACAAGAGGTATTGAAGGTCTTTTATCAAATAAGTTCCAGGTTATATCATTTGTGTTTTAGGGGATAATACTGATTTCAACTTCAAACCTTTTATTGATTTTAAGTTGCACAAACTGCATAGTGAAGAAATGTTCTTTATAATCACCAATGTGTTTGTGACAAATTTGGTGTTAATGTAAATTTCTATTTGTATTAAGTTTCCTTAATAGCAAGATTGATTCTATGACCGGCATGTGTATTCATAGGATTTTTTTTCTTTTTCGGTTGATACATAGTTTTGGATGGAAATGGTTATCAAATTCTATAGCTCAACGCGAGGTTCTCTACTTAAACGTGCATTGATCTTTATCATTTTGTTGTAGTATATTATATAGTGCTTAGAAGAATGCAGAGAAAAATATATTTGAAGAAAATCATCCTGTTAATTCCAGTTAATCTTGATTAACCCTCCATTGTAGGTTAGCAATTTAACTATGTAACTTCATTGTCTTCCCTTTCATCACCATTTATTTTATTTATTGTCATCAGAAACACATATTCCTCTCCCCCCTTCAGGAAAACTCTCACTTGCTTTCCCCCCTTACTGCTTCTCAAGTCGCTCGGTCTTCACCACAACACAATAATATTAGTACTACTCTCTCTTCTATAATGTTATAATTTCTTTGATAATTAGTGCTAAATCTTTTTTGTAGGAGTTGGATAAGTGAGGGCCAAAGGTGGAAAACTAGTTAGTCTCTCAATTGTTATCAGTTTTGCTCACACAATATTGTTTGAGAATAGGGGAATAGAATTCAGCGTGGTTAACCATGATTTGCGCAAGCATAGGGTGGCATTTGTACTTATTGATGGATTGGGTGACGTTTCTCTGCCAAGGTTTGGGTACCGCACTCCCTTGCAAGTAGCGAAGTTACCCAACTTGGATGCCATTGCTTCAGCTGGAGTAAATGGGATGATGGATCCTGTTGAAGCTGGTTTGGCTTGCGGTAGCGACACAACTCATCTCTCTTTATTGGGCTATGAGCCAAGAGTTTATTACCGAGGTCGGGGTGCATTTGAGTCCATGGGTGCTGGACTGGCAATGTTCCCAGGAGATATTGCATTTAAGGTCAGTCATTCTCTACTTACCTATATGCATTTTTGGATGCATTCTTTGTGAATTAAACACTCCTATCAAGTACTTCCTAGAATCGAAGGCATGTTGTACATGGGTGACAAACTCACTAATATTAATGATTCAAACTTCTAAGGAATTTTGTATGCTGTATTCATGGTAAATATAAATGCTCTTGCATACTTTATGTTTCAGAATGAAGATTATGAACAGTTTATTTATGAGTATTTATAAATTTAGTTCTATGCCTTGATGTATAACCCAAGAAACAATAATGTCTGAAAAACCTGCTATAGCACTAAGATCCATGGGGGGATATGAAAGTGAGATTGATGATTGATCTTGGTGTGACACAGAAAAGTGATTCTTATTCACTAACAAGTGCCTAAAAGAAGGTTCCTCTCTCTGTCTCTCTCTCTCTCTGTCTAGTCAGCAAGTGTTTCAGTCACTTTCTTTGGGCAGTGTCAGTAAGATGGTTTGCAGATCAAGATCAATGAGATGGCCAGGCATCCGAAGAGTGAGAACATTCAGTCAGGTGCTGCTTTCCCAATGGCACTACACCAAAAGGCTTGTTTAGCTACGGGGAGGTGGCCACGGCTCTAAGCCGTTGGTTTATTTGCCACGGCTAAAAATCGTGGCTATAACGGCCAACGGTTTAAAACCGTGGCTAAAAAATAAAACCGTGGCAAAAAAACACTACACCAAAAGGGTTGCTACGGTTTTAAACCATGGCTAAACCTGCCAACGGTTTGAAACCGTAGCCAAAATTTTTTTAACTTTCACGCTTTGGAGGGAGCATTTTCGCGCTTTGGCGAAAAAAATTGATGAAAAAGAGATTCTCACAAGGGAAGAAGAAGGACGAAAGAAGGAGAGGACGATTGAAGAAGAAGCATGGACGAAACACTCTCGAAGCAGGGAAGAAGAAGCAGGGACGAAACACTTTCGAAGTAGGGAAGAAGAATGACGAATGAAGGAGAGGATGATAGAAGAAGAAGAAGAAGATAAGGTAAGATCTCCTTCTTCTTTAGATCTCCTTATTCTTTAGATCTCTTTGTTGATCTCTTCTTCTTATTTTTTTTTTCTGCTTTCAGCAAAGCAAACCCTAGAACTCACTTTCTTCTTTTCTCCAGCTCGATTTCTGAAGAGGAGAAGAAGATTTCTCCGAATTGATCAATTTCTTCGCTCCCGAAGAAGATTGTTGATGATGAAGCCTGGTTTTACACCCCCATTGAAGGTTTTACTTTGAATCTCAATCGATTAGGGAGAAAGTTTAAATTGGGTTTTTTGTTTGATAAAAATTGGATTGTTATTGTTTGGTTTTGTCATCATTGTCTATAAGTTATTTAGATGTTAAAATTGATAAGGAATGATCTGTGTTTTGTATTTCAGGTTAGGTTTTCTCTGCACATACAAACTTTCCATGTGAATCATCATCCAAAGTGTGTTTCAACACCTGACATGCTTTCAGTATTTCTCTACCACTTATGTCAGGTATTCACTTTTTAGTGTCATAACCTTCTTGTTTAGTGCTTATATCCTTGATATATTTAGATAACAATGACTACCAAGCATCATTAACAATGACTATCAATGAACTCTCATCTTCTTTAATTCATCTTGCTTTGAAGATTTAGAGGAAAACCCTCTCCTTCGAGTAGGAAAGATTATTAACAGCGAGAATTACTAACATTGAGAATAAATATGTGAAAATCTATCCCTTATGAAAGAGTTTGAACGATATGGAACAATTTGACTTGAACACGAGTTGTTTGATAAAATGCTTCAATTAATCTATCCCTTGATGAAAGAGTTTGAAAGATATGGAACAATTTCAAGTGAACACTAGTTGTTTGATAAAATGCTTCAATTATGTATGCAATTGGAGGTTATGTTAATCTTAGGTACAAATCTCTGCTCATTTTATCTCATATGTTTGTTGAATATTCAAAGAAATTTCCGGATTTCCATTATTCTTGAGAAGTGTGTACCTTTTTTGTTCAATATGTCAAAACTTTCGTTTATTTTCTACCATTTTGACAAATTAGTATTTAGTTGGAACGAGGGCTGAAAGCTTCTCTAATAGTAGATCTTAGTTCATAGTTTGAATGTTTTGTTGAATGTGTTCAATCTCACTCTTAAATTCTTAATCCTAATTCCTAAATGTTTATCAAATTTGATAATTTTGTGTATGCTAGTGACTTAGAATTTTAATGCATATTGTTCACTGTCAAAACACAAAGAATATCATATACCTAGAATTTTAACCTTCACAGAGATGGCTTGCAGGCTTATGGTGGGTGGAGTATATTCATATACCTAGGAAGCTTGGTTGAAGAGAGCCATGAGGATGGACAGAGTTAAAGAGCTCTTTGAATGGTCCTGAGGGTTGGAAGGCCCAGCTTAGGCAGTAAGTACTTTGTATGCATTTGATGATAATATTCATTACCAATGTTTGGTGGTCTGCTACAGGACAAGGTTAGCTACCAAAGTGAAGTGTCTTATGGATAGGCTTTTACATTGATTAGTTTTGATTTTGAAAGTAATGAATCATGACGCTTTGATTAAATCCTGGTAGTCAAGGGAGCTGCTTCATGGGTTGTAAGGGCCCCATCCAGTCGGAGGTTGACTGGTTAAAGAGCGGTAAGTGGCAATCTTTGTTCATCCTTTTTTCTTTAGATAAATTTCTTGATACATTTCTTCACTTCTTGTTAATTATTCGTATCAACACAAACTAAACTTCTTTTTGTGAATAAGCTCCCAAGGTTCTAAGAGACTCAGATTTTGATTTGAGAAATGACATGGTCATCCTTTGAGGATCTCAAGATCTGAATTGGTGGATAAACTGGAGGATGCAAACTCCCAGGGCTCAGATCTTGATATTCTTGAGGTAGATGGCTCATCTATTTGAGTTTGTCAAGTTTGATCTATCTCGTGGTGAGCATGTTGTATGATAATATGTTGTTTTCTTCATTTACTTATGCTTGGATTAATGGCTGCTGCCATGGGATTTTACCCCCCTCCTCTTCCCTCCCCCTTTTCAAATGAGCTCAAGTCCCAATGACTGAAAATCAGAGGTTTTTTTTTTTTGTCACCGAGCCAAAAATATTTGCAGCAACTATTTGCCCATTATTGGGAATTATTTATGGACCACAGTCCTATTAGGTAGATCTTGTAGGTTTTACTGAAAAGGCTGTAAACAACTATTAGAACTTGTATTTGACTTATCTTAATGCAGTTCACGTTAATTATAGTGTAATACTGTTAACCTATTACAACATATTTATGTGATGTATGTCTGCCTTCCGACTTTTATCGATTCCTGATAGTGAATTCATTTGAAGGGATCACAAAATGTAAGCTATTTAAATTACCTTACATGTTTATATATGTATATGTAGATATTTATCCTGAGAATAGCTTAAGAATGTTAACCTTGTAGTATCGGATCCACTGCTAGTTAAGCCCATCTCCCTTCCATGTATCCTTGCTATTTGAATGTAGATTCACATAGTTTTTACTTCTGTTTTCAGGCTGGTCAGAACAGGCAAGGACAGACCCTGAAAAGACCTGGCGAGGAAGATTCGAAACAAAACACTCTTGGGGAACCTCTGCTGGGGAGTAAGGTGCATGCACATATGTATTACCTTGTTCTCTCATCAAGGTATTTGATATTTATTCACTTTTGATATTTGTGGTTTTGCAGGATGGAATATTTTGTGAACTGATAGACTTAAAAACCTTCTACCAAGTCCCTTTTCGGTAGGTTTTCTTTTCCTTTTATTTTAGTTAGAAAACTTACTATATTTTCTTTTTGACTGCCACCATATTAGTATCAATCCCCTTGTGCAACTGTCTGGTTCTGATTCTAGACCACTTGTCAATAAGGGCCTTATTGAAAGCCGGTATTCATTATTTGGTAGAATTGATTATTTTTTGATATTAGGTCTGAGCAAGACAAGGAGCCAGAGCCAGAGCCAGAATCAGTCTCAGAATGACTTTGATTGGTAAATGTTAGTTAGAAAAGCTAAAGGGTGATACTCTTCTGAGGTTTCCCACCAAAAAACTATTGCTTTAGAATGACTTTAAAATATTTTTTAGTGGCTTGTTTTGGAGACATTATTTATAGCCAAAGGCATGTTTAAGCTTTCTCAAGTTCTGTTTGCCTGGAATCAATGGAATTATTACCCCCTGCCATGTTGATTGGTGAACCTTAAATGCGCCAGACCAAACAAAACTCATGGTTTTCATTACTGTTCTGTTTTTGAAATAGGAAGAGCTTTTCAGGCCTGTATTTGGTTATATTCTGAAATAGAATGAGTTGTTTTCTTGTATTGGGTTTCATTGATTTGCTCTGTTTTTGTGTGTGGGTGTTGCAGTAAGAGATTGATCAAGCTTGTGTTATGTTTTCTTGTGTGTTGTTTTGATGATAAGACAATCGATGTTCAGGACCCATCCTACCCTGTATGTTCTAATCATAATCTCAATGCAACTTATTAATAATTTAAGAGAACCTTTTATTTGCTATCATGTTATGCTTTTGCCATTTTTTTTCTTTATTACATATAGATATAATTCCTTAAGTTTGATAATGAAGTTGGTTCTCAGCCTTGTTTAGTTCATCTTGGTTTGTCCTTCATGTTGTATACTAGTGGTATCTACATGAACTTAATGTGTCAATATATAGCTTCCTAGTAGATTATCACTTGAGGAGAGACTGTTGATCACTTATTAGTATGAGGGTTGATGTTGAACTTTATCATGTGTTCTATTTATTTATTTATTTAATCGATTTGTATTCTTTATAGTTCTCTGCTTGATCACTTAACTTACTTTTCTCAGAGCAGGCATATGTAGATTCAGGTGTTATTATAGGTCAAACTGGACAATATCAGAAGGATGTTGAGAGATAAGGAAACATCGAGTATATGAGGTGCAATCCAGAGAATGGGTTTTTCCCTGATTTGTCAAAAGTTGCACGCACGGATGTCATATTTTTCTGCTCCCCAAACAATCCTACTGGTTCTGCTGCAACGAGGGAACAACTGAGGAGTTTGCTAAGAAAAAATGGGTCTATCATCATCTATGATTCTGCATATGCCATGTATATTACAGAAGATAAACCACGATCTATCTTTGAGATCCCGGGAGCAAAAGAGGTAAGTTACAAATAATTATTCGTTATTCCTACATGTGGTCTTTCTTCTTCCCCACGACACATTTTGGACTTGGTTTTGTTTGCATCCACACAAAGAGAGGTGTTCCTGTTTAATCAGAGTGAGTTTGTATTAGAACCAGTTTTAACTGATATATTTTTCTAGTGAGCTTGTGCCAACAATCACCCATCCTTTGGAAAGGCTCTTTTCCACTTCTTGTTAGACTGTTCATATGATACAAGTTTTGCTTCATCAGTTTACATTAAGTGATTATTTGCTTTTACGCTTGGCATGTACCATCATATTGGTAATGAATCTCTAATACCTTGCTGTTAAAATTTTAGGGTGAGGAATACCAGTTATTTTGGCCATCACAGCAAGCCTGAATTTGTCAGAGTGGCAGCGCGATTTGGAGCTAAAATAGTGCCCTTTGGTGTCATTGGAGAGGCCACAAAATGCAAAATAGCACACAAACATCTATTGTTCACCGGTTGTTTTAAAGAAGATCACTGCTTGTTGTATGCAGTCAAGTACAGTAGCATATTTCCATTTTTACCGACTATCAACTTTGCTATTGAAATTATGTACCTTGATTGGTTAGTGTTTACATTGCTTCTCAGTTTATGCCCTCTTCTATTTTGTTGCTAGGAGTGAAATTGATGAGGAGGAGGTGGCAAAACAAGTTTTTTACATTCCAGGAGTAATGTCAAAACTTCCAGGCCGTTTGTATTATTTGTTTGGGAAGCCGATCGAAACAGAAGGTACAACAATAAATTTAACTTTTTTAATATTAAACTACAAGGTGTTCCTACTATATATATTACTGAAGCAATGTGTTAGGGTCATGGTTAAACTGCAAGTGCACAGACATTGTCATTGCTAAACATTATTATTAATTTCTATGGTCATATAATTGAAATGGGTATTGTAGAAATTAATAACAAATGCAATAGGCCAGTCAGGTTGGTTTTCGTCGAATTTAGGCTGTTTATGTTTTGTACTGGAATTCATGGCTTGTTTAGAATAAAGGGTTGGTTCATTATCCAAATAATTTGGTTTTGCTATGCAAGCAATCAATGTCTGTGAGTGTATGTGATATTCACTGTGACATTGGTATGTATTTCTTTTGATCTAATGGACTCAGAAAAATTAAACTTTATACATGATACACACTGAAATTGGCAACAAAATGGTGGCTGCAAAGGTTTGTACTCACTGTTAGTTACCTTATACATGTTTTTAGGATGAAAAAGTTACTAACTTCATCTGTTGCAGGTCAATGGGAATCTTGTTTCTCCTACACGTGTACTTGCTAATGCTGAGGTTGTGGAGATAATCACATACAATGTCAGTAAGGCAGTATATTCATCTTTCTTTTTCCATGAATATGAACATTTACATGAATATTTGGTTTGGTGAAGAATGTTTGCAACAATTTAACACCTCAATAAAGCTATGCACTAGATGTCTGGGGTCAATTAATGATCTTGATTCATTCTATCCCATTGAAAACTCAAATTTGAGAGAAAATGATGTGACATCGTACCTTTTCATGCCAGTATATAAGATTCAAGTGTTATATAGTGCTGCTGATACTGAATTATATATTCTTTCTATTCATCTGAGTAACTGTAATCATGAAGCATGAGCTAGGTATACTCATTTTTGTTATAACTGAATTAATATGTTATACACATATACAATTGAAGCATTCAATTTGTACAGCTGAACATCCATGGTTTTGACATTGAAGAATAAGACATAAGTCACTAAAATACAAAGCATAAAACATGATGAGAAATGTCAAAAGTATTCAAGCCAAGGACTATCAAAGTCAAAAATATTTGAGTGGAGAATAAATTTTTTATTTCTCTTCGGAGTTGTAATTCATCTGAAGCATGTATTGGGTAGTAGTTTAGGGCAATAGGAATTTCAATTCAAGTTAGGGTTTTTATTTTCTTTAGGAAACGAAGTGGCTATGGCTCTAAGCCGTTGGTTTAATTGCCACGGGGAAGAATAGACGCAGCAAGAATGGGCAATGGTAGGTCCTGGAACCGAGTGCTGGCAGGGCACTCTGCTATAAAACAGAGTGTCCCCTGTTTTACGGAGCAGGGAGAGGCTGCGGACTGGAAGGACTGGGCACTGGTTGTTGTGGACCGTGCTGCGGCCTGGACTGGTGGTAAGGCCGTGGCGAGATGGTGGATACGCGTTAAGCTGATGGACGATGTTGCGTCGCAGAGCGTCCTGTTGCTGTGCTGTGTTCTGAGCTGCTGCGATGCAGTGGCCTTCATGCGAACACACTGCTACGACACTCTGCTACGTTTCAGCGTGCTGCGCTAAATCTGGGTATTGAATTTTTGCATTTTGTTTATTCAGGATAGAATGTTTTGTCTTTGCCGCTGTTCTAAATGATAGCTTGTATGTAGCGTTGTTTGGTATTGAAAATATGTGTAGAAGCTTCATGAAATCTTCGTTAAGGTGGCTTTCAAACTCACTTGATAAATATCTCATCAACTCCATGTAAGTTTGATTTGTTGGAATCATTTTTTCTGCAGGTCAACAATACTGATGCCGAAGGCAGATTGATGCTTGCTGATGCTCTGGTATATGCTTGCAACCAAGGTGTAGATAAGGTATCTATCTTGTCACTTCCCTCACATTCTAGAAGGTGTAGAGAAGGTATCTATCTTGTCACTAAGTTGTGCTATAAACAATCTTCATTGTTATCAGTTGGTACCTCTTTCTTCAATGTGAGTGTTCATGGTGAGCTTTGATTTAGGGATGTGCAGTGACTTGAAAGGGAATCACTTAACAGGGCAGATCCCAGATGAAATAGGCGACTGTGTTACTCTAGAAACTCTGTAATTTCTATTTCCTTTGTTTTTTGTAGCTCATCTGCAACTATTTGTAAAACTATTTATTGTTTTGCAAGTGTGGGTACGTTTCTTATGTTTTTGCCCTTCATTCAGGGATTTGTCTGAAAATTCCCTTTACGGGGATATTCCATTTTCAATATCTAAGCTTAAGTGGCTGCAAGAGCTGTAAGTCCCTCACATTCCATTTTTTGTTTTAGCTTTATATTTGATATTCAAAGGGTAAGTGTGATAATAAGGTTTATTGATCCATTTGTATTCAGGTTTTTGAATAGCAATCAGTTGACAGTGTGTATATTATGTTGTTATTTGTTTTGTAGGTTAGACATTACTACTATCGTCTTGCTCCACATATGGCTCATTTCAAGCTGGGAAGATTAGTGTAAACTTATATCATTTGCTACTTAACAATGGCATAAACTGTGCATCTAAAAGGTACTTTGTACTGCCTAATAGGTGGCGAAAGACCCATCTGGCAAAGAGATTAATGCATTGGCACAACACATACAAAACCTTCTCTGCCCATCAACTCCCTTTTTCTTCAACACTCTCTATGACCCATACAGAGAAGGTGCAGATTTCGTTCGTGGGTACCCTTTCAGTCTGCGTGAGGGAGTCCCCAACTGTTTCTCATGGACTCTGGTTCAACATTCCCGACTATGATGCTCCTACCCAACTTGTCAAGCCCTGTGAGAGAAACACAAGGTATATTTCTATAGTGTCACTCACCCAATTGCAAGCCCAAATATTATTTGACATTGATTGTTCTTTTCTTCATCCATTTTTAGTACTTAGTTTATGATATTCTCTTAAGTGGTGCACAACAACTTGTATCTTTTCTCTTATTTTAAACTTGTATGCAGTTGTGTATCCAATGGAGTAGTTGGTTATCCAGCATTTGCAGCCTTTGATCAAGGTATGTTTCATTTGCTTGAGATTATCCAAAATTTATCATTTGTTCAATGTTTCAACCTGTAGATATACTTCATAATTTTTTAGTGACTGAAGACGTGTGTTTTGTCTCCTCATTTGTGCAGGATATGATGTTTTCCTTGGGTCTTTCAGTCTGAATTCTCTAGTCTCTATATTGATGCCACAGTTAGACACGTTAACAGAGCAACAACTAATGGGCATATGCAACCTTCAACAGTCCTCACAACAAGCTGAGGAAGCACTCTCTCAAGGGCTTGAGCAACTCTACCAATCATTTCACCTGCAATTTAGACACTCTACCAATCTACCAATCTTTTCTCTTCGGGCAAGTCCATGAGAATAAATGTATTGCATATTCTTTGACCACTTGATGTAATTGTATAATCTGGTCAACTGACAAATGACAAAACGTGCACAGCATGAAACAAAATTTGGCACATTTGATGTAATTGTATAATTTTATTAATTACATTACTTTGTCTCTATTCGTTTAAGTTTGGCACATTAAAATTTTTATTTTCTAGAAATAAAACTTATAAGATGTAATAAAAAGTCATTTGATAGCAAAAAAAAAAAAAAAAAAAAAAAATTTGCCACAGCTTAAAACCGTGGCTAACATATATTTTGCCACGGTTTTTAGCCATTACTGAGGATTTAGCGACGCCTCTACAGCCCACGGTTTTAAGCCGTGCCAATGGGTTACCCCCACGGTTTAAAACCGTTGCTAATGGCCATTTTTGGTGTAGTGTGGATTTGGAGATTTGGGACTGGATCTTGGCTTTATGGAGATCTATTACTATTATACTAACGAGAAATTTGAGGTTGAGCTTTCTGGGTTGGTTTTCCAAACCCATGGTTTCTACATATGGATGTAGCTCTTGTTCTGCCCAGCGACAATGACGTAACATCAGATTTAGTTGCAGAAGACTCAATGATCTAGAGATTCTATGTATGGTTAATTTATTGTATTGTTACAAGATCAGCAACCTTGCCTTGAAGTGGATGAGTGGATATGGCTCTATGGAAAATAAACAGGTAAGTTTACAGTGGCCAGTTGCTATGATTTTCTCGTTGAGCCTCATATGTTGATTTTGCACCCACATTATGAGTTCAATTTCAACGATAAAGTTTTTTAGAGGAAGGAAGTCCAGCAGCGGGTAATTTTTTTATATTGTGGACGATTGCTCAAACACTTATAGTTATAGCATATAATCTCAATAGAAGGGGGCCCTTACAGTAAGGATGCACAAACACGGGCATGCACGTTGTGTTGGACACGGATATGACACGCCGACTCAACAATTTTTAAAAAAATTGGACTCAGAAACATGTCATATTTTTAAAAATTTTACAAGTCATATGAACATAAACAATAATTTAATAAAGAAATAATTTAAGTAAAAAAGAACAAGAACAAGATCGAGATGAAAATGAAGCACAAATTGTGTTGGAAAAAGAAAAAAAAAAGAACACAAAGAAGAAAGAAATAGAGAAGAAGATTACACTCTATAGCAAAAAAAAAAAAAACAAAGTAGAGTAGAAAAGAAGTAGATGAGATAAGAAGTAAAAGAGAGAAGAAACATAGACTACCTTTATGCTTTATTTCTCTCTTTATCTTGCATTGCAAGTTAAAGTTTTTTAAACTTAGATGGATTCATAACCTTCAAATTAGATGGTTATATGTGCCCATCTAAAGTAAAAATAAAATAAAGTTGGTTGTTGAGTCTTGATTGTTTTCTAACAAAGTTTTGGGTGTGTCGGAGGCGTGTCCAATACGTTGACTATATTGACCATGTGTTTGACACCTGTCGACATGTTGACCAAGTGTCTGACGTGTGTCGGGCGAGTGTCGGTGTGGATACATGTCAGACACGGGTATGACAAATTTTCCAAAGAGTTTGTGCTTCATTGCCTTATAGTAGTCAACAAATGTAGCCTAGCAATGGTCACAGACTCACATTGAGATGTTAAATAACCTATTTTTTGAATGTTTGTACTCAAAAGAAATTTGAAGGAGGTGGTTAATGAATGTGGAGAAATCAGAAGATTCAGACCTAATGTAACAATCCTTGCAGAATGTGTTAATAACTTGCCAAGTGGGGTATTTTTTTTCTTCTGTAAGAGGGTTGTTGATTGCGACTTTGTGGGTTATCTGGTTTCATAGAGTTAATAATAATAAAGATTAAGATAAAGCTAAAATGATTTCCTTCTTTGGCTGGATTTATAGTGTACAACCAAATTTGTAGAACCCCAGGAAGGAAAATATATTATTATATTGTGCATAGTGGAATAAGGATGGAAGATAAAGGAGATTATTACGAAAAGAAATATCAAAATAGAAAACCCAATTTGTTTCACTAAATGCCCTAATTTCGTAGTTGATCTTTGAGTCACTCAATGGAAAAATTAGGGAGACCTTCTCCGTAGGGCTTTTATGTGGGGAATGGCATTCAGAAGAGATAGGATGATCACAGAAATTCCCCAAGAAGGAACTCCCTTAGGCTGGCCAATTATGTGGAATTGAGGCCATATTCCAGGGAATTAGCATTATTCCACTGTTTGACTGCGCTTTCATTTCTATGGGTACAATTCCACACGTGACCTTATTTCCCTAAATACCGTCACTTAGATACCTTTTTAGATTCTTTGCTTCCCTAAAGAATAGGCTTCCTGGAAACAGCGAAAACATGTATCCACACGACTCGAACTCTCCATCATCTTGATCATCTCCAACCTCGAGGGTGTCTCACATTAGATTACCTCTATCATCCCTCTTTTCCTCTCTCTTTCTGTCCATTTCTCTGCCTAATAATTTGCACATCAAATTTTGTTTAAATGGGTGTATTGATTTAAATTGTTGGTTATTGATAATTTGATCATCTTTGCAATTAGACCCTTAAGTCTCCATTACAGGTGCAAATTTCCACCGAATTACAAGTTCTTATCAAACAAAGGAATTCCACATTTCCACAAACGAAGTTTCTAGGGATTTACTGGTTAGAGAAATGACCCTAATTCTATGGAACTATATTCCTTCAATCAAACACAAGATTAATTTTGTCATTTCATCGTGAGAAAAAAAAACTCTTTATTTTCTCCCAGTCCCTCTTAGATTTTGTCTGAATTCTTTTGCCACCAAAACTTCCCCTGCAAAAATCTCGTAGGAAAACAATATCTAATTAACTGCCATATCCTTGCCTAAGTGTGATCATCTCTCATTTGTGGCTTTTTTCTCATTTAAATATCTATTTGTCTTGCCTCATTAGAAAAAAAAAAAGTTTATTTTTTTGAGTTTGGCTTTCATTAGTTTATGCCTAAACTTTTAAGTTTTAATTAAGTCTAACCCTCATTTTCGAACAGAATTGTTATAGGTCAATCATGTTGACAGTCAATAAATCAAATGTTGATCTATTGACTAAAATACACCACCCATAAGGCATGTGCAAGTTCCACAAAATCTACCAAAGTGAATCCAAGAGTTTGGAAACTCGAGGTCATCCCGTGGTTGATAAATTAAAAAACTAAAAACTAAAGTATACCCATCTCTCCATATTTTCCTTCTCTACAGTACACATTCCCAACTCATATCTCCTCAATTCTCTCTCTCCTCCCACCACCACTTTCTACTTCCCTCCTCAATACTCCCTTTCCCCCCACAAACCACTACAACCCAACCCATCAAATTCCAACCATGATTTAGGTTCTCATCACAATCTCACCACCCTAAATACAACAATCCTAATGCTGTCTCATTAATTTCAAAGGCGAAAGTCCACTTACAACCAACCCATTTTGTCTTGCTCAATCAAGCACTCATGCTTCAGTTCAAATCATGTAAATGTTTCAATTTGTAGACAAATTCATGAATTTCTCCCATTCCTATCCAACCATAATTATGGGTTGTGGTGGTCTTGGTGGTGGGAGGAGAAAAATCAAGGTGGTTGGGTTTGACAGGAGTAGGAAGTGGTGGTGGGCGAGAGAGGACTGAGGAGGAATGAGTTGGGTGTATTGCAGAGAAATGAAGAAGAAAAAGATGGGTACATTTTAGTTTTTTAATATTTTTATATTTATTTATGAACCATGGGATGACTTCGAATTTAGCATCACAAATCCAAGCCCTTGGATTCATTTTAGTGGATTTGGTGGAGTATGTACATTATGGGTTGGGCATTTAGTCAATAAATCAACATTGACTAGTCAACGTGATTCACCTCACAATTCTGTTAGAAAAGACTTAATTAAAATTTAAAACAAGGGCTAAACTTAATTAAATATAAACTAGTGAGGCCAAACTAAAAAAAACGAAACTGACTAAGCAAATTTTAGGGTTGAAAAACTGAACCACCTAAACCATGAACTGAACTGACTTAGGTCGGTTTTAAAATTTTCAAATCGAAACCGAACCGACTATTAACAAAACCGATCCGAAACTGAACCGATTCTAATTTATGCAAACCGTAACCGAACCGAACCGACTAAAATCGAACCGACCGACTATTTTAAACATATTATATTATTTATATATAAAATATATATTATTTATTATATATATTCGGTCGGTTAAAATCACATAGAAACCGAAAACCGAACCGACCACTTCGGTTTTGAATTTTTTAAAACCGAAACCGATCCGAACCGAATTTAAACCAAACCAATCAGTTCGATTTTGATCGGTTCGGTCGGTTTGATCGATTTTTTGTTCAGCCCTAGCAAATTTTTTTTGCAATCATTCATAAGCTTCCTCATTAACTTCAAGTGTATTAAGCAGTGACTCCACTAGAAGTGGAATAAATTCAAAGTTATTAAAACCATGAGATAATAAGGACCTTTTGTAGACCTAACATAGGCAGCACCTTAATCCAACCCAAAAGAAGTCCAAAAACTAATGAAGGAAACACAATATGAAGGTTTTTGTAAAGACTCAATCATGTTATGATATAAGGTAGGATTTAATTTGTTTAATATAGTTTAGTTGTTGGGTCGAGTCTAAGTAATCCCATAATTGAAATATTAGGAATTAAGATTCCAATAACATTTTAGGGTTAGATTACTTGATTTGCAAGCTAGATTTAGCATAAATAAGGCCTATAGGCAATGTAGTTGGGTTTTCGATGAATGAAGAATCTCCAATGGAGATTATTTTATGTTTATTTAGTTTATTTATCTTTTGTTTAGATTCATTTTAATTTATAGTTTAGGTTTCATTATTTGCTATCAGACCGAATCTAGGTTTTCCAATATCAATAAAAAATGAGTGATCCATATTATTCCCAATATCCAAACTCCTATTGTCCCTACCCATACTATTATCCGTCCCTATACCAATATCCATATAGCCAAGGC
The DNA here is from genome assembly GCA_003290165.1 of Berberis thunbergii. Classification (NCBI taxonomy): domain Eukaryota; kingdom Viridiplantae; phylum Streptophyta; class Magnoliopsida; order Ranunculales; family Berberidaceae; genus Berberis; species Berberis thunbergii. Next base: position 150,833 of record QNQO01001198.1, on the reverse strand, counting down.
CAAATCAATACCCATATCCAGTGGTGTCATATAGTAATTTCATCAATTTTTACTATCTTACACCACAATACACCTATTTCCTCTATAACCACGACCTGATCTCATTTCTCCTATACCACCGCCACCATCCCCATTTGCTAGTGATGTACACCCCACTACCAATGTGAAGTAGGTTGAGACAAACACGAAGAATGTTTGGCGAGAATTCAAAGATCGGTTAGCCCACCACGTTGACGCATTTTTCAATGCCCTGAAAGGGAGAAAAAGAAGGGCAGAGGAGAGGTATTGGTGGATGAGAGCACTATTCGACAAGACAATGGCCACACCTCAACCACCGGCTTCTAGTGTATCATATGGATTATATGGTCACCGTCACAAGTACCCCCGCCTTTCAAAAAGTAAGCCATATGACTTAATGAGATTTCTCCCCTGTTTTTGGTCAAGAAGACGAGGTTTCCATAGAGGTAGACATAGTGCATGACAAAGGTTATGTTGATCCATATTGAGAATTTTTTGTGGCATGAGCTTATGTGTTTGATTCTGCTCAACATTATTGTTTCGAATTATTGTTATTTGAATCTCTTTCAATTTTTTGAGTTGATGCTATCTATGACAAGTGTATATCATGGTGAGTTTCGAGCTCATCTACTTTGTATGCATTTCGTTGTGTTCTATAAATGGATGCTTGTGTTTGTCTGACTTCTTTGACTTCAAGCTCAAAGGCGAGCTTATTCAACCCGAGGAGGATGATGTAAAGTATGATTTAATTTGTTTAATATAGTTTAGTTGTTGGGTCTTGCCTAAGTAAGCCAATAATTGAATAATTAGAAATTAGGGCTCCAATAACATTTAGGGTTAAATTGATTGATTTGCAAGCTAGATTTATAAATAGGGCCTATAGGCCATTGGTTGCAATTAAGGAAGCACAAACTCTTCAAAAACTTGCTGTATATGTGTCCGACACACGACACTTGCTCGACACGCGTCAGACACTTCGTCAATGTGTCGACAGGTGTCAAGACACATGTTCAATGTGGTCAACGTGTCGAATACGCCTCCGATACTTGGTCAGGACACAGTCAAGACTCGAAAACCAACTTTGTTTTATTTTTTACTTTTAAATATTTGCAAATAATCACGTAATATAATGATTGTTGATTCATCTGAAGTGAATGACCATTTCAATTGTTATTTACGACAAATAGGGCAAAAAACCACTAAAGCATAGACTCTATGCTTTTTCTTAATCTTTGCTTCTTATTTTTCTCTCATTTGCTTATTCTCTCTTCTACTATACTTTTTTCTCTACTTTAATTTTTTCGTGCAACAATGTCATATTCTTCAAGACACTCTAGAAAAACACTTTATTAGATTATTATTTATATTTATATGACATTAAAAAAATAGTATGATGTGCTGACATATCCCCGAGTCCCAGTTTTTTGGAAATTGCCAAGTCAGCGTGTCGTGTCAGTGTTCGACACAATGCGCGTGTCCATATCCATGCATCCTTGGTTGCCATTGGTTTTCGATCAATGAAAAAACTCAAGTGCAAATTATTTATGTTTATTTAATTTTATTATCTTTTGTTTAGATTCATTTTAATTTGTAATTTAGGTTTCATTATGTTATGGCACAAAAAATGAGTTGGGTGGTTCGAGCCCAGAGTTCACAGCTATTGAGATCATCCAAATTGCTTGTAAACTGTTTGACTGTCCACAAAACTTGCCGACCTTTTCTCTTCGATTGCAATGTGTCCTGGTTGTAAACAGAAACACAATATCAATTTATTATGAGAAATGCTAGGAAACCATGTTTTGTAAACATGTTTTGCAACCATCATCTGGAAAGAATGATGAAATCTCCAACGATGCCACATCATCATGGTTGCAAAACATATTTACAAAACATGATTTCCTATCCTCACTCATTTATTATTATTATTATTACAACTTTCTGAAATGGTTACAAATCTACCACTTAGTAGAGGTAAAGGGTTGTGTAAAGCTCCTTAATTGGTTGTCTTCTTTTGCTTTGTGTTGGTTGGTTTGGAAGGAGGAAGTGAATAGAAGACTTGGGATTTTCGAGCATTAATGATGGTTAGTCACTTTGTGGGATTGGGTGTCTCATCATGTAACGTTTAATACATTTTTAATGAGTGAGAGATTGAAGAGGACATTTCAATTCTTAGGAATCATACTCCTTGTAATAGATGATGGCATAGATGTTTCTACGTCATTGAGTATATGTTTTTAATTACAAAAATTGAGTCACAGTATAAGTACTCTTTTTCCATTTGTTTTTCCTCATTTCTAAGCTTTTGTAAGATGTGCTAGATGCTTATGTTCCCTGATTGTTCTTCATATCGGATTGTATTGCAAAATTCTCAATCTTCGAGTGTTATTGGCTCGTGTGATGACCTTCCACTATTATATCATTTAGTCAAACTTTGCAACATGGGATGCGACAACTGGAATTGTTACCAGCAGAAGGGCTGATAGGCATTTTGAGGAAGAGGGGCCTATCCTTTGTGCTGCACTGGATGGAATGAAGCTGCCATCATTTCCAGAATATGAAGTTCGAGTCAAGTGTTTTAATTAGTTTTTTCTGAAGGCATTGGTGTTTATGTTTATTTTTTTCTCAGAAGTTTTGCACTCTTCTCCTGCAGGTATGCCACAGAACATAGATGTGGTGGAGTGGTGGTCAAGGGACCAAAATTGAGTAGAAATATATCAGGAACTGACCCATCGAAGGATAACCGTCTACTTTTGAAAGCTGAAGCTTTGGATGACACAGACGAAGCAAAGCATACGGCCACAGTTGTAAATGAGCTATCCAGGGAGATCTCTCGCATCCTGGTCTCTCACCCTCTGAATGCAAAACGTGTAGCAGAAGGGAAGAACATTGCTAATATTGTCCTTCTACGGGGTTGCGGTATTAGAATTGAGGTCAAATTTCTAGATTGTGTGCAATGTCTATTATTCTACTCCTAGAACTGCTAGTTAAAATTCCATTATCACTTTTATACACAACCGACAGTTTGATAATTCTTATTTAATTTTAGTTTCTATCCATTGCAGGTTCCTCCATTTGAAAAGAAACATGGGTTGTGGCCATGCATGGTAGCTCCCACCAAAATTATAGCAGGGTTGGGTTTATCATTAGGGATTGATATTCTAGAAGCTCTATCGAACACTGCTGACATCAAAAGCCACTGTCATAGCTAAAACACTCTCGGTTCCATTGCAACCATGCCCCAATGTTTTTGTACCAGGAGAAGATGATCACAGACCTGGACGTGCTGATGGCTACGATTTTGGGTTCCTTCACATTAAGGTGGTGACCCATTGATTTTCATTATCTTTATTGTTCTGAATCTGAAGTTGTTCAAACTTCTCTTTCCTTGAAACAAATGTCATTTTTATCTTATGCTTCACTTTTCATTTAAAGTTGTGTTGATACGAGATGGTTTATCACCAGGCAATAGATGACACTGGGCATGATAAGGCAAGCGTTTTCAAAGTCAAAGGATTGGAAGCCGTTGACAGAGCTATTGGTCAACTAGCCAGGCTTCTCTGGCAGACATAATCAACTGGAAACTACCGATACTCCATATGTGTGACTGGCGATCATTCTACTCCAGTGGAGTATGGAGACCACAGTTTTGAACCAGTTCCATTTGCAATTTGTCAGCTAGAAAACTTTGTGCGAGCTGTGGGTGGGGAATCCATTGTTATGGGAAGTGGGAACCCCCTTGAACCTTTCCCTCTTCCAACGGTCAAGGCCGGTGAGGACCTAGTAGATGAAGTAGAGTTGAAAGAAAATAAAGCACAAGGATCGGAAGCTGTGAGCGGTGATACAGTTAATGAATTTAATGAGATTGCTGCATCAAGAGGTTGCCTCGGTCGCTTTCCTGGGAGTGAAATGATGGGAATTATAAATACTTTCCTTCAACCGAATGTCTGACAAGTTTTCTCAAAAGTGTTATGTTTTGGTCGAGTATAATAAATCAATGAACATGTCTTGCGCAACCGATGTTTGTATTGTATATATCCAAGAAAGTAGATTTTTCAAGTTGGTTAAAGTCATTGATCTTGTTATTGCGGTCAGGCTCTTCATCCAGGAGTTGCACAGTTTGTTTTGAAGTAAATCTAGTCACATGTTCTGTAAATTTTTAAAAAGTGCCTTGCATAAATTTCACAATGTAGGATTCTACCAACAAATAACTCACCTGGTCTGGCTCGAGAAAATTAGAAAATATACGCAATTCGAGAAATGAGATATGTGACGTATGAAACGCAAATAACAGCTGGAGTTTCCTTGAAACACCTTTGTGGGTGCACATAGCACATACTCATTTCATTCAGACTTATAATCGGTACTAGGTTTTCTTCTTCTTCTTCGTCCTCTCTTGTCGAGCAAGATTCAAGAAAAATAACAACAGCAGCGACAATCGAACTTGAAACCAATAACGAGTTTTGGGTTGCGACTTGATATCTAACAGCGACAATCTCGCCAACACTTTGCTTTCCACACTCTCCATCTTCATCATAATCAACCCAAGCAAGCAGGGTTCCTTCTCTGCCTCACAGAAGGAGGAGAGGATCCCACCCAGAAAAAACCCCTTTGAGTGATTCAATCCCATTTTCATGTCATGATCACCCTTTGAGTGATTCAATCCCCTTTTCATGTCATGATCATTAGATCAAACTAAGTTTTTTCACAAAATCTCGAATACCCATTTCGTCTTTCTGCCTAAAAAGCTTGAAATCGAGATACCAGATGCTGTTCTAGGAAGATTGCAGGAAAAAAGCGAGCTTTTGACACCCAGTAAACATTTGGTAGTCTCTCCTTCTTCACCACCTCCACCACCGCCGTCTCCGTCTCCGCCTCCACCGTCTCCGCATCCGTTGTCACCACCTCCACCACCATCCCCATGGGCACCCCCACCACTGCAGCATCCAAAGAAGAAGAAAAAGGGGGCTAAGCATCCATTCAATCACATTCAATCCATTCAACCAATTTTTGCTATTTTTTTTTTTTTTGCCCATTTGATGCCCACGTGACTGGCATGCGCGGGGGTGCACGTGCTTGGCACCATCCAGGCGAAACTCCAGTGCATTTTAGAATTTTCGATATATAAGTATCTCTCTCTCTCTATCACTATCTTTGATTTGAATTTTGATTTGAGTAAATATCTTGATTTTAATCGATATGTAAATTTCCTTTGCATTGCTTACTCAATTGACACTTTGCTGCAAATGATCCATCCATGTAGGATTCAATTACACGCCCTTTTCCAATTTCAGCGTTTTAACATGTGTTTCTAAAAAAATGTTTCGGAATAATAAAATGGGATGTCTATTGAAGTGGAAAATTTGTCTTCATTACGATAAAGTTAAACGTTGTTGCATCAGTGCATGTCTCTACCAAGTTCAATTGAACATTGTTGCGATAAATTTACGTTTTTTTCATTTCATTATTATTGAATACTAATAATACTTGGTTGTGTACTGCTGTTGCATTTCGTATGCCTTACAGTTGTGATTTCGCGGCTTGGAGGTATAAAAAGAGAAAGACATCAATTTAGAGATTAATAAGAGTTGCTTTGCTTTAATTACTGATTTTCATATCCGAAACTCTCTGAGGTTTTTGGGATTTAGAACCTCGGAGAATGAGATGCTCAGACAATAAAAGAGTGAGATACAAGTGTCGAATTGTGAATTGGTGACCTTAGGGTTTCATTCAGAAACTATACAGCATGTTTAGATCACTGTAAGTTTAACTCTTACACATGCATGCATACATACATCACATACATCAAGACTGATAGAAATTGTTATGAATGTACAGGTCAAGGGCACCTCTTCGATCAGTTGCAGAATCCTTTAGTAGAGATAAGGTGATTTATAAGTGAAGTCTTTATTTTTTACCGTTTAAGCTTTTGTTCAAGCTTCAATGTTTATTTTTTTAATCCATGATTCATTTGGTTCAGGGCCGGAACAATGTTTTCCACAGGACGGTGTTTTCTCGAACATTTTTGATCCAGAAGGTACCGTTATTCATTATTCTTAAGGAGGTTGTGGTTTTCGCTGAAAAATCTAGTCTTTCGTCTTTTTTTGTTTGATTTCTATAGATAATTGCACAACGTGGGTTCGTTTGTATTTAGAGCTTTGAATTTTGAGCATATATATATCTTTCTTGTTGTTGTTGTTATTAGTTTTGATGGCCTTGTGTATCCAACTGATGACACAGTGACTCTGATGTTTCAGGTTCCATTCACCCCGGACTTGGTGCGGATTCAATCACAGGGTCACTGCAGACTCAAATTGTTAGTGCACTTCGTAAAGGGGAAAGAGGCACAGCTTCCAATCTGCTTTCAAATCTCAGTCATGAAAACATCCCTTTAAGAGCTCAGGACTTTGTTTATATACTCGACTATTGTGCAAGATCTCCAGATCCTTTGGTGAGACTTGGATATCATTGAAAACCGTAGAGACTTCATTACATCGATTGATATGCATCACTAGCATGTCTAGCGCTATGGGATGGGCCACATATACTTATTCAACTCTGTTGGAATATTTTTATCACAATTTCAGATTAAAGTTATGTCAGTCCTATCATTACTCAAAGATTAGGCGGAGTATTTAAATAATCAGTCATTCTTCTGCAACCAATACGTTGATTTTAGAGGACCTTCACACCTACCACCCATTTGTAGCTGAAACCATAAAATACCTCTCCTTCCAAAAGAACCACCTAACACTTGTCCCCATCGAAATCCTTTCAGAAATTTGAAATTGAAAAAAATGTTACCGAACTTTTTGGTTCAGGTTTTATACTTCCGAGCACTACTTTATTATCTTCACCAGTTTAATGTTTAACTTTTATAATTCTTCACCAGTTTGATTGTTGTACATATGTAGTTAGAACCATAAAATACCCCTCCTTCCAAAAGAACCACCTAAAACTTGTCCCCATCGAAATCCTTTCAGAAATTTGAAATTGAAAAAAATGTTACCCGAACTTTTTGGTTCAGGTTTTATACTTCCGAGCACTAGTTCATTATCTTCACCAGTTTAGTGTGTACTTTTATAATTCTTCCCATTGTTTGATTGCTGTGCATTTAATGTTTTGAACATTTACTATATTTATGTTACATGTGTATCCTGAATGTTTATACGTTTGACACTTTTTTTTTGAAAATGAAGTGTCCTCGTGTTACTTATTTTTTAGGTTACGCTTTTAAAAATTTTCTTTTTCTTTTTCTTCTGCAGTTTGTTATGGAGACTTTGAGAATTATGGAAGAGAAAGAGATAGGCATGAACAATAGGTGCTACATGTTTATCCTTCAAGCTCTCAGCAGAGGAGGTTACTTTGAGCAGGTATAGTATTCTAACCCCAGACATAAAATACAAGATACTGAAACTGTTTTTTGACATTCACCTATCATTCCTTTGGCTCTTTTCTTTCCTTTTCCTTGAACTAATGTTGTTTGAAATAACTTAAGCATAAGGACAAAGCCATGAACTGGGCTCTCGTTCCACCTCTGTATTGCTTTGAATCATTGTTAAATGTGTCCTAATACTGTAATTTTAGCATAATACTATAATTTTAGCAATTTCTGCAGAGATGAGTAAGATAGAAGATCGCTTAAGCATGACGATGAAATAAATTCCATTTCATAGGTGGATGGCATGTATGTGAGTCATCATTGGTTCTTGGTTTTATAATCCTAATATCTACTATTTGTAAATACTGAGCCTATTTTGGTGCTACTCATATATAACTTTTCCAGCGTCCAATGATTTGTATGTTCCCGAGAGTTCAAAACTCCATTATGTTGTCTATCCATTATTGTTGTCATCATATTCTCAATATTCATTTGCTATGTGCTACTCTAACTTCAAAGCATCATCAAGAAATGGCAGATATTCTCCCCTTCTTCTGCATCAGATTTGGCTTTGCTTAACCCTCTGTGCACAAGCATCTAATGGTTTTGACCACACTGGTTTCATCCACCGGATAGTTATACAGTGCTCAAACCTGATTGCGTGTCTGATTGTTCAGGATTGATTGCCTGGCTTTGTTTTCAATCTGGAATCATGTTGTGTGTTCTAGTCTATTTTCATCATATAATCATATACTTATGTATTAAAGCTCAATGGAGTAATATAATGTGCTGATTCCTAAGAACATCGGCAGTGCCAAAACACTAAAAGCTACGTGGAAATCACCCAATGCTCAAAAGGAATGTAGCATTGGGTTTCAGTTTGAAACTTTGGAATGGGGCAGCGTCGTCCAACCCTGATATTGATCATTGATGTGGAATAGGGTGGATATGCCACGTGAAACATAATGTGTTGTCTACTTGTCTGTGACTAAGCAGCGCATTACTGAATTTCAAATTTGCGAAAGAAATAAGGTTAATGGGAGGTTGTGCTTGCTGTTTAACCATTCATGGGTAAACATATGAAGTTTTTTGGTGTAATATAAGTTCATCGTGGTGTAGGAGTATAGATGTTAGCACTGTCATTCCTTTATCAACTGTCACATTTGTTTTTTTTTTCTTTTCTTTCAGGCATTCAATTGGCTGACTTTTCATGGTGAAAACAATAAGGCTGATTTGTCCTTGTACAATGCGTTCTTGAATGCGTGTGCTCGGTTGCAAAGCATGGATCATGTCAAAAGTTGTTTGGATTTAATGGAGAGCCGCTTGATTGGCAAATCTGAAATAACATACTGTGAGCTTCTCAAGGTTTGTAGAGAGAGGGATATTTGATGAGACTTGTTCTTGTTCAAGTTTGCATCAGTTACTTTCATTTCAGTTATATAAATTTGTTTCTGTAATTACTCTGCAGTCGATAAATCACTGTTTCACATCTTTCAGGATTGTTATTAATGTCTTTGTTGCAGTTTGCAGTTTGGCAGGATAATCTATCTGCAGTTCATGAAATCTGGAAGGAATTCACTAAATATTACAGCCCCAGTCTCATTTCACTTCGCAAATTTATCTGGTCTTTTACGAGATTGAGTGATCTGTCATCTGCATATGAAGCTCTGCAGCATATGGTGGCTCTCGCTGTCCAAGGAGATGCCTCTACTAAGAGATCCTCTGAAGGAAAGTTTCGGTCTTCAAGGTTAGACATTCCGATACCTTCTAACAGTGGGTTCCGGATGAAGGGACTCAACATGGGAGAGGATAGTCACTCTCTGCCATCTATCTCTTTTCTTGATGGCTTGATAAGCGAAGGGAAATATGGTCTAAGCGGCAATCACGGGGATGTATTCAGTGAGGAAGACCAGGCGAGCTTTGACTTGGAAGAACATTCAAACCGAAAGTTTGTCAAGGCAGAGAAGGGTTGCAGAGGTTTATCACAGTTTCCTGCATCTACTCAGGGTATTAATTTCAGTTTGTTGAGGAAGGAGATGGTGAATGGTTCAATGAAGAAAAAAGAACTGAAGACTGTTGGGTTTAGCATGGTAAACAAACATATACAGTCTGAACCAGTTAAAAAGGTCATTAGGTGGTCCTTCAGTGATGTCATACATTCATGTGCACAGTCAAGAAACTATGAGCTGGCAAAGCGGTTGTTTCTACAGGTAGCTCTATCTATACCACATAATGAGAGTCGTCTCATCCCTAATATCATTCATTAGTTATTCAACATTATAAACATTATTTTACTTATTACGGTTCACAGTTTGCAGTGTCAATCACTTTGTTTTATCTATTGCCGTATTTTAATTTAAGCACTTGTCTTCATCCTTTTTCACTACTTCTATGACTTTATCGCATGCATTACAATTTTATAGTCACTTGTGGGCTATTCTTGTAATACTAGTTATTGTTTTTTAGTACAGTGTGCAATCTTAATTCCCCTTTACGAGTTTACTGCTTGCCTCTGATCTGTTTAGATCCTTCTACTTGGAAGGAAACATTATTCTAGTACTGTCAGTTGTGGTCTTTACTTTACACTCTGATATCTTGTAGTCACCTTTCCTTTACATGTTTATTTATTATGGTTATTATCATTTTGTTTCTGAGAAAAGTTAAAATGCATTGAAACAGTAAACACACAAAACTGGGGAAGGGCTGCTCCCAGCTCTAACGATGTTAGGGATTGCATAATGAAACTTCCCCAATTTATTGCAAGCCTTATAAAGCTAACCCTCCTAATAGACTCAAAACCCAGTCCCCCAAACCATTAAAAATCCAATACTTCCAAAATGATTCATATATTTTCAATTGGGGGATTGTGAAAGATTCAATGGGTTTGAAATAAACCCAGTTGTTTATGTTGATTCAGTCCAATATTTAGTAGGTTCAGTCTTGTTCACGTCTTTGGCATGGTCTACTGATCTGAATACTCCCTTCTATGCTTCATATAATTTTGCATTTTGTCTAAATTGAGATGTTTACAATGTAGATGCACGAGCTTGGCTTAGATCCATCAAGCCATACATACGATGGATTAATAAGAGCTGTTGTTTCAGAAAAAGGTGTTAATGAAGGATTGGAAATGGTAAGTTGTCTGATGAATTCTAAACTGTAAATAGTTTTGTCCTATTATTAGCATGACCCCCCTCACACACACACTCTTTTGGATGGATGGCCAGTTTTCTGTTTGATTTGGAAATCTTCTGCAGTTAGTGCTCATTGGACTTATCTTCCTCTTTTACAGTTGAATGTAATGGAAGAGATGAACATGAAGCCTTATAATGCTACTCTTGCAACCCTTTCTATAGGTTGCAGCAAAATGTTAGAACTTGATATAGCTGAAGCTCTACTGGATCGTCTTGTTGATTGTCCATCCCTTCAGCCTTTTAATGCCTTTCTGGCTGCATGTGATATTAAGGTAAATATCCCGATGCAAACTTTGGTTCTAGGTTATATAGTCATACTTCCTTAGCATGGTTTTGTTATTGCGCTTGATAAATGATTGGAAGAGTCTTCAAAATTCTTTTGACACATGGAAAGAAATTCATAATCCTACTACACTATAGGTTGATAAAGTTAAGGAATTGGATTTTAACTGAAAACTTGGTTGTGGTACATGTTATGATGGGTGTTATTTGAGAATTTTAAAAAAGAAAAAGAAAACAAAAAACCAACCTTTTACTGGTTCAGTTGTGAAAACTTCAGTAGACGTACTACAAATAGATTATCTTGGAGAAATTCTTCTAGTCAATAAAAAAAGTCATTAAATAATAGGAGCCTCACTTGAATCGACTTTTCAAAAATTCCTTACGAAAATTGATCACATTGGAAACTTGTTGTATCCGTATCCGACACGTATCTGACATAAGACACTCGCTCGACACGCATCAAACACTTGGTCAACGTGTAGGTAGGTAGGGTCAGACACATGGTTAATGTGGTCAACATGTCGGATACGCCTCCGATACACCTGAAACTTGGTCAGGACACAGTCAAGACTCAAAAACCAACTTTGTTTTATTTTTTACTTTTAGATGTTTGCATATAGCCACGTAATATAATGGTTGTTGATCTATTGAAGTGAATAACTATTTCAATTAAGATTTAAAATAAATAGGGCAAAAAGCGATTACATCTATGCTTCTTAATTTTTGCTTCTTATTTTTCTCTCATTTGCTTCTTTTCTCATTTACTTCTTTTATACTTTACTTTTTTTCTACTTTAATTTTTTCTTGCAACAGTGTCATCTTCTTCAAGACACTCTAAAAATGCACTTTATTAGATTATTATTTATATTTATATGACTTATTAAAAAATACCATAATGTGTCGGCGTGTCGTGTCCGTATCCGTGCATCCTTGCATTGGAGCATTGTTTTGTTACCATTGGTTAATCACCATCTGTCTAATTATTTTATGGATGAAATGAAAGCCAACTTACGTTTTTGGCTTTGGCCTTACTCATGGATAATACTTGCTTTTGTTTCAATTTTGCAGGATCAACCTGAACGAGCTGTGAGAGTGTTAGCTAAAATGAAGAAATTGAAACTGAATCCCGATATTAGGACGTATGAACTACTCTTCTCCTTGTTCGCTAATGTGAATGCCCCTTATGAGAAGGGAAATATGTTGTCACAGGTTGATGTTAGGAAAAGAATCAATGCCATAGAAATGGATATGGTGAAAAATGGAGTGCAACATAGCCATACATCGATGGAGAATTTGGTAATCCTTTCTCTTGTTGCCCATGTTATTATTGTCCTGCCAAAGTTGCATCTTTCCTATGAGAAAAATATTGATAGTTATTAATAAACATTTGAATATGTTGTACTTGTTTATTTACTTACTGGTTCATCTGTGACTACTTCATGCGTATGAATAACGGTTACTTGGATGTATCTTGAAACTCGAAGTGTTGGTACTGTGGGAACTAACATTTATATCCTATATAATTCTCTTCCAGCTGAAAGCCCTTGGAGCTGAGGGTATGATAAGGGAGCTGATTCAATATTTGCACATGGCACAATCTCAGATCTTTGTCAAAAACACATATTCTGGAACAACTGTCTACAATGTGGTACTCCATTCACTTGTGGAGGCCAAAGAAGTGAGCGGTTTGCACAAATTCTGTATAATCTGCATAGGTTTACTATGTTTTACATTATAAATTTATAAATTGGTGTCTTTGCTTAAAATTCAGACTCACATGGCAGTACAAGTTTTTAAAGACATGAAAAAGCATGAGTTGCCTACTGATGCGGCAACATACAATATTATGATTGATTGCTGTAGCACATTGAGGTGTTACAAGTCTGCTTCTGTTCTTTTATCCTTGATGTTGCGTGATGGCTTCTTCCCTCAGGCATGTACTTACACTGCCCTCATAAAGGTATGCGAAGGCTCCTAGTATAGATTCAATTCATGGTTATATTGATTGAATGTAATTTCTAATGACGTGAAAGCCATATTGTAGATTCATTTTGGGCTTTCATTAGTGAGATTAGAGTTGCAGTATAGGTGCCTGATGACTGAGGTCAAGGGTTGATGGCACGCTATTTAGATGTGGGGTTTGCATTTAAATGGAAAGTTGAGACTTGAGATTCATTTTAGGATCTTTGCTAGTGTGCTTTATGTCTGTGTATGTAGGTGCTTAAATGAGATTTTTTTAGAGAAATAGACAATGGTCTATGACTTGTTAGGTAGTTATTTCATTTCTTGTTATGATTTGGTCGAGAAAGTTTTTGCTCCTTGGGTCATTGTTCAATAGGAGAATGAGACATGGCTTCAGATGCTTACATTGATGATGGTAAATAAGTTCAAGTCAAAAAGTACAATGACCACCTAGTAGTTGTGCCAGAATTCGCGATCTTATTGGTCAATGATGCAAAGAAGGGAAAAAAAAATCTAACTTGGTTTGTGTAAAGTTTTATTATGACTTGTATTGGTATGACTTATGAGAAACACTTGCTAATTGAATTTATTTTGGTAATTGTGGGATTGAGAAAAAATAATTTGATTATTTACTGTTTGTTTGTTTATCTAATTTTACATGTACTTATGGCATGCATGGTTTGCTATATATTTGTTGTTTCCCGCTTTTTATTTTCATTGTCTTCGTATTTGGATTGAAGGGGCACTAAAACGAATTCAAAACATTAAATTAAGCTTTAAAATGTGAAAAAGTCTCAAATATTAAAAATCAATTTCTTACCTTTTTTTTTTTTTTGGTGTATGAGGCGCTAGCAGACCTTCTTAGCATCTCGTTGGCCCCTTATCCCTAATAACATAGGTTGTTTTTTAGTAGGGTTGAACAAAAAATGATCAAATCGATTAAATAGATCGAACTGATCAAAATCGAAGTGGTTGGTTTGGTTTTCGGTTTCTATGTGATTTTAACTAACAAAACCGAACCATTCGAATATATAAATATATATTAAATAATATAGTATGTTTAAAATAATCGGTTGGTTCGGTTTTAGCCGGCTTGGTTCTGTTACGGTTTGCATAAAACTAGAATTGGTTTCAGTTTGGTTTGTTAATGGTCGGCTCGGTTTCGGTTTGAAAATTTTGAAACCGACCAAAGACAGTTTGCTTCACGGTTTAGGTGAAAAATCGAACTGTTCAACCCTACTTCTGAGCGGGTTGAGTGTGTGGATTGTGTGTTTGCATGCCTCATGCCTGAGAATTTTATGGGTAGCTGCAAGGTGTCTGTGATGGTTTTCAAATCATTCTTTAGAATGTCATGCCTGGTCATATCAACATTCTCGGTAGCTTGCGGCGGGAGGCAAAGCGGCGCGCTTCATCATCACCTCAGCCTTATGAGTGCCTAGGCGCACCTCAAGGCGAGGCACGTGAAACATGTTGACCACTGAATGCCTAAATTTTTGGCGAGGAGGATCTCCTCACTGCACTCCCACTAACAATTATGAAAAATTTTACCCTGTCAAAGTTGATCATAAAACATTATGGGTATCCTAGCATTATATATATATATATGTAATACATATAATCAATTACTGTTTTTTCACAAATAAAATGGAGATTTGATTGCGCGTGTGTAAGTATTCCAATGATAAGTTGTTTGTATTAGGTGTAAAAAGATAGTAGTTATTAAAATGAAGAAAAGACATGTTTTTAAGTGTTCATACAACAGTTTTATATTAAGTATGAGTCATATCATGCCCATGAAGTGTGCAGGTGTCAATACATTAGACAAATGAAGTTTCTGGGTATCATACTTAGTGAATTCATGAAATTTAGTTACTTTTATTCCCAAATAATATTTTTTTAAGGGAAGTAAGTATTTTTTGCTAAACATGGAATAAGTACAACATTAAAACTAAATTCTACTAACCTTGAAAAGTAATCTATTTCTACAGCATACTTTAATGTGTCTAATATGTGTGCTTTTTGGAATGTTCTTTATGATTTTTGAAATATGATAGTAAATTCTTTTCAATAAAAAAAACAATTTACTGTATACCTCAATTAACTGATTGGAGAACTTAAATAATGATTATATTTGTGTTGACAATTGACAAACACGTGCTAACACGTGTAATGCCAGTTCACCATCACTAGTACATACATATAGAGCTCTTCCTTTGTTTGCGTGACTCTATCAGATAGTTGGTAGCAGATTATTGTTGAACTCTTGTTTCTTGTGCAGATTCTGCTGGCATATGAAAATTTTGAGGAGGCATTGCACCTCTTAGATCATGTGCGGGTGGAAGGGGTTCAACCAGACGTGTTATTATTCAATACTATTCTCCTAGAAGCATATTTGAAGGTACATATCTTTCTATCACATGGAAATGCGTGATGCAAGATAAGAATAACTAAAATAAAATGAAATATAATGCACAAAGCTGTTTAGTAGAACATAATTTTAGGTCAATAACATTGGTGGAAGACATGAATTGCATTATTTTTGCATGTCAAGTTCCAGAATTGGACAGCTTTGTGTTTACTGTTTAAATGGTGTGGGTTTTTAAATTATATATAAAGAAAAAAACCTTGTTTATGTAATAGCTGTTGTTAGGCCTTAGTCACCCTCTCTCTCACTGTTGTCTATTTCCCTTTGTTTCTTTTCTATAGGAATAAATGTATTTTTGTGTTGCCTGATTGAGTCCGGGAGATGGATCTTAGAGTTACTGTAGTTATGTTAAGTTCTGTATGACAGGAAATTTCTTTGCGTATGCTTGGTCATTGACAACCGAGATCTGACTATCTTTTCCATAATGGTGCAACTTTTCAGGGCCGAATAGACATAATTGAGCTTATTGTTGAGTTGATGCACCAAGAGAAGATCCGGCCTGATCCGTCCACCTGTTGTTATGTATTCTCTGCATATGTTGACCGTGGTTTTGACAACACAGCGATGGAGGCATTGCAGGTCCTAAGTATGCGAATGATTTCTGAAGATGAGGGGTTTCTTCAGGAAATAGGAAATACTTTGAAGAGGATTTTATCCTAGCTGAAGATTTGGAAGTTGAATCCCGGATAACCAACATCTTTAAGGATTCTGAGGAAAACCTTGCTACCGCCTTGTTTAACTTAAGATGGTGTGCATTTGCTGGCTTCTCAATATCATGGTTACCCGATGAAAGTCAGTGGGCTAGAAGGCTTTCATCTAGCTATGGTTCAAGAGCTAGCTAACAAACAAATACCTAATCTGGGATTTTTCATGCAGATCAGTTATCAGATCGGTTTTACCAAAATTTGTTCATAAAGCTAACAGCCTTGAAGCCAGTGGAAGAATAGTTAGGTGGCTGTTTTGAAATGGAGCGAAATACTTGGCGGATCCAATATTTTCTGATGAGAAATTTGAGGTCATATTAAAGCTCACTCTATATTATCGAAAGTTCCCAGTGCTCACAGTCACAATCGCCAATTCACATGTTTTAATGGGGGTGGAAGCAAGGGCATTTGCATTCATTTAAATGTAATCTGTGATGATTAACATTTCTTGTGTCCTGCATTAATTAGACATATCTGGATGGAAATTACCACTTGCATAGTTGTGATCTCTATGAAGGATTAAGCGTTGACTGATAAAGAATGCTGGCGATTGCATAAGATTATGTACTATAAAGTCAACTTGGCATGATCAAGGAAAAATAGAAAACAAGTAACCATTGAAATGTTTCTGCGTGGACTCCAGTCTCTGGTGGGTATATTGTAAATTTTCTCTGTTAAGCTTGTGTCGAAATGATGCCTATTTCAAACATTTGGTTTTCTATCTTTAATGCAACAAGGGAAACTCTCTTGATTTCTCCATCTTCCACTTCCTTTTTTTCTTCTCTAATGGAGTTCTCATCTGTTGGTTTTTTTTTTATTGCTTTAGCAGGTCTTATTTTCTGGAGTGGAGCGAAAATCTGATGATGTAATTTGGCCAGGAAACCCTGCATGTTGGAGGTAAAAAAGTGATTCAATCACGTTGTTGAAATGTGCTCCTTGATCAACATGACATAGTCTAGTTTATGGTCTATACACGTCTTGTTATTCTAATTATAAACAGTCTATGTTATGGCATGTCAATATGAGGCTAAAATGGTATAGTGATAATAATAGTGAAAATTTTGGTTCAGCGTGCTTCGAGTGCAAGTATCATTTGGTTACAGTTATCACACGTTAAAAATCATTATTCTAGTCATCTTAAGCCATTCAGCTAGAGATGATACCATGCCATCATTCTTGCTGCCTCCAATGAAATTAATTTGTTTTCCTCGTTACTGTCTCGTTGAATTCCAGTATAATGTCACCTTGAGAGCTCGCAACCTGTGAATTTCTTTTATATTGGAGAGAGTAAGAGGGTCGCCTCCCCCCCCCCCCCCCCCCCCCCCCCCCCCTCTCTTAAAATGCAGAATGAGCTGAAGCATTTTAATTGTCTGACATGGAATTATTGTTAGAGTATTTATATGTAATTACTAAGAAAAAAGATACACACTATTTGAGTAGTAGCTGTACATGTTTGAAAATTTGGTTTAGACAATTAGATCAGAAAGAACTCAAGGGCTTTGGTCTTGGGAGTTTCCCATTTCAAGTGTTGCAATGCTTGAAAATAAATCTTTTAGAAGAATAGATCAGCCTAAGTCTTTTACTTCTGTAAAGAAACATGTATTGGGTGTGGAAGGATCATTACAACAGTGGTTTGGGCATCCTCACATGTATGTACAGAACCAACTGGAATGCTTTATTGTAAAATTATAAGGGTCTAAGGGACAAGGACAATTAATAGAAGAACCTCTAGTTTGCGTGGTTGGTAAAAAGATCATGTTATTTACGTGTTTGTTGATAGTTATTAATCAATGCCTTCAATAAACTGATGTGATTGTTGATGGTGTTTTAATGATTTTCAATAGACAAACCAAATTAAAGGCAGTGTTTGTTTCTTCATTCCTTGCCTGCGAAGTAGATATTCTGACAATTAGGTGTATCTGAACGAATCTAGTAGAAATGTTTGTTCAGTTTTGGCTTTGCATAGAATAGTCCAGTATGTAGAATGGTTTTCCTTCGTCGTCCTTCAAAACCGTGGGGAGGCATAATATTCCAGGGTTCTTAAAGATTTTTTATTTACGTCCACTTTCATTTCTTTAAACCTAAATTTTTCATGCAGGCTGTCAGATTGTCAGGTTCAGGATGTACTTTGTATTGAAGTGTATATTATTCCCCAGCCTAGAATTGAGCGGGCAAAGTTGTGCTCCGCATGTAAATATTGCCATACTTTCAGTGGCAAATTTCAAAACGCATGAACCATTTGTCATGAGAACATTTTGAGCAGAGTTGTGGCAGATTCCATTCTGTTTCGAGGTCACGGGGATGTAAAATTTCTTCCGTGGTTTTTATTTTCTGAAGCAATTCCTCATTCATGCAAGGGCAGGCAAACACTGTTTGACACCACCATTTCTACTGTCCCATGCCACCACCCATTTAATTTTTTTTATAATCCCACACCACCACCCATTAAATTATTTTTTTAATGTACTGAATCTTTATTCTCTCCTGTTTCTCCTCTCCCTTCTCATCTTCAAGGAAGAACACCACCCGCCTTCGGCCGTACCACCCTTTCCCACCTTCATTTTCCCCTCCTCTCTCATCTCTTCCTTGTATTCTCCTTTCTTCTCATGCACAACCCCCTACTGGGCTTATTTCTCTCCTCCCCCTCATCTTCTCATCTCTTCCTTTTCTCCTCTCTCTCGTATAGAACCCCCCTCCTTCTTACTATAATCCCCTCTTCTTCTCCTCTATGGGAACCCTTTCTTCTCATCAATTCATGCTTCGATGTGCATCTGGAGGAGCAATTGTCAATTTGAGTTAAACTTTAACGTGTTATTCCATCAAAACAAATTCTCAATTTTTCTGCTCATTCATGATGTTAATACATATAAGTGTCTTTCAAATGTGCTTGACAAATTTCATGCATATGACAATAATTAAGTGCAGGGATGGAAAATTTATAGTTCCTCGTCTCTTCACCAACTCACATTGTTTCACAATGTCATTTACAATACAACAAACACGACTTGCAAGTGACAAATGAGAGGGAAGTTGAACATGGCTAACTCCTTGCAACCTCAGAAAAAAAAAAGCATAAATCATAACTTCAAAACTCGAAATCAAAAGAATTTTTTTTTGGAGAAAGTTGATGTTTTCATGCATGAGGCAATGTGAATGCAAGCTAGTCTCACATTCACATAGGGCTGAGCAAATTTGAGACTCCTGTTCGCAATGGTCTGGGGGAATTTGACTCTCATTCGCATTGTGGGTGAAAACACACTGTTTATTTTCTAGACAAATTTGCACGACTTTAGTAAAAGGACTATAACGTGCTTATTTCAAAATATTTTAAGTGATTCAAATTATGTTCATTAGATAATTCGGAGTACTACATTTGTTGTGTTTTGATGAGCTTGAGAATTGGTCACCATCGATCGTGTAAGTTGGCCGAAAGTCAAGGACACTACCATGTTTTGTTTACTAAACAGATTTGAGCGACTTTAATAAAATGATCATGACTTGCTAATTTCAAAACATTTTCAATTGATTCAAATTGTGTTTATAAGATAACTCTGAGTATTACAATTTTCATGTTGTGATGAGCCTGAAATCGATTTCAATTTAGAAACTTATGGTCATTTTACGACATTCACTAAAAAATGTCCAAAAAACAAATCAGGTTACTGTCCCTGACTTTCAACCAATTGATACGCTCAATGTAGACCAATCCTCAAGCTCATCAAAACATAAAAAATGTAGTACTGAGTTACCTAATAAACACAATTTGAATCAATTGAAATGAGCAAGTTATGGTTACTTTACTAAAGTCACTCAAATTTGAACAGTAAATAAAATAGGGTAGTGTCACTGACTTTCGGCCAACTTATGTGATCAATGGAGATTGATTTTCAAGCTCATAAAAACACAAAAAATGTGTACTCTGAGTTATCTAATGAACATAATTTGAATCACTTGAAAATGTTGTGAAATGAGCAAGTTATGGTCTTTTTACTAAAGTCGCGCAAATCTTTCCAAAAAATAAACAATGTGTTTTCACCCATTCACATTGTACAATGCGAATGGGAGTATCAAATTCACCCAAATCAATGTGAATGGGAGTCTCAAATTCGTCCAACCCTATGCGAATATGAGACTTTCACTCGCATTGTCCCATGCTAATGCGTGAAAACGCAGACCCTGTTCAAATTTTTTTCTTCTGATTTCGAGTTTTGAAGTTTGTTTAAAATTTGCAGTGAAGAATGTTGTTGTCATTGTTTATTGTTCCACATTTTGGAGTTCAATTTAGTGTTTGAAATTACATGTTCAAGAGATGGCACACTATTGATCTTTAGAGAGATCGTACACGAATCCTTTGAGACAATGGAAACCTGTTGAGTGAATGGGAAAGACAGGGACGAGTGTCGGAGGGAAAACGAAAACTGTAGAAGAATTAGTGGAGTGGGAGGGAAGAAGATATTCAAAATTTGGGTAAAAAACAGTTGAGAGGGTGGGGGAATGATTGACAGAGAAGAAAATGATTTAGGAGAGAGTTACGGTGGTGAGAAGGAAGATCATACAAGCTTTGAGGGAGAGAGTGGAGTGGATGAGAGATTCGATCGATTGGAGTGAAAAGAGAATCGAATTTGGGAATGGCACAAGCTATTTATGGGTGGTAGCGTGGATGATAAATGGGGTGGTGTGGGAGATAAAAAAAACCTGAATAGTGGTGTGGGACAATATTTTTGGTGGTGTCAAATAAGGCTTGCCTTCCATGTTTAGTTTATCACTCTATCTCCGTACCTTGATTTCGTACATATTTACATATTTTGAAAATGCCTTATTTAAGGTTCTCAAAAAATTGATACCAGCTATGAAATTATGGTTTACTATGTGGTTATTTGTCAGTCCATAGTTAAAAAATGAATTTAATAATAAAACAAAAGTTAAAGTTAGCCACAAAGTTGAATATGAATGAATATTTTACCTTATAAGATTCATTGTAAAAAACAGGATTCATACTTTTTAAATTTTCTTATTTGAAATTAAAACAACATTTTGAAATCCACGTTTTACCACCACCATTGTGCAGCAACTACCATCACCGCTACTAGAACAACCAACATTATACCATAATTAATTTGTATTAATATGTGTTAGAACATGTAAGACTTATGATTGATGGTATCACAAATAAATGGTTAAATCCTTCAAACTTGCCAAATTACAGATACTATTTGTAAACAGTCTTTACTCATTTTGTAAAAATAGCAATATGGGTTAGTAAGAGTAATGCTATATGTAATAACACCAGCACCCATTAAAAGTAAGGGATACGCAAGCTAAGGCTAGTTTTAAATGTACAAAGCGGAGTCTTAAGAGTTCAAATATGTGCAGAAATTCTAGCTAGCCTGGTCTGCTGGCTTGGCTTATTAGAATTACTCTTTTGTCCCTCCTCTTTAAAGTGTATGTGGTTGTGGTTTAAAGAGAAATGGCAGAAAGTGTAAAAAAGGCCACTGGGCCGGCTAGACTTACTCAAATTTGTGTTGGTTAAAAACAAATAAATAAATAGAAGGGGGAAAATTGAAATAAAATTTGAAGGTTACATAGGAAAGTTCACAAAAATGATAGTAAGTAGTGATCAGTGAACTTCCTTAATGTAGTAATCAATGGCAATAGATTCACAAATAAAAATAATATGGATGGTGTTTAATTATCAATTATCTTAGCTAAATTGATAGTTAATGATAATTAAACTACCAATTGAACTGTCAACCTTAACTAGCCCTAATGCAATCCAAAAGGTTTTTTATTTTTCGTTTACAGCTACCTATCCTTTCTTCCACATGATTCATGAGATAGCAGATAAAAAAACAATAAGGATTAGGTCAAACCTTGGCATCCCAGCAGATAGAAGAGATCACGAATTTCATTAACTGAGGCTTATGACAGTACAAAAAATGGCAGAAAAGTTTTACATGATAGTATGATACTGTTTTGCTCGTGCAGGTAAAACCATAAAACCAAAACCTACTAGACACAAGATAGATAATGCACCCTTTTCCTTGTTTGATCGAATTTCAACTAATAATTTTGTAGTCCATTTCCTCCAACATTTGCTTTGCAGATCAAGGACAGAACTGGCCTTCTTTACTAAAACTTGGACACCAACACACCAATTAGTCATTCTATATTTCTTCTGAACTATGAGCCTAGTGTTTCAATTCTCCGCCATTCTGTACTGTTGGCCCAGTCCTAAATATTCTCCCCTGGTGGTAATTCGGCAAACTTCGGAGGAGCACCAAGTACTCTTTCCATGTCAAAGCGCACCTCAATGTTGCGAATGCTATAGCCAACCACCATCAGCCAGTAAAGCAGCTTGCCAAGCTCAGACGCACTGGTCTCAGTAGGTGTTGTCTGTGAATACAGATCATAAAATTAAATAGGCTTAGAACACATGGAGAGAATGAATGGAAGAAACTTTTTTTGGGTCCAACAATATGACAATTGGTTGATATACACATAAAAAGAGCTAAAAGAGAGTCAAACCTTCATTTGGGCAGGATCTGAAACTGCCAAGAGTCGTTTTATAAAGGTGTTCATGGCCACGACGACATCTTCACCAGCGCTACTTGTGAGTTCCTATATATGTAAGGCATGCAATTTCAAATCAATAAATCATTAGCATAGGCGAGTGTCAAGCAAACAATAAATGGCATCTCTGGATTGTTCAAGTAATCTCAGCTCTCAAGCAAGTATGATAGAAATAATTAAAATAAATCATCCATCTCCAACTTCCCTCTTTCAAATCTTCTTGTTAGAACATAGTCGAAGGAAAAAACAGAGGACTGGTGATTTGCAATCGAGATCAAAACCGTTCCTTTTTCTTCCATACACTCCTCTAGTAATAGCCATTCCTCTACAACATGAGGATGAATCAATTTCGTTTCTTGTCATGATGAGATGATCAACCTCATAAATTAGATGTGTCGCTACCACTTTCCCCTCTTCCTAGTCCATATCCAATCCAAGTCATCAGCATCACCTGTATCTTATCTTAATAGCGCATACATTTGAACAAGCTAATCAAATCCTACTAAGCTTAGGAATAGATGATTGCCATAGTTGGCAACAAAAAACTGAAGCTGCTCGAATGTCTTCCTCCCTTTCCTCAAGTAATTTTTGTTTGATCGAGGATTGAATTTTCATCTCATTCTATTCGCAGCATCAAACCAAACTTGTGTTGATTAAGGAGGAACGAGTCACCATACATTTGTAAAATTTATGTTGTTTAAAGAGGAAAAAGTGGATATGATGTACAGTCTGATGTTACAAATAAATGATTGCTATAGTCAGCAACAAAAAAACTGAATCTGCTCGAATGTCTTCCTTTCCTCAAGTAATTTTTGTTTGACTGAGGATTGAATTTTCATCTCATTCTATTCGCAGCATCAAACCAAACTTATGTTGATTAAGAAGGGATGAGTCACCATAAATTTGTAAATTTTGTGTTGTTTAAAGAGGAAAAAGTGGACCTGATGTACAGTCTCATGTTTCAAGTCTTTGAAAGTGAATATACCCTACTTCAGTTGCAATCCTCATCAAATCTTACAAGAGACGCACAACTTTTTGAAACTTCTGTTGGAACTTCCAAATAGTCTTCTCTCCTAATATTCAAATCCTAGGGAGATGCACCATTAGCAAGAAGATTGAGGAAGTGGTGAAGAGTGTATTTTAGTTCTTTTATACTTAACTAGGTAGAAAAAAATGACTAAAGAAGTGGTGGACCTATTGGTCCACAATCTCTGAATTTGGAGGACTAAGTGATTTTCTCAAATGTGTATGCACATGAACATCTTTTAGTCAAGTAGATATAAATTGCTCAAGTATTCTAACTTTAAGACAAACAACACAGGGAAAGGAACAGCTAAAAATCAGACTTGAAAAATAACTGAATTCAGAAATATTAAATCCTAAATTCCAGGAAATGACAGAGATAATTACTGATTATGTATAAAATATTTAAAGTTTCTGGTTTAAG
This sequence comes from Berberis thunbergii, assembly GCA_003290165.1. Lineage (NCBI taxonomy): Eukaryota > Viridiplantae > Streptophyta > Magnoliopsida > Ranunculales > Berberidaceae > Berberis > Berberis thunbergii. The sequence goes on along the minus strand of QNQO01001198.1, from coordinate 126,853 downwards.
GATTTCATCTTTCATCAAGTATCACAGCTGAACCATATAAGTGTGGATGAAATTTTCAAACCAAAATGCTATTGACACAAAGTCCGTACCTTCAGATTTTGTGGTTCAAGAGTTTTCAGATACTCCAATAGTTCATTCTGTCCATTGAAGCTCTTTCTTCCCACTTGACGATTCAGTTCTTCGATTTCTGCTTCAAGTAATTCAATGTATTTCACTGCATCTATCTTCTCAGGACCAGATACATTATTCCACCTGATAACTTCTCCTGACACCGTTTTCTGTGTGCCTGGTGCATAATCTGGTGCATCCTACGAGAATCACCGAAAATCAATCAATAAAAGATAAAAACAAATAATCTCAACTATCATAATTGCCGAAGTGAGGGCGTAATAAATTTCATGGATAAAGGATTTGCTGAAATACCCCAACTTTTGAAATGGATTTCTAATTTCAATGGGTTCAAACAAGTAAACACTGGATGTTCCCAAAATAGGTACTGTTGCTCACTATGGCAAACTTTATAAATATTTTCTTTACTCAATCTAGAATGTTTGAGTGTGTAAGGATAACACTGTCTTTGTTAGTTAAGATGAAATTGGAGGAAAATGCACACTCTTCCCATGGGTGTGTGGGAGTTAAAGTACTGAAAAGGGAGTAAATGTAGTTATAGATTTTGTTTCCCCCCACCAACCATACACCGGTGCTTTATTTTACGTGAAAATGTAATCCACTTACTGTTGCTTTAGTTTTACTTGACAGATTTGTGAAATCATGACCATAATTTCAAAAATATATATAAAGATTAAAACAAAATATAGATCCAAATACATTTGTAGACTTGTAGTGAACATGCACACATACACACGATAACACCATTTGGTAGAAATATAGAGAACAAACACGATTCCACAAATAACGACAAAACCGTAGAACTTTTATCTAATAACAACTAAATAGAGTAACCCTTGTTACACCCTCAACAGCATATAAGTGTTCATCTCCCTGGTTACTATCGCTATCTCTGTGGCCAAAGCTTTGGGGAAGATTATTTCCGACTTTCTTTGAGGTACAAGGGTTGGGATATTGTGTGCTTGCCTAAAAACAAATGGGGCTTGGGGATAAGAAAGCTCTTATTTTCAACCAACCAATGCTTTGAAAATGGCATTGGAGGTTCGGGTTAGAAGACTAAGCTCGATTGATCATAGCTGATAACCACATGGTTGGTACTAGAGAGAAATCAAGTCAAACATATGAATGTTTGATTTGGAGATCCATTGTGAACCTCAAGACAAAATTCAATTGTCACATATCCTATGAAGCAGTTCATGGCAATAGACTGTATTTTTCATTAGACAAGTGGTCGGGAAACTCTTCATTTTGCCACAATTTGAAGAAAGTGCTCCATATTTCAGCTAACGGAGTACTGTCGTATTGATGTACAACTGGAGAGCTAATTGTTTTAAAGGAATTATTTGTATAATTTTCAATTTTCTAGATTTTTTATTTGAATAAAGAATTAGTCTTAGCAATTTTAATAATTGGGTATTTTTGCACAGAATAGTAGTAGATTTAATTTTATTTTGTAACTTTTGTTAGGAGTCTTTCGATTATTATTGAAATATTTATTCTTTCGGATTTTTTTTCTTCTACAATTTCTTCCCTTATTTTTCTTCTCCTTTTGAGATCTCCGTATCTTCCATTATGTCAAGCAACTTCTTATTGAACGTCAAGGAAGTCTCTATATGTCTATATTCTGGAGCATTGTGATGATGAATCCTACTATACCAAAAGATTAACAGGTATTAGTTGTTCCATAAGCTTGTTAATTGTCATTAATAGTTTCAGAGTGATGGTTTCCTCAAAGCACTATAAGGAAGTTCGCATTCCATTAAAAATGTCAGTACATAATTTTTACTTATTAACTAAAGTAATAAGTTAATAACATAGTTTTCTGACAGTTAGACTTAACAAGCAAAAATCGAAATCATTGAACTATAAAAGCAGTTACATCCATGTACGAGACAAAATGAGAACAATGCCTACTGCACAGTATCCATCAAGAAACAGATTAAAATTGAGGCAAAAGTTTACCAAGTGAAGATGAATGCAAGCTTATTCACAGCTTTAGTCAACAATACGTAACTTTTCCATTGGCAACCAACTGCAATATCATTCAAGTCCCTTATACCAAACCCCACCTTTGTCTTAAATAGCATGCCACATGCAAGTTCCACTTATCATTTTTTTAACATTGGAAAAATGATGGTTGCCTTTTCTCAGGTATTGGTTATGGGTCGGAGTGATATTGCAGTTATTGGATTGTGTGGAAGGAAAGAACTAATCACATCTTTAAAGGGAAGAAGGACATTGACACTATCTGCACTTCTGCAGAGAAATCAAAGTGTGTGGCATTGGGGAAATATACGGGGACTCATCTCGGGAGATTTTCTATTGTGCATCTTTGATTGGCTAAGCTTGCTTAAATTGTATTACATGTAATGGTTTTTCCCAGTCTTGTGTTCTTCTCAATATTTGATACGTGTTAGATTGATAAAATTAGTAACAAAAAATCTTAGAGACATTCAAATGTTAGATACTGAATGTCAATTGAGTGCAAGAGACATAAATTACCTTCTCTTGGACTTCAGGAAGAGCAACCTGCTCCAAACTCTGCTGCAATTCCAGACGGTATTGCGCATTTCTGAACATATAACCTGTCATCAGAACGCTGTACATGAGCTGTGCAAGATTTTCAGCAACCTGAATTAAAAAAAAAAAAAACCCAACCATTCCACAGTTATAACCACACAAATATCAACAATGCATTCAATCACAAGGACACTAATTAAACAAAGAATTCCACCAAATCTTCAATAAAAACTTACAGTTGTAACGGTGACAGCAAAGAATTGTGGGGGCAGTGTACCGATCATATTCGTCACTGTTTGCCGCATTGCTTCAACCACCTATTAAATTAACCAAGAAATAACATAAAGTTTCAATTTTTTTCATGGGAATTTCATAACTGATCAAATTCTATAAAATTAAACAATCAGAACCAGTTGGGGGGCCTTCTTGACAAACAGTTCCATGAATTCAGGCTGCACATTCTTAACATACTCCAACAAAATGTCCCTTCTACTCTTCGGCTAATAAAATCCAAAATCAAACATCCAATTGAACTAAATTAGCAAAATTTTCAAATAAAAAAGCAAAATTTCAGCAAAATAAAATGTGGGATTTTACCAGAGAGCCATTTGGGGGCTTCGAATCGTTGGTTTCATTGCTGGGTTTTTCGTCTGAAGAATTAAAGGCGCGAGCTTGCAAAGATAACCTTCTGGGGTTGATATTTTTGGGGAAAGTGAGCGAATTGAGAGTGAAAGGGGTGCGAGATGAGAGGCGGAGAGGAGGGAGAGATGGGGTTGCAGAGGAGGAAGAGGAACCCTTGAGTGAAAGTGAGAGTGAGAGTGAGAACAGAGAACACATGTTGCTTGTCTCTCTTGCTCACTCGCTCTCTATCACTCTATCGTTCTTACTTTGTTTTAGAAGGAAAAAGGAAACAGGTTTACTTTATGGTTGGAGAAAAGGGGGGATTTTGATTCTGAGAGTTTGGGCGGCCGTTCTCTCTCTCTCTCTGTTTCGCAGATAAGAAGAGAAAGAAATGAGAGAGGATGATCGATCGTTAGTACCATCTGAGTGATAGAGATGTTTGATCAAAATAACCAATTTTAAGCCAGGAGAATGTTGGAATCCCTTTGCTAAATGTCCAAGTTATCTAAGACCAAATTTTATTATTATTATGAGCGATTCTAAATGTCGAGGGAATTGAGCGAGGAAATGAGCGAGGGAAATGAGGTGGCGAGGTGTAAGCCACTCATTTTCCTCGAGATGCGTGTGAAAAAGTCAACACACGTATTTCAAGGAAAATGAGTGGCTTACACCTCGCCACCTCATTTCCCTCGCTCATTTCCTCGCTCAATCCCTCGACATTTAGAATTTTTCTATTATTATTATTATTTTATCCGTTAATCTTTTCCCACCCCAATGCCATCATCGGCTGGGTTCGATCCCGTGACCTAATCATACCAATTTTTTTTTATCTATCTAATTTAATTGATAATAGCTTTATATAATAATCTCAAAAATAATAATAAAAAGATAGAAAGCTTGCATTAATAATAATAATAATAATAATAATAATAATTGATGCGTCAAAAAATCGTCCTCCTGTGAGTTTGACATGCAAAACAACTGTTAAACTACCAAAGACCACCTTTTGGGTGGTCAAAGGCGCTTCGATGCTTAATTAGTAACTTTGTTGGAAGAATGATGTAAATTTGAACAAAACTCAGTTAAAAATGTATGCCTTTGTCGAATGTTCCATTTACCTTTTATAATGGTCGTGGGTAATTTTTGGCGTGACTTAAGCATGTGAGGCGCAACAAAATGAGATGTTTTTGTAACAGTCTCATCTTTAATGGATATGCATTCGTGGAGGGGTAAGTCCTACGGCTCTTTCTTGGTGCAACATTCTCCTGAAAAACGCATATCGGGCCTGGACTTGGGCTCTGATTTGTCTGGACTTGGATTCAGGTCCTGTTTACACCTCCTTAGTGGTGGGTCTAGTCTGGGCCTCTATAATTGACTTCATTCTTCCTGGGGTTTATGAGCTGGCCCAATAGATCGGCGTTGTATTCTCGTGATGTTTTCATGTCACGTGTACGACCATGATAATCAGTATATTTTGATGTATCATCAGCTACTCCCCCCTTAGTTAGTGGATATGTTTTGTTTACGTATCCACTAACTGTGTGACGGTTGGTATTTCGATTGCGCTTTTGCACTGAACTTGATGTTTAATAACTTTTAGTTGCCTGATTGTCTCAGTTACTTCGTTGTCTGTTCGTTTTCACGCACATTTTTGGTGCGCCATTTTTCACGTATGTCGTTTTGTGAGCGATATCTTTGTTTCCCAGTTGTTTAAAAGGTGTTGTGGTTATTAGTGTTATTTCCTATCATTTATTGCCTATTTTTCTTTGTTCATTTTTCCTTGTTTACAATGTCTGCTGATGACATGTTAGTCGGTGATCGACTTTCTACTTGTGAGGCCCATTTTTCCCCAAACAAAGCCTCTTAGGCTACCCTGGAGAGTGTCCGTTTTAACTATGCTTTGCATGACGACCTTGAAATCGTTATTCCTCGCGAAAACGACAGTCCATGTTGTCCGAGGAAAGGATATATTGCACTTTATCTTTGCATGTTCTACGTCGGTATTCGGTTCCCAGTTCTAGAGCTGTTATGGTCATATCTGAACTTCTTGGGTATTTCTCCTGCTCAAATGGGCTCGAATGATCGGAGGGTTATGGTTTCCACGTATGCTAGGGCTATTCTTTCTGGTATCTCTTTAATCCCTCAAATCTTGCACTCTTTGGTGGGGTTCAGCGTGAGGCCCAACCATACTTGTTTCCTGTAATCTCCTGCGTGTTTTGGTAACCTTAATGACGACATCAGGGGCTGTCGCGTGATTGGTTATATGCGTCTATCGGCTCTAGCTACTTCAATTTGTGGGGTCTTCCAATAGCAAGGTTTTTCCGAATTCCTATTAAGCATCGGAATATGAAATTGACTGCTGAGGAACATATTATCAGTGAGCGCTTCTTAGAGCTTCCGGTAGTTCCATTGGACTTTTACCTTACTGATGACAAGGTGGGGCGCAGTGACCTATACATCATGAATGAGACCGAAAGGGCTTCGCTAACCGAGAGGCAGGCTGTGGAGATTGCCGCCCGTGCTGCTGGTGATGAAGTTGGCATTGATCGGAAAGTGAAATCTAATGTTACGGATCTCAATACTCTTGTCCGTAGTCCTACCAGTCTTCCTTCCAGAAAGAGAAAAGTAGCAAGGATTGTTAGCCGTTGAAGAGGTTGTTTCTGTCTTTCGATCGCGTGCCGAAGAAGAAACAACTTGTTGATTCTGTGTGTCACACCTCCCTTATATACAGATTCTGCTGATAGAGATCCTTCGAGGGAAGACCGTTGCTCTCTGCAGGAGGCGGAAGAGATGAAGCTGGCTCTGGAGAGGAGTGAGAAAGATATTGTTAGCCCTTTGGATGATGATGAAAATAAGTTTTTATCTGCTTATGGTAGCCTTGATGTTGTCAAGTACTCCAATGACGATCCTTGGTCCTTGGATGACAATATGCTCAAATTAATTGTTGTTCAATCTAAAGAGTTTGGCAGTCGAGATTGGGTTCTCGAGTTGCAGTCTTGTCCTCTTCCTTCCCCTTTTGCTGATGGAATGGAGGTTCTTCCTTCAGTCGTTTGCTTGAGTTCTTCTGCTGATATTTGTTCCATTATTGCTGAACAACGAGAGGGTGATGGAGGTTCTCCAGTCGTTCCTTCGTTTTTCTCGGCCATGGGTGGCGATGGTTCCTACATATTATCTGATCCTCGTGTTATTCATTCGCAAGTTAGTTGGAAGGAACCTACTCCTGAGGAGATTTCGGTTAAATCGGATGGAAAATTTTGCCTATTCCCTCGCCTTGACATGCAGGATGGTGCACGTAAGCTGATAAATGAATGGCATAGACGGTGGGTAGAGAGGCCCTTGATCTTCGATGTTTGTCTGGTATGCCGATAAACTCGTTCAGTCGTCCTCTCTTGATCCAATGCTCGATTTCTTCTTTCAACTTGTAGCAGTCCTCCATGTCCGTGATCTTTGTGAAAATAACAATACATGCTCTTATCTCGTCCTTCCGGGCCTCCTTTCATCCTGGTTGGCTAGTTGACATTATCTTAGCTTGATATTTGTTTTAAGATGTCTGTTCGGCTTGCTTTTAGGGTTGTGTACGGTTTATGCGCTTTCCTCATTACGCTGGTTATTCGTTCATGATTGAGTCGTGTCGATTGCGATTCCTGAATTCCTGCTGGTTGGGCTCTATGTGTCTGTCGTTCCGAGTCTCTTTAAATGACTGATGTCTTCCCGTGATCCGCCATCTCGCCTTTTTCATCTTTTCTTTCTTGTTTCCTCAAATGGTTCTCCCTCTCATGTTCATTCTTTCTCCTCGCAACTTTCATTTCTTCGAGGAAAATATGTTTTTGTGTTATTTTCAGCAAGATCGCCATGCCTTTTGGAGGTTCTGAGTTGAGAGCATCGAAAAGGGGCATCTCTTCTAGGGCTGAACAAAAAACCGATCAAATCGACCGAACCGATTGGTTTAGTTTAAATTCGGTTCGGATTGGTTTCAGATTTAAAAAATTCAAAACCGAAGAGGTCGGTTCGGTTTTCGGTTTCAATGTGATTTTAACCGACCAAACCGAACTGACCGAATATATATAATAAATAATATATATTTTATATATAAATAATACAATATGTTTAAAATAGTCGGTCGGTTCGGTTTTATTTCGGATTTTGGTTCGATTTTAGTCGGTTCGGTTACGGTTTGCATAAATTAGAATTGGTTCGGTTTTCGGATCGGTTTTGTTAATGGTTGGTTCGATTTTGGTTTGAAAATTTGAAAACAGACCTAAGTCGGTTCGGTTTTTAGCCCTACTCTCTTCAACTCATCATCATCACCTCCGTTCATTTTGGAGGTTCAACAACGGTGCTGGCTTGATTTTCAGACACTTATTGCTTCTTGTCTTCTTTCGCACGCTTGTCTCTGCTTCCAATCTCATTTTCAGAGAAATTTGAAGATCGCTCCAATTGCTCTTTGCGATTGAAATCTCCATCTCCAACTTCAAAACTGTTGTTAACGTCATCATTGCCTTTTCCACCCTCTAAATCACAGATTACTTGTTGTTCTGCTTCTCGCTTGGCTTCCATTTTGGAAAGTCTCAGAGAAGACATGCAAATTTTGAATTTTGTAATGGTCTTATTTTTTTATTTTTCTAAGTAGCAGAAGAAGACGACGATGACAATAAGGACGAAAGTTGCAGAGGTTGTGTCGTCGCTGCATCCAGCAACCACTGTTAATTCATCAGTGAAGCGAGTGACATACTCCCGTATTGTTTCTTTTGGCTTCTGTCGGATGTGCAGAAGGTAGTGGGGTTATTTTCTCATCCGCTGACTCCCGATGAATCTGGTAATGAAAGCAGTGGCTAAGGCCTGGAAAGATTCTATCGATCTCGGTGGCAGGTTGTTGAACTAGTTCATTACTTTGGACGTGAGGCTGGTTGGGAACGTTCTGCATAGGATCGACTCTGTGGTTTCTTTTAGAGCCATCATGTGGTGAAAATGTCTTAGTAATCAGTTGGGTCGGTGGTACCGTCGTACACTTCGAACTTTGGTGAAGTGAATTTCTTTGGCATTGTCTTCTTCATGAGTTCGTCAGAGAATGGTGGCTTGGCCAACTCGTATAACACATTGGGATCCGTGACTCCGATCCTGAACGAGATTTCAACAACTGTTGCGTCGCACTGCAGAGTTTTGTCTCGGTGGAGCTCGTTGCTCTCGATGTTTCCCTACTAGGGTTCCGCTAGGGCTTCGTAACTCCCTTGAGTTCGGATAATGGAGTTTTGTTGAGGTGGCGTCGAAGTAGGGTCGGCTGGTTGAACGCGTTCCTGGGTGATTTTCTTCAGCATCTTTGTCAGGTATTTCATCTGGGCCATGAACAAGCCTACCCGATAGTCTGTGGCAGCGCCGACAGTTGTCTGGGCTGTCTGGACTATTGCGTGCAGCGGATCTGCATTCTCGGATGCTATTGGTTTAGTGTTTTGGGTTGCATCTTCTCCCTGAGCTGTTAGTGATGTGTCAATGGGAGAATTGTCGTGATCATTACTGGATTGGGGATTTGTAGACTGTATTATTTCTTCTGATGGCTTTGTTGATCTTTCGTTAGGTTGTGGCGAGTCTTGTCACTGCGTGTTCTGTTTTTAGAAATAGGAAACTTGTCGTTCCCCACGAACGACGCCAAATTGATACGTCCAAAAATCGTCTTTCTATGAATTTGACCTGCAAAACAATTGTTAGACTGCCAAGGATCAGCTTTTTGGTGGCCGAATGCGCTTCGATGCTTAAGTCAGTAACTCTGTTGGAAGAGGGATATAAATCCAGATGAAACTCAGTTAAAATTGTATACATTTGTCGAATGTTCCCTTTACCTTTTATAATGGTCGTGGTTAACTCTTAACGTGACCATAGCATGTGAGGCGCAACGAAAGAAGATGTTTTTGTAACAGTCTCTTCCTTAATAGAGATGTGTTCGTGGAGGCGTAAGTCCCTCCACGGCTCTTTCTTGGTGCAACATTCTCATTCTTTATGAAAGAATGTATATTGGGCCTGGACTTGGGCTCTGATTTATCTAGACTTAGATTCAGGTTGTGTTTACGTCTCCATAGTGGTGGGTCTAGTCTGGGCCTTTATAATTGGCTTCATTCTTCCTGGGCTTTATGAGTTGGTCTAATAGATCGGACGTGTATTCTCATGACGGGTCTTCATGCCACGTGTACAGTCGTGATAATCAATCTATTTTAATGTATCATCAATAATAATAATAATAATAATAATATTATTATTATTATTATTATTATTATTGTTATTATTATTATTATTGTTATTTCAAAAGTTGTAGAAAATAAAAGTCTCAGTTTCCTTGCCTTATTTTTAGTGGGCTTTGACGATCTGTATAGGTTTTTAGTCTTACACGAGCTAAACAAACACTTGAAACAATCCCTAGATTGTTATAAATTTCCCTTCTAGCTCCATGACTCATTAATTGGTTGAGGCATTCCGAATATCCCAAATTCAACCCTTGAAGATGTTTTTAAGGCAAGGTCATCTGTTGTTGAATTTGCTTTCTGATATATGTTGAACTTGTTTACTTCGTGGAATTTTTGTAAGAGCATGTTAGAACTCCTTATTAGCGGGAAATACTTTATTGAGTCATCAAAATATTTTCTTTCATTCTTGAGAAAAAAACAAATGTTTATCCTCAAGTAAAGCAACAGATTCAATAGTGTTATTGGTATGATGTCTAATAAGTTTGTTAAATTCTTAAATCTACAAATGCATTTACCAAGGTGGTATCTGGTTTTTCGATCCCCTGGTGAGTTACATGTAGAGTTCAAAAATATAATTTTTTTTGATAATTTCATCATTCATGATTGAGTTACGAAAACTTATGGATACTCTCCGCCTGAGCTAAATCACCTTTGTTATCATCCTTAATCTTGAAAGCAATGTTGGCTTCAGTAATAGTTTTTTAGATAACCAAATTTGTTGTAACACCCCAGCGGAAAGGCAAGTAACCCGAGGAGTGTGAAAGTGTGAGGTATGCTATAATACTCGCAAAGAATGCACTAACACTAGGCTAATATCGACTAGAAGGGGTGAATAGTTTTTTTTCTTCGAAAATATAATATATTTTTAAAAAATAAGTGGAAGTATTTGACTTCAAAGTTTTTCGCATAAACTTATTGAAGGATTATGGTATGACTTAAGCTAAATCAAAACCACAAAGTTTTCACAAGTTTAATTGTTTCACTATAAAGTGAACACTTATGGTTGAATTATTGAATACATTTTGTAAAACCCCCCAAAGAAATTTTAGGCATGCAAGTTGAATATAGAAACAATATAACAAGGTAAAGACAACCTAACTAAGCATGCAAGATGAAATAAATAGTCATGGGAAGAAGAAAACAAATCAGACAATGAACACTAATATAACGAAGTTCACCTAAGCTGGAGTTTGATTGGCTTCGACCAGTTACTTATTTAGTGTAAAGGGCTCACAAGTTTCAAATATTTATTACTTGATCAAAAGATAACTCTAGCTCAATCAACATGCCACACTTCTCAAGATCTAATCACCACACTCCTACGAGAATTATCGACGCGAACCCAATGTTTTTGTCCGTGAGACTTACAAACACCTTGGCGGTCATGTGAGATGCACCACAACCAACTCTTACTGACATGTACTTGAGATTTCAGAAATACTACTTTGTTTTATGTTTGTGCTCCGTGGGACTTATCGAATGGCTAAAGATCATACTGATAACTGATAAGTACCCAAAACATTAACTTTTACACCCCTAAATATATAACTGCTAAGTTTAATTATCCAATAAAAATACCTCATTACGTGTATTTTGTGTCTTTTGTAGGAATTCAAACATAAATCTCAAATCATGCACAAAATGGCACAATAAAGCTAAATTCAACAACTAGAAGGCCTATTGGGAGTTCACATGCATTAATAAGGATTAAAAATTTTCAATCCCAAGACCCATGAAGTCAAACCCACAAAGCATCAACAACTACGGATCTCGAGAAAATCAACATGAAGATTTGGACGTCCACATGACCAACTTTATAAAAAAAAAAAACTCTACAAGACATGTTTCCTTATTCAATTCCAACATATTTCCTCATTTTACTCTGCCATCTTTCCTTATTTTACTCAAACATGTTTTCTTATTTCATTCAAACATATTTCCTTATTTTACTCAACCATGTTTCCTTGTTTTACTCAATCACGTTTCCTTATTTAACTCAAACCCTTTTTACCTATAAAAACCCCGTACATGGAATTCATAAAAGACTAGTTTTTTTTAGAGAGTTTTTTTTGTTGGAATTCTTGACTTTAGATTTTTGCTTGGTAGAGAAAAAAGAATAGAGAATTGCATGTACTACTTTCCAACATTTTAATTTTTCTATTGAAGTAGAAGTAAGTTCTCTTTGTATTTCTCTTTCTCCTTTTAACTTTTAGTTTATTTTCACCATTCATGGAGAGCTAATCTCCCCTCTCAAGGGGAAGATATTGAGCTCCATGAAGATATTATGATAGTTAGATTGTGTTTCATTTAGGAAAAATTAGAACAATGAATTGTAAGAAATACTTTGAAAGAAAGGTTCATTTGTTAAATGGGTAATGATTTTGATTCAAAAGAATAAATTATTTCCATGTCTTTTAGAATTTTTCCGATAAAAAACATAATCAAAATCCATTGATGTTTTAGAAATAAAACAATGGGTATGGTTAAAGTTTGAGGGAAATGAAAATACTTTTACTTCTTTATTCTTACAACTCAAGTCATGTAGATTGAAAAACCATGTGATTTGAGTATTTTGAGAGAAACTGAAATTACATTTTACAATCATTTTGTTGGAACTGGGTGATTCTCATACCCTTGAAATTTCTCTATATTCGTTTTTGTTACAAGTTAATTATTTTGTTTTGAAATCATATTATCTCTCAACATCTCACCATCCATTATTTTTCTATTCTCTTTATTCTTTATTAAAATTCAAATATTGTCTTCTAATCCGAGTGAAGTAGTCGATAACCCCGTAAATTCTACTAAGGCAAGTATCTCGAGGATCAGTTTCGGACAGACAATTATAGTAGCTCTATGCTTCCAACAAGGAAGCAAATACCAGAGTACATTCCACGCAGGGAAACTTCTTTCTATGGATTGCTCTTGGATTGATAACTATTTCCGATGTATCTAGGAGCACATGGCTAATATGGAACTTCCCTCCTACAACACGACTCCTAATTAGATAATGATCTCCATGAAGATATCTTCCTAAATTACAGTGTTCTAAAAATCGGTCTAGGCGGATCTGGGCAATTTGGGCGGTTCTGGGCAATCTGGGCGGGTCTAGGCCTTTTTTTTAAACTTTTTTTTATTTTTTAATATGGTTGGCTGATTGTGTTCTTATTTTATTTTCTTTCCTATCTTTTAGAAATAAACTATTTAATTATTTTTTATTCAGTATATGTCTAAATGTAGCAAATGATGATTATTTAATGGAATTCTCAAAGGATCTGCCGGTACCAATTTTACTAATGTAGATTTTATCAAACATAACTGAGGTTATTCATGCAATTTGAAGAAAAATAAAAGAGTACACAAATTCAAATTTATATAAAGTACCCATCATGACCAACTTCAGTCATTTGAGTTTTAATAAATTTTGTTCACGATTGGTAATTTTTCATGTTTTTAAATTTTGCATATGTATATTGACATTAAATTGGATGTAATTGATAATGTATTATGCTTAACTTTTGTAAATTATTAAAGTAATAATACAAAACCTAAGACCGCCTAGGTGCCGCCTAGGCACCCGCCTAGGCCCCTGGGCGCTAGGCACCTGCTCGCCGCCCGCCCAGCGCCTAGCGATTTTTAGAACACTGCTAAATTACGCTTTCAATGGTCTGGTAAAACCAGAACTCCTGCACTATAAATAAGACATGAGGCTAGTAAGCTAAGGTACGCTACAAATTCCATGTTTATAACATTACACCTTTATCAGATCCTTGTCTAACTTTAGCATCGGAGTGTCATCGACCACCACAACGGTGGTCCGTGGCTCATGTGTATTACTTGTGCAGGTCAGCAGGTCAGAGGGACTAGGTCAAAATAGAGAGTGGAAAATGACGGCATCAGTTTGTCGTCGTTCGTGGGGACAACAAAGTTCCTAACTTTCCACTAGCACCGTCTCCTTTCAAAACCCAGAGAGATGGTGACCACTAGATCACGCAACAATGGAGAACAAGGGGACTGATGCGGATTTAACTAACTTAAATAAATAGGTTAATTCAGCCCACTTGTAATAATCGCAAGTGCACAGTGCCAAACTGGTAGACAACGGCAAGTACGGGTCGATCCCACTAAGAAGGTGGATGCAATTGAATTTTAGAATTTAATTAAACTAATTTATAGGAAATGGGGTTACATCATTTTTAAATCTAAACTAAAAATAAATTAAAAATAAGAAAAATAAAATAAGAGATAGATGAAATGGGTTTTTGTGGTTTGGACTCACCAATGAGTTAGTAAAATTATTGAAATCTAAATTACTGAATTTAAAAATGAGAAGCGTTAGGGATGAAAATCCCTTGCTTACACCGAATATGTGATCGTTAAAATCCAATTAAACTTATACCATGTTTCTATCAAACATTAACAAATTATTTCAAGCAAATACGCTCTTACAAAGTATTAAGTGTCTTTTTAGGGCACACTTAATCAAAGCTTAAGCTTAATATTTTTAGCACATGCTTTGAATATTGATAAAGGGTAATTCTAACTACCAAACATATCAAGTTTAATTTCTCGAACATGCAAGGTGAATGCAAATTATCAAAAATTCAGAAATAACTTGTAATTAACAATTAAGCACACAATTCAGTAAAATAAATCAAAATAACTTATACAACCCATTTAGTTTATCACAAGCTCGATGTGGTGGCACTCAGCAGATCAGCAGGTGGTTGTGCACGAATCCCGAGGAAATGGTCTCCAAACGCTCTGTGGTGGTACAGAGCAAAACCGGGGGTGTGAATAGCCAAAAAACAGAATTTGACTCTTTCTCCCGCCCTGCTACAGTACTGCTACAGTACCCGCGCAGAGGTCGTCTTCTCCAGCGCGACAGCGGGCTCTCGCGGCTTCGTTCTCACTCCTCGCGGCCTTCCTCGTCCTCAAATCATCTCCAGAACCTGAAAAAGAGAAATAGAGGGTGAGGAAACACCAATAAAACGCAAAAACAGAGAATGGAAACGAGGATAGGAGCTCCCTGTTTCTGAGTTGCGAATGCTGTCTCGCGAAGTGGTGGCGGAATTGCTCGGTCTGGTCGTGACGGTGGTCGCGAGAGAGGGAGTCAGGAAGAAGCTCAAGACGAAGAGAGGCCGAGAAATGATGGGAAACAGGGTCTGCGAGGCGGAACAGAGTCGCGGTGCGGCTCTGTTTCGCGGCGTGGTTGCGGTGGTTCTGTCGCGGCGATTCGTGTGGAGGTTGTGGTGGTGGGACTCGTGCGGAGGTGGTGGCGGTTGTGTGGACAGGGGAGAGGAGCAGAGACGGTGACGGAGTGAAAAGTTGACGTGAAACAGGGTTGTCACACCCCTGTTTCACGGTGGTGACAGTGGCGGTTGTGTTGTCTGGCGGTGGAGGTGGTGCTAGGGTGATGGTGGTAATTGCTGAGTGAGTGGAGTGATTGAGAAATGGATGAGTGGTGAGGGTAACCTTGTGAGAATCACCTTTGAGAGAGGAGCTCCTTTTAGGAATTCTCCATTGAGGAAGAGGTTTTGATTTCTAATTCTCTTCTTTTCCCTTCTCTTCCTCCTATCTTTCTCACCCTATTATCCTCTATTTATAAAAAATTGCCAAGATGAATAGGGATGAGATGAGTGGAAGATTCATCAATGAGGGTAGGATTGGGCTTGTCATTGGGTTTGGGTTTAGGTTATGGATTAGGTTATGGATGAGGTTTAGGTTATGAATTAGGTGTTGGGTGTAGGTTTGTGGATTTTAGGTTAAGAACTGGGTGTTGGGTTTAGGTTTGTGACTTGTTTTATACCACCATTGAAATCGACTAATTGTCGTTTGTGACTGCTTTAATATGGATTCATCGTTTAAGCTCAAATTCCTGCAAAGACATGAAAACGAAATAATTACTATAAAATATAATAATCGAAACACTAACATATATAAATTAAGGGATATATTATGTAATAATTATGTGAATATCAAATACCCCCAAACCTATATTTTGCTAGTCCTCGAGCAAAACAATAAAAAGAAAATCATAACTCACTTTCGCAGGAATCATCGGTTGCACTTACCTTAAACGTGCAACAAGACTTTAAACCCCTAGATTACCTCTAGTGGAAAGTTATAGTCTCGTGAGGTTTCCAGAAATGTTACCCACAAACATTACTGACTCAATCAAAACTTGGTCAAACAGTGTTCATTTTAAAACTTCAAGAAATGCAGGAAACCAACAGTGTCATTTTAGTGTATCAACAAATCTCCAAATAATTTAATATTCTCCAAAGGTTAGAAACAAATTCATAATCATCCTCAACTCAATGTGTATGTGTGGATAGCACTGTCAACATAACTTTTCATTTCAGAGTAAAACAATGACTAAATCTCCTGTAAAAAGTTTGTTTTGACTTCAAACCTCTCATGTCACTCACAATAAAACACTCAAAGATTTGGTATTTCACTCAGTTTATATGTGAGGAAAGGAGTAAATGATGAGAAACAATCATCTCACATATAGTAATATGAAGAACGGACTTTTCAAGAATGGAATGAACATGATCTCATGGACAGGAATATCAATTACTTTTGGGAATGTTGAATCAAACACCATAGGTCTTGGTTATTAAATCTCCACATCTATGAAACCAACCTTTACCTAAGATCAACTAGGACTTTGTTGGGTTGTAATGGGGCTTGGTTAATAGTTAATGGGGGATGTCAAAGGATTATAACAAAAATTTCTAGGAATGTATACACCCATTATACGTACAATTAGGGCTGTCAAGAATAAATCAATGTTGCGCACCATCAATTTTTTTCTTCATTCTCACATCTTTATCCTCATTCACATTCTTCTTTTGTTTCCTTCCTTTTTTTTTTTTTTTTTTTTTCTTTCTTGCTTTATTTCTTTCTTTCTTTCATAGAGGATTTATGAAATATTTCATATTTTGATCTTTCATGCCCTTTTTACACCAAGTATATTCATCCGTACACATTCCCAGAAAAATTGGGTAAAGGTTAATGAGTTAACAAATAAAAGTTAATCTAAGGCTCAAAAGGCTACAAAAAGGTTAATGTTATGGGTAAGTTAAAAGGTTAGTTAATGGTCTAAAGAAAAAATGCCTAGATCATTTCCTAAGTTCGGGTCAGTATTATGACATCTCAATTGAATAAGCCAAGAAGTTCTAGTGTAATAATTCAATTTTGATGTCATTCCCAAAGCAATTGATCAGAAAAATAAGAATAATGAGATCATCAACGAGATAATACAGACTCATGAAAAATCAGAGTTTATGTATAACCCTCAGAAACATAGAAAGGCTCAAAACTTTCAGGGTTAAGTCAACACTATTATTCTAAGGTTTTCTAGTATATATTTCACTCATCAACTTCAAGTTATGTTAACATGGCTCATGGTGTAAAGATAATCGAGTTGAAAATTCTTATGAACTAGATCTAGCTTAAGGATCATACTAAACTTTCAGTCTTTATCAATATACCAATATGTCAAGTTGGCTTGCATTTTCTTGAGTATAAAACATTTAAAATCCATTTTCATAATCGCAAAAGACCAAGTTTTCTTGACAGAAAAGTATTTTTTTTTTAAGAATAAGAAAAGAAAACACTACAAAAAAAAAACGAAAAATTCACCGACTCATGAACCCTACCCCCAAACCTAATCCAAACATTGTCCTCAATGTTTAACAAAATAATTCTGACAAATGAATGAAGTAAGTACATGAGAGGAGGTTAGAACAGTATTACCGCGGTGAAGATTTTACCAATTTCCAAGAAGTCATCCATCAATGAGGCTCATAAACATAAGAATCATGGAGTATTAATTAGAAATCAATAAAATGCAGACTCGATACTAACAAAGAAAACTAAAAAGAAAATGCAAGTTGGAAGTCAAAACTGTTACGGAGCTAACGAGTATGAGTGAAACACAACTAAATAGGATACTCGAAAATCAATCCAGACTAACAGCAAAGACACACAACTAAAGCTAGGCTGCCTCCTAGGAGCGCTTGGTTTACCGTCATCAGCCCGACAAATATTCTTCCTAAAAAATGGTGTATCAAATAGTGGAGAGGAAGAACATGACAAACACTTAGTTCATGGTCGTATATCAACAACCTGAACAGTTGAGGATCAGTACACCAAAATGTAGCAATCACATGGGGCACCAAATACAATAGGACGTCCCAAAAGTGACCAGTAGTCATAATCAGAGGATTTTTGCGTGCTCCAAAAAGGGAACATCCTATGTCTGGTTCCAAATCGGATGATTGGATAATTTGCACAATAGGATGGTGAAAACCGAAATCCTCATTACAACACAAGGGATCGGTGAAAGTAGCCTTAATAAATGGGAATGTGATGCAAGTAGATGAGACGATGGATATATCAGGTGGTACAGGCTCATCACATGAATCATATAGAGATATTGGTCTAGACAACTCATCACCTGAAAATGCATACCTGAGGGTGTCAGGTAATTGTTTAAGATCAAGCTCAGGTGGCTCAACTGATGGGGCTAGTTTTGACTCACTGAGTGAAAGAGGCTTCACTTTAGACTTCCATTTATAACTAGGATCCAAAATAGGGATTGAGTCAAGCAAATCATTGACTCCCTTAATGGAATCATCAACATCAAAGTCTAAACTAAATTGAGTCAAACAAACCTCTAAACAGTCAAGGGGAGACTCTAAAAAATGTTCACAGTTTGATTCGATGCATGAGTCACTAGGGAGGCATGAGTCAACACGGGAAGGAGATGTCTGTAGTGTCTCAGAATCGACAGGTTCATCAATAAATGAGTCACTAGGGAATTTTTCTGACTCTATCTCAGGAAGTGACTCAACTATCTGACTCACAGTCATCTCAAGTTTCCGGATAGCTTGAGAATTTTGTTGAAAAATAGTTGTCAATTCTGTGATATCATGAGAATTTTGCACAAGTATTTCTCCTGTTCACTCTATAAAATTTTTCATGATATCCTCTAACTCATTATCAGGAATGAAAGCCTGAGGAGTCAGAGGAGTGTCTAGAGGGCCTTCATGGTACTGACCATGAGCCCATGATAAGCCAGAATGATAAGCTAGACCTGAGTAATAATCTAAATATGGATCATACTCAGGTCGTCGCATGTCATAAAATGAATTGACTTGCTCGGAAAAATAGGCTGGATAATCCCTTGTGTTCATATTTTTTTTTGAAAGCACTAACTCTAAAAATATACACAGGCTCACATGCAATCAGCAACCAATAAATGCACAAGAAACATGCCTCCCTAAGCAATCAACGTTTTTAAGATCAATTATCTTTTTATCTTTGGGGGACAATTATTTCTTATGTAATCTTTATGACACAGCAATGGGTGCTACAAGTTGATCCTAAGAGTGTACACTTTACACCGCAAAGTTCAAAATCAGTAGGCTAGAGTTTTGTTTCAAAGAAACCGGATTATCGCACAAGAGAAGGAGGTCACAATGGTCCAATTAAGTACTTCCTTGTGCTATCGCTCTGTAAGCCAATAGATGTGAGAACGATGTGATGTTAAATGCACACTTGAGGCTTGTGTTCCTAAACAAAAACTGTTGGTTACACCAATTCTTCTTGTGGATCGTAGCTTACTAATGACTCGGCGTACCAAGTAAATTACCCTTGTGGCAGTGGCCTTTCGGAGTTCATTGAATGATTAAACCCATCGTCACTTTTAGCTTGGGTCAACACAAAAATTATTAGATTCACCTTGGTCTTGGTTGCCCTATGAACACCATACCTAAAAAAAATGTTCTATCTAACTTGCTAATTGATTTTAATCATGTTAGGATATTGGTTGCACACAGCTGGAGTGATGAGGTGGGGATATCAAGTCCCACCAATTTCTATTTATAAGCTGGGTCTGCTTATTATGAATTACTAAAGTTTAGCATCCACAATTACAGAAATTAAACAACCAATCACACAATTTCAAACAATTACACAAAGCACCCGGTTGCTAATACATTGCGTGTGATAGAAATACTTACAGTGTGCGTATTCCAATCTGCACAAAAAGTTAGCACAATTCAAAAAAAAATTCCGACTTCTTTTTATATATTTCAATCAGCACACAAGCACATGCAAATAAATTTACTGGTCTTGGTCTTAGAAATCGGATTTCTAAATCATAAAAAAAATTATTGGGTAACAATTAAAATTGTTTCCCTATAATTTCTTTTGACTTAGAAAATTTTGGGTTTTTTTTCAATTTTTTTTTAGTGATTAAACAAAATGAAAAATAGTAAAGTTCTCAAAAATTATTACACCACACACTCGTAAAACGAGGTGAAAATAAAATTAAAACTCTCCTCACAAAAAAAAATTAAAATTTGCTTGATGTTTTGCAGGATCATCCAATATCCTCGAGAAGCGTGTATTCTGCAAAATCAAACACAAAATGAGTGTAAAAAGAACTAAATAAATAAAAATAAATTGAATTTTTTTTTGTTTTTGTTTTGTTGTTTTTGGTTTTTGTTTTTTTTTTAAATTTTTTTTTGTTTTTTTATAATTAGTGAAAATAAATCTTAAATTCAATTACACTGCAACCTTCCCCGGCAACGGCGCCAAAAACTTGATGCGGATTTAACTAACTTAAATAAATAGGTTAATTCAGCCCACTTGTAATAACCGCAAGTGCACGGTGCCTAATTGGTAGACAACGACAAGTACGGGTTGATCCCACGAAGAAGGTGGATGCAATTGAATTTTAGAATTTAATTAAACTAATTTATAGGAAATGGGGTTACAACATTTTTAAATCTAAACTAAAAATAAATTAAAAATAAGAAAAATAAAATAAGAGATAGATGAAATGGGTTTTTGTGGTTTGGACTCACCAATGAGTTAGTAAAATTATTGAAATCTAAATTACTGAATTTAAAAACGAGAAGCGTTAGAGATGAAAATCCCTTGCTTACACCGAATATGTGATCGTTAAAATCCAATTAAACTTATACCATGTTTCTATCAAACATTAACAAATTATTTCAAGCAAATACGCTCTTACAAAGTATTAAGTGTCTTTTTAGGGCACACTTAATCAAAGCTTAAGCTTAATATTTTTAGCACATGCTTTGAATATTGATAAAGGGTAATTCTAACTACCAAACATATCAAGTTTAATTTCTCGAACATGCAAGGTGAATGCAAATTATCAAAAATTCAGAAATAACTTGTAATTAACAATTAAGCACACAATTCAGTAAAATAAATCAAAATAACTTATACAACCCATTTAGTTTATCACAAGCTCGATGTGGTGGCACTCAGCAGATCAGCAGGTGGTTGTGCACGAATCCCAAGGAAATGGTCTCCAAACGCTCTGTGGTGGTACAGAGCAAAACTGGGGTGTGAATAGCCAAAAACAGAATTTGACTCTTTCTCCCGCCCTGCTACAGTACTGCTACAGTACCCACGCAGAGGTCGTCTTCTCCAGCGCGACAGCGGGCTCTCGCGGCTTCGTTCTCGCTCCTCGCGGCCTTCCTCGTCCTCAAATCATCTCCAGAACCTGAAAAAGAGAAATAGAGGGTGAGGAAACACCAATAAAACGCAAAAACAGAGAATGGAAACGAGGACAGGAGCTCCCTATTTCTGAGTTGCGAATGCTGCCTCGCGAAGTGGTGGCGGAATTGCTCGTTCTGGTCGTGACGGTGGTCGCGAGAGAGGGAGTCAGGAAGAAGCTCAAGACGAAGAGAGGCCGAGAAATGATGGGAAACAGGGTCTGCGAGGCGGAACAGAGTCGCGGTGCGGCTCTGTTTCGCGGCGTGGTTGCGGTGGTTCTGTTGCGGCGATTCGTGCGGAGGTTGTGGTGGTGGGACTCGTGCGGAGGTGGTGGCGGTTGTGTGGACAGGGGAGAGGAACAGAGACGGTGATAGAGTGAAAAGTTGACGTGAAACAGGGTTGTCACACCCCTGTTTCACGGTGGTGACGGTGGCGGTTGTGTTGTCTGGCGGTGGAGGTGGTGCTAGGGTGATGGTGGTAATTGCTGAGTGAGTGGAGTGATTGAGAGATGGATGAGTGGTGAGGGTGACCTTGTGAGAATCACCTTTTCCCTTCTCTTCCTCCTCTCTTTCTCACCCTATTATCCTCTATTTATAAAAATAGCCAAGATGAATAGGGATGAGATGAGGGGAAAATTCATCAATGAGGGTAGGATTGGGCTTGGCATTGGGTTTGGGTTTAGGTTATGGATTAGGTTATGGATGGGGTTTAGGTTATGAATTAGGTGTTGGGTGTTGGTTTGTGGATTTTAGGTTAAGAACTAGGTGTTGGGTTTAGGTTTGTGACTTGTTTTATACCACCATTGAAATCGACTAATTGTCGTTTGTGACTGCTTTAATATGGATTCATCGTTTAAGCTCAAATTCCTGCAAAGACATGAAAACGAAATAATTACTATAAAATATAATAATCGAAACACTAACATGTATAAATTAAGGGGTATATTATGTAATAATTATGTGAATATCAGGGACACGTCAAACGCTCAGGCAGGTGCTATACTGCCGCTTTCAACGATTTTGGTCATGCACGGGCAACACACTCACGTTCCCGCGTCGACAACGGACCCCAAAGTTGATATGTTATCTCAAATACAACAGATCGCCAAAGCGGTGGAGGTTCTCACGCGACAAAATCTCTGTTTCTGAAGGATGGCAGAGAGCAAACACAGAAGAGCCAAGTCCCCGCTAGTTTTCATTGGACTAGAAGAGATTTTGCGGCTAACACTGAGCCCACAGTCAGGGCAGAGAGGCTCGACCCTTAGAACCCCCTCCGCAGAGGGGCACACGGTCCAAACGTGTTGTACCGTCTCTCTGTCCCACCATTTGTGGATCAAATCATGAATGAGGCCCTCTCGAATAAATTCACTCCCCCGAAGCTTGACTTTTATGACAGAACCACCGACCCATTCGACCATCCGCGCCATTACCAACACGTAATGGCTCTCAAAGAAGAATTTGAGTCGGTGATGTGCAAAATTTTTCCACTAGCTTGAAGAAGCCAGCACTAACGTGGTTGAACAACTTGTCGATCAACACCTTCAAGTCACTAGCAAATGAGTTCCTGACATGTTTCTTTGGGGGCTAGCATTTTCGAAAAGGTCTCACACTACATACTCTCTCTGAAGCAGAAGTCTAATGAGACACTCAGAGAATATGTCACACGCTTCAACAACTAATTGATTCTCATTGATGGATGCAGCGACGACACAACTGTGACAGCCTTCACTGCGGGCCTCAAGGAGGGAAAGCTCTACAAAGACCTTACATTGGAGCATTTTCTAGACATGACAGATCTCCTCAAGATCGCCCAGAAACACGTTACCTTGGAGAAGTTGAGGATCGTAAAGAAGGAAATCGAAGGCGAGAAGAAGTCATCCGCTCCTAAGGGCAAGAAGGAGGGAAAAATACGCGAGGATGAAGAAATGAGTAAGAGAAAACGCAGTGACAATAGGTCAGACCATAATTGGTCCAGGCCAGAAAAAGCCTTCAACTATGTTGTATCCAGAGTCGTGACGCCCCTCAACTCTAGCCTGTCAGACGTACTAAACTCCATGAATTGGGAAGATCTGAAGTGGCCCCCAAAGCAGTGCGGGGACCCCTCCAAGCATGACAACAACAAGTACTACGCGTACCACAAGGAGGGTGGCCACGATATCAACGACTGCAAGAGTCTGAGGTTGAGAATTGGATCCGCAGGGGCAAACTAAATAATTCATGAACTCTGAGAAGGGACCAGAACAAACCAAGGATCGGGGGAGTCATTTAAAGAAATAAAGAAGGAAACTCTAGGGATAATCTATGTCCTTATGGAGTCGGACCAAGTGAAAACCAATTGTACATGTCCTGCAAACGAACTCTATTAGAGATGCGGACAGAACCGGCGAAAGAGGACAGACGCATCTGCCACTCGAGGATTCAGAGCCCCATTCCCACCTTGACCTTTAGTGACAAATACCTCGAAGGAATCTGAGCGCCACACAACGACACCTCAGTCATCTCGATCTCCAATGCAAGGTGGGAAGTAAAGACAGTTCTGGTGTACACACGAAGCTCGTTCAATGTCCTGTTCTACAACGCGTTTCGCAGTATGGACCTCAAGGAGGAAAACCTGACGTTATCAGATTACCTGCTAATTGGATTCAACGGAAATAAATGCTTTCCCATCGGAAAGATAAGGTTAACAATAGTGGCAAGAGAACCGCAGCTAAGAAAGGTCATGTTCCTGGACTTCATGGTAGTAGACGCACCATCAACCTACAACCTTATCTTGGGAAGACCATGACTTCACCAAATGGAAGCGGTAGTCTCCAACCTTCAGCAGTGCATTAAGTACACCGCTAACCACTCCGAAGGGACAATACGTGGAGACCAACCTACGACACGAGGTTGCCATTACACCACACTGAAACAAATAGGGTGCTCCCAGATTCAACTGAGTCTTACGGAGCTGCCTTAACCAGTGATAGGTCGAATGACAGCGGAAACACCACAGTCAAGCCGTATATGAGCAATTTGATATTCAGCCAAGCGGAACGGAGATGCCGAGGCAAACGGGAACACAACCCCCCGACCTTCCGTCAGTGCGGAGATAAACCTTCTACAAGGTTTACTCTTCAGTAACCTTTGTAATGCTAGCGAAACCCAACAGTTTGCTGAGAACACTAACGATCCGCAAGGGCCATCCAAATTCACATCAGGGTCAGGATCAATCTCTCTGTCAACAATTAGTCCTTTTCAATTGTTGAGTTTTGGTTCTTAAAGACTTATGTGATTTGCAATCATTTAAGAAATTGAAAAAATTGCAAAAACAAACTCTATTGATTACTGGAAAGATTTAGCAATAAGCGCTTTGGGGCAAATACAAAAGACTACATACTACAAGTATCTAAAATCAGTGTGACATGAAGTAAAAACTTGCTTAGACGATCCAATTACGTAAGGTATTCGAAGAACACTCCACTCCTCAACCGCCCCGTTAAGATTGGAATGAGCAAAAGCAGGATGAAAATATCATGTTCAACGCTTCCGCGGACATACCCCTCAAATATGGTCTGAGGTGGTACACAACCGGCTACCAGGAACACCTCAAAAATTTACGGCCAACTCACACGATCGATCCAATCAACCATATGAACTTGGAAGAAGTATGAGGTGGACGTGCAACACATGCACCTTCCTGCGGCAGGAAAGACGGGAATGTTTGAGAGTCGATGGCCCATACCGACAGGCCATATCCAATGATGCCGACTTCCAGCTCAAGGCAAGGCGACAGAGCTAATCGAGAAGTGGTGGAGACATACGCTCAGACAGTGGTTGCTAGTGCTATCTCTGAAATTAAACATTCATGCACAACGATAGACACTAGAACATGAATGACAAACTCTTCCCTTGGAAAGAGAGTGCACACTTCTTTTCCGCAATATGAGAAGAAATTACGAGATCTCAGCAGATCAATTACGTGCCACCTAAAACAGGGGACCACGCATAACAACGATTATGATTGGGCATGATCGGTTCAAATGTCAGAACATTCAAAAACTCCATTGTTGGAGATCTCCCTTCAGCCTTTGAAAAATCCAAAGCATTTTCTTCAAGGAGGAACATTACAGGAGATACGCTCTGCAAAAATAGTGTCACAACAATTGGAGAACACCATTATATAGACATGTTGGTTCACCAAACAGACACCCCGACATTAACTGTCAAACATTGAATACTGTATGAAAAACGAAGAGACGACGATTCCCAAGGAAACTGTGCAGGCCACGTTTGTCCAATTAATAGTGATGCACGCAACCCCATCAACTGAGGGGGAATAACCGATACTCAACCATCCCGCAGTTTACGCCGTAAATGTGTTACCGCGTGATCTATCCTGTACACGTAGCGCAACCATACAGAAAACCCTAACTCTTCCTCAATGGGTCCATAGGCTCGACCCACTATTCAAACAATATTCTGGCACATGTTTTGCACGAGCATCATAAATCCAAGTCAGCTTTGACATACAGATCATTGTTTAATTTAATTTAATGTTGTTCACACAGTGCAAGACACTAGTGAGCATGGGTTCGCACGCCTTCAAACAGGTGAAATCTCTCTCGAATTGGGCAAGCTTAGTCAGCCAAGGCTGATGACGACGACTTCTGGTACGTTCCGACACCTAGTCCGCCTAGTGCAGATCCCAATGGTTTAGGAAGTGGGGGTCTAATCAGTGTTATCACGCCTGGTGACAATGACTTGCCAGAGATCATTGCCCCCTTCATGGTCAATGATCGCTGAACTCGATCAGATAAGTCTAGCCGGCGATGATTGACAACGAAAGCTTATGATCAAAGCTCAGACCAATAGCCCCCACTTAACGGTTGTAAATGGTTTGGAAGGTGGGAGCCTAGTTAGTCTCAAACTGATTCTAACGGCTCGCCACGGGACCACTGATTTTCAGTGTGGTCGCCGAATTACCAACCCTGGACTTGTAGCCCCCATTGCGCGGATGTATATAATTTAGAAGGTGGGAGCCTAGTCAATCACAAACTAATTCTGATGGCTCACTTCGAGACCATTGCTTTTCAGCGTGACCGCCAAATTGCCAACCTTGGACTTGTAGCCCCACTCAGCGGGTGTAGATAGTTTAGAAGGTGGGGTGTAGTCAGCCGTGAAGTAATTCCGACGGCTCGCCACGGGGGACTATTGCTCTTCAGTGTGGTCGTTGAAAATCCCAAATTTGTAGCTTGATTTGCACAGTGTAGATGATTTGGAATGTGAGAGCCTAGTCAGTCTCGAACTGATTCCAACGGCTTGCCACGGGACCATTGCTTTTCAGCCTGGTCGCCGAACCCCTTTGACTCAAACTTGTAGCCCCCCCGGGGGGTATAGATGGTTTGAAAGGTGGGAGACTAATGCGGATTTAACCAACCTAAATTAATAAGTTAATTTAACCCACTTGTAATAACCGCAAGTGCACGGTGTCTAACTGGTAGACAACAGCAAGTACGGGTCGATCCCACAAGGAAGGTGGATTAAATTGAATTTTAGAATTTAATTAAACTAATTTAGAGAAAATGGGGTTACTGTGTTTTTAAAATTAAACTAAAAATAAATTACAAATAAGAAAAATAAAATAAAATAAAAGATAGATGAGATGGATTTTGTGGGCTTGGACTCACCAATGAGTTAGCAAAAATATTTTAAATCTAAATTACTAAATTTAAAACGAGAAGCTTTAGGGATGAGAATCCCTTGCTTACACCGAATATGTGATCGTTAAAATCCAATTCAAATTATATCATGTTTCTATCAAACATTAACAAATTATTTCAAGTAAACACGCTCTTATCAAGTATTAAGTGTCTTTTTAGGGAACACTTAATCAAAGTTTGAGCTTAATATTTTTAGCACATGCTTTGAATATTGAAAAAGGGTAATTCTAACTACCAAACATATCAAGATTAATTTCTCGAAAATGAATGGTGAAAACAATTTATCAAAAATTCAGAAATAAATTGTAATTAACAATTAAGTACACAGTTCAATAAAATAAATCAAAATAACTTATACAACCCATTTAGTTTGTCACAAACTCGATGTGGTGGTACTCAGCAGATCAGCAGGTGGTCCGAACACGAATCCAGAGAAAATGTTCCCAAAATGCTATGTGGTGGTACAAAGCAGAAACATGGGTGTGAATAGCCAAAAACAGAATTTGACCAGTTCTCCCGCCTCTGCTACAGTACGCTACAGTACTCTTTGAGCTACAGTGCCAGGTCATCGTCTCCAGCGAGCAGTGCATGGTCTCGCGGCCTCGTTCTCGCTCCTCGCGAGCGTCTCGTCCTCCGATTGGGTTTGGAACCTGCAAAAAAGAGAGAGATGCAATAAGGAACTCAAAAACAGAGAGAGAGAACAAGAAGGAGACTCCCTGTTTCGTTTCCTGTTTCAGCGGTGGTTGTGCACTGCGGACGAGCCGCTCTGTGATGATTGGGCGGTGGCGGAGAGATGGTAAGAGGCCTGGACGAAGAGAGGAGAGGAGGACGGCCTGCCTGGCTTTGTCGCGAGGCGGAACAAAGCCGCGGTGAGGCTCTGTTTCGCGGTGGTGGTTCTCGGTCTGTTATGTGACGGTGGTTAGTGGTTGTTAGGTGGTGGCGGAATGACAGATGGTGGTTGATGGTGGATGGAGGATGATGGACAGGGAGAGGAACAGTGCGTTGATGGTGAAGATTTGACGTGAAATAGGGTTGTCACGCCCTTGTTTCACGGTGGTGATGGTGGCAGTTGTGCTATCTGGAGGTGGAGGTGGTGCTCGAGTGATGGTGGTGGCGAGGTGAAGGATGGAGGTGATTGCTGAGTGAGAGATGGATGAGTGGTGAAGGTGATGAGAATCAATTTGAGAGAAAAAGGTTTTGATTTTTGTCTAATTTCTTCTTTTCCCTTCTCTTCCTCCCTCTTTTCTCATCCTATTCTCTTGTATTTATAGAAAATGATCAAGATGAATAGGGATGAGATGAGGGGATGATTCATCAATGAGGGTAGGATTGGGCTTGGCATTGGGTTTGGGTTTAGGTTATGGATTAGGTTTTGGGTTTAGGTTTATGACCATCTGCTTTATACCACCGTTAGAATCGACTAATTGTCGTTTCTTAACTTGTCGCCTTAATATGATTTCATCGTTTACGCTCAAATTCCTACAAAGACATGAAAACGAAATAATTATTATAAAATATAATAATCAAAACACTAACATGTATAAATTAAAGGATATATTATGTAATAATTATGTGAATATCAGAGACTAGTCAGTTCCTGACTGATGTCGACAGCTTGCCACGAGATTACTGATCTAAAGAGTAGTCACCAAATTGTTACTCCTCGAACTTGTAGTCCACATTGTTTGGACATAAATGGTTTGGAAGGTGGGACCTCAAGCAGCTTGCCACACGACCATCGCTCTCCTACGAAACAACAGCCACAAAGTCGAATCTAGCTAAATAAGTGTCTTCACGCTCAAACAGACTGGCATCCTATTACCGGCAAAGACAACTCGCATCGACACATAGATTATCCGGCCAATGCCCAAATAAATGCTACATAGTGTGTCAGCCCGAGCTTACGACACCTAACTCGGTACAAATGCTTCAATGTATACGCTCGACTATCGCAACTCGCTTATAGCAGCAGCTGCAACCGACTAATCAGACAAGCGAAACAAGCCTCTAGTAGCTTACCTCGAGGTCAAGACACAACTTAGGCAAACCAACCCCAGGCTAAACTGTCTGCAACATACCTGCTATCGGACATGACTATGCAACAGTGACTCTACGTCATTCGCAACATAAACGATCAAACTCTTGATAGCAGACGACCACTCGATGTCCTAATAATTCAACCAACCTATGCCAGAGCAAGACGACAAGGCGAAACAAAAAAAAATATAATAGAGGCAACAAATAAGAAACGAATAAAACTGTTTTCATTAACTGTCGAACAAAATGGGTACAAGAATACATAATTCACTCCTTATCAAGAGAAGGTAATGAAATATAAGAGCTAAGCTTAGCGGGGGAAGGAGCTGGAGTCGCATCCACACGTACTACGACCTGGGCATCAGGGTCCAAACTGTCCTCCTCGTTCGATGACGCAAAGGCAACATACAAGTCTACATCTAACATCTTCTTATGGCGGCCGAGATCCCACTCTAGATGCTCCTCCATCAGCGCCAGCCTGCCGTGTACGACCCAATGGAACTCGCATTTGCCTTGTTCATGTAATAACTCTTTTCTCGCGCCTTCGCCTCAGCAAATTCACCCTCCAACAGCTCCAACATGCCTGTCAGCGTCAACCCGAGACTGCTCTGTGGCCAGACTACTCTTCACAGCGCTGAGCTCATGCCATTCCAATTCGAGCTGGTCATCGACCTTCTTTGTTTTCCGGGCATTAAACTCCACATTAGATTCCAATTGTTGCTTCTAAGTAGCCCAGTCAGCCTCATTCAAAGCATTCTCTTCAGCAAGAGATCGTAGTTCAGAATGCGTCTCAGCCACAGCTTCCTGCCCAACCTTTGCGTCTCGGCTCAACTCTTGTTTGAGTCCATCTCTTTTGGACACTACCTCTACCAGATCACACTCAAGGGCCTCCAGATGAGCTCTCTGAGTCTCAGCAACCACGACTGACTGCTCCAGCCCCTTTTCCTCAACCAGGTTTTGTAGTCGCCCAATTTCATAAAGCGCATCAGAATACAACGTTTGCATGTGCGAGAAGACACGATCCATGGTGTATACTCTCTCACGAGCCGCCTCGACTTCCACCTCATCAACGATCACCTGGCTCAAGTGAGACATACCCAACATAAGGTACTTTAAACCCTTATCCATACACCATTCTAGCGTATCCTCCTTGGGTTTCGGAATGCAATCCATCAGCTAGCTATGACGCTTGCTTATATGCTTCATCGAAGCGTACTTCACATCAACTCATGGTGCCAGACCTGAGTGCTCATCCTTACCAAGTCTGGTATAAATAGTCTTATCCACGCATCCGGATGAAGCTTTCTCAGATCAGGAATCACGCCTACACTTCCCTTCGCAGTTGCCTCTGTTCCCAGAATCTCCTCCGCGACCCATCCATCGTCACCAACAGCCGACCCTTTAGTGTGAGATGATTTTACATGATCCGAAGGGAGAGGAGGAAGCGACTTATCCAAAGGACCCTCCAACATTTCTAACTGTGATCTGGAACGAGACGGTGAACAATGCAGACTACATGAAACTTGACTCGTGCCACCATGGCCACTGTCATGTTTTGCAACCAGGACGATGTGACCATGTTTTGCAACCAAGACGATGTGACATTGTTAGAGGAGGTTTTTTACAACCTCGAGATACACATAAAATCTTTGATAATTTCATCATTTTTTTAGATCACGACACATCACCCTGGTTGCAAAAACGTGGTTTCTTAACATTTTTTTTTTTTTTAAAATTTTCTATGTCTTTTGAATTTTTATTTTACAATTATTACAATCAATTAAAAAAAAATATGCTTCATCTTCTTGGCCAAATAAACAATTGGCATTTTTAGTCCCATCAGATTCGATATGAAAATTAACAACGTTATCTAAGTTTATAAGCCACCTGTTCAATTCATAGGTAATTTTCATTTCATTTAAATTTAAAAGTTAAGATGTGTTTTTAACTAAACTCTGTGCGAGAAAAGTTTAGTAGGTGAGTTCCTCTCTTGAAATTGACACATAAACTAACACGAATATACAAACTTATTAGGGTTTTTAATTTATAAGTTTTGTTAAATTTTTAACATGAAATTGTACTATATTTAAACCAATTAATATATCTATCTACACAAGAGTAGGCAAAATCAAAGACCCACTTTAGTTGATTGCCAACTCAATGAATATGTTTTCGTCCTTGACAAATGTTGAATGTATAATATTCATTAAAGTCCATCATGTACACAGAGTTGGGTGATGATTAAAGAAGGAGAGATTCTAAATGTCGAGGGAAAGGGCGAGGAAATCAGCGAGGGAAATGATCTGGCGAGGTGAGAGCCGTTCATTTCCCTCGAGATCCACGTGAAAAAGTCAACACACGGATCTTGAGGGAAATGAACGGCTCTCACCTCGCCAGATCATTTCCCTCGCTGATTTCCTCGCCCTTTCCCTCGACATTTAGAATTTCTCTTAAAGAAGTAACCCTCTAACTGAGCTTTCTTTTATAGTGTAGTTGGATTCTTTGCTTGCACATAGACTATTTTGAATCATGACCATTAGACATGAAACAGTAGTTTCATAGTCACCAAAATGACACTTATATATATATTTTTACAAAATAAAGCACTTGAAAACATTGTCATCATTTGAAGTAAGACAGAAGGCAAAGTCCAATACTTTAAAAAGAAGTGAAGGAAAGCAAGGATGCTATAAGATGTATTAAATCAGCACAAAAACATTAAGTTCATGGCTCAACAGAACGAACCATGGACGACATCATTCCATATAATTTCAAAGATGTTGAGGTCGCCATCTCAAAGATGTTGATACCCAAAGTGTGGTCCTCTACAAAATCAAAATAAAACTAAAGTAAACGGGAAGTGTCACATAGCACAAGAACAAATCAATATAGCTGTAGCTAGCTGTAGTAGGACTTTTTGATTCTTATTTCACCAATCTGTGCCTTAATTAGTTTTAAATTACCTCTGGTCAAACTGACTAACCTACCCCTTATCTATGCCACAGGTTAGGGACGGATTAGTTGGACATACAAATGTTTCGTCCTTGACTAGCCTCTAGGCTGGAATGGAAGTAAATATTGATGTTATGCACCAAAGGATAACATAAATTGTATTTAGACTAGAATTCTAGTCTCAACTCAAGCGATCAGTTTAGAACCGATAAAAAGAGAAATCAGATTTTTAATTTGTATTTAGACTAGAATTGTGATATAGCATAAATTGGTTATATTACTAGGGGTGGGCAAAAATCGATTTAAATTCGGTAAATCGACCGAACCGAATTTGAAATTCGGTTCGATGACCGAACCGAAATATGAGTAGAGAGAAAATAATTTAAACCAAACCGAACCGATTATAAACGGTTCAAAATCGGTTTGCGGTTTTGAACCGATCGATTTATAACCGAACCGACCGATTTATAACCGAACCGACCGATTTATAACCGAACCGACCGATTAATTAAATATATATAAATAACTAAATAAAAAGTAGGTGTCAATACTTGATTAGTGCAACAAATGCATTGCAATACACCCTGTTGCACTAAATCACCCCATTCTCTTAAAGTTTTCAATTTTGGACTAAAAATTGAATCTATAAAAAAATTGGATCTATAAAAAAATTGGATATGTTTTAATGAAAGTCTTTCAAATGCTTGAGCCTGAAATTTCGGTCCAACCGAACCGAACCGATCCGAAATTCGGTTCAACCGAATTCATCGGTTTACAAATACAAAATTCGATTTCGGTTTGGATTTTGGACAAACCGAATTAAATCGGTTCGAAATCGGTTTGGGACTCAAAACCGAACCGAACCGACATTGCCCACCCCTAATGATTACGAGTTGTTCCGACCCAGACCTATTGCCTGCCATTCAATACCATTGCCGGCAGTTGAAAAGATTAAGTGTTGTGAATCGATCGTGAGACTTACTTACCATTACAGGAAAATGGACAAAGTCAGAGAGGGCAGTTCAGTCAGTCAGTCTGGTTTAGTCGAATTACGGATAGATTCAGAAATTCAAACTTTTCTATCTATCTAGCTGCCTGCTCGTTCGTTCGAATAGAGAAAAAGTAAGGATAGAAAGACAGACGGATAAGCCAAGAAACAAAAAAAATTAGTACACCTGCCTGGAAACAGCTTTTTCCACTCAATAATTATCTCCCCCACTGCGTGCTTCTCTACCCAATCAATCCATCTTGCTTGTTCTTTCTCATACTTGAGGAGCTACATTTTTACAAAGTTGAAAGAAAAATAATATTATAAAACAAAGGTTTAACGGGAGGCAGTTCCAATGCGTGTTAAAAAGGGTCTGCTGAATCTAAGAATGGATTAGGACAACTGAACCACTCTTTTAATTATGGGGTTGGTTTATCTTGATAATTGTAGCACAGCACACATGTTGAACTTGAAACACGTGTGACTATATATATGAGAGATCTTCTAGGGGTCGAGGGAGGGAATGGGAGCCACTCATTTGCCTTGAGATAAGAGTATTTGCTTCGAAATGCATGCTATCATTTATCTCAAGGCAGATGAATGACTTTCATCCATCCCTCACCCCTTTCCCTTGTTCCCTCCCTCCACCCCTAGAATTTTTGTATATATATATAATTTAGACCGATGCAATTTGCACTAGATATTGCACATTGTGTGATGCAGGAACCGAACATGTGGTTTGGTACCTCTATCATTTTCCTAAGGTTTTTTCTTGAAACACAGACAGACTAGGTAGTAACACAAAAACTTTGGATGCTTTTCAATTAAAAACTTTGCCTACACTATACTATGTATGTTTAAATGGTTTCCAAAAACCTAAGTTTTTTTTTTTTTTTTTTTTTGTAGAATGAGGGAACCTAATTTTATGACTAACAAAAAGTATGTATGTATGTATGTATGTATGTCATCCAATAGCTCAGCTTGAAACAATAAAATGAAAAGACGAGAATATCCTTGAGTCATGGTGAATATATATATATACAAGGAGACCACCCTCCAAAAACAAGTGACCAAAATTCTCGCTGTTGTGCAGAGACAATTTTTTTCGGAGCAATGTAAGGAGTAATAAAATCTCAATCAGTAGTACTACTAACCAAGCACGTGATCCCCACGTGAAGCAAATACAAACTTGCGGGATTGGATCGAGGAGGAGGAGGAGGTGGAGGAGCACACAATCATTTCTCCGCCTTCGCCACACAGGTAAAAGGTTGAGAGAGGGAAATTGAAACCATTTGGGTTGGCTTGGCGAGGCGAGGCGAGACAAGAGGCTTAGGCATCAACAACAAGAGGTATTATTATCTACAACTTCTCCTCATCTTCCTCGCGCTAGCTCAAACGAAGCGCGCAAGAACATCACCACCGCCACCGCGACGCGCGCCATTC
Organism: Berberis thunbergii; assembly: GCA_003290165.1. Classification (NCBI taxonomy): domain Eukaryota; kingdom Viridiplantae; phylum Streptophyta; class Magnoliopsida; order Ranunculales; family Berberidaceae; genus Berberis; species Berberis thunbergii. Next base: position 92,682 of record QNQO01001198.1, on the reverse strand, counting down.
AGTATGGCGCCGTTTCAGCGGAGGCGCAACCAGAACAACAACAACTTGTTGATTCCTGTCATTTCTACAATCTCCACCGCTCTCCTCCTCTTCCTCGCTCTCCTCTCCTACCTTGCCCCGCCGCCTCTCGACCACCGCCACCACCAACACTCCTCCGCCGTAAGTAGTTACTACTACTTCGCCATTGCCATTGCCATTGCCATTGATTTCCTCTGATTTTTCTTACACTTTTGCCTACGCCTTTTCAGTTCAACATTGGCCTGGAGGCTCAAAAGGACGATTTTATAACCAGAGGAGGATTTAAAGAAGAAGTCTTTCGCGTTCCGGTTAGGGTTTCTATACGCTCTTCGTTTCGTTTCGAGCTTTCATTTCATTTGTTTTGTTGGATTCGATCTTTAAAGTTTCAATTTTTTTGAATTTTTCAGATCGGTGGAGGGAGTTCTTCGACTCAGGGTCTCTGGATTTCAAGAACGGCCAAATTCTATTACGGATGTAGTAATGCAAGCAATAAATTTCCTTGTAAGTATCAAGATTTTGTTGAATTTTCGTTTTGACCTTTTGTCGAATTGGTCGATTTCAATGATTCTAATAGATTCCGGAACTATCTGAATTCATTGGCTTTGGTTGCATTTTTAGCTTTCATACACAATTGAAACTGATCAGAAATTTGATTCAAAATTTTATATTACTGTTCCATTTAGGGATTTCTGGCTGTTTCACAAGATTTCTCATAAAATGCGTCATTTTCGTTATCCCAATCTCATGTTTCTATGTTTGCTCTTTAGCATTGTAGATCAAGTGATTATATCGTATTACGGATATGAGATTTTGTGTTTTCTTAAATCTGATTTGAAGTGCAATGATCTGTGGTGCAGTAGCCCAAGCTGTCACAGCTCCCAACAGATATTTGTCGATTGCAACCAGTGGAGGATTGAATCAGCAGAGGACAGGGGTAATACTCTTGAACTTTATATCCTGTCATCTCGTGTTTGCAAAGGGTTAGCTTGTACAAGTTTCCTGGATGACATCAAATTATGAAAGATGATTTCACATTGTATGTACAAGCGATTGTAAAACCAACAAATAATTGTTAATTGTCTAGTGGAAACACAACATCCATGGTGTAAGATGGACAATATGAATGCAGCGTGTTTTTTTGTATGCATGGCAGTATGATTATGAAACTTTAGGTTAGAAAATTCGGCTAGTATAACAAGAGGAAAAAATTGGAAGTGATAACATGCAATACTTTGAGACAGGTTGAGCTGAAATACCTTAAATATTTTTTATTTATTAACTTTTTTTTTTCTTCCCAAAACAAGTTATTCTGCTTGAGGCTCTTAGTAATGTTCCTGCTCAGTCTTTGACATACATTCATGGTAGGTTAAAACGAAGGTGATTTTGCCAGGTAGGATAGATAAACAACAAATTGCATCAAATTGTTTTTACAATTTCTTGAAGTTGATTATTTAGAGGTACTACAAAATGTTGTGACAATAATGCAAAGTTATGCATTATGCCACAACAATACAGGAAAAAAAAAGATTTTTGTTTGTGGGGAGATTATGAGTTTTATCTCATGATTGCGAGTGATTTGTAGGCATATAAGCACTAACACATGATTTACACGCTTCAAGGAAAAAATAGGAAAGAAGGGAAAAATACAAAAAACTTTATATATTGGAAGATCAAAAAATTTACGATCTTATGGTTGCAACACTAAGCATTAACGTCAAAGAGGGAAAAGAAGCAGAATTTTAGACATCCTTGTTGAATAAGATGTCTACTATACTTTTGCAGTTGAAACTATCAAACATGCAACTGTATATATACATGTAGATGTAAACACAAACAGAGATCATATTTTATAGGAATATGCCAAGCTCATGTATGTTAGACTCACAGAGAGCAGAGAGGCCTAGAGGGGTACAACATCAGCTTACATTAAGGTCGCCCAACTAAACACGCAAGAGACCTCCCTACACCTCCCTCTCCTTCCATGGCATTCACATGGTGGCTACGGGCATGCAGTGCAGGACCTACTTACTATGTTAACCCATTGAACAATCCAGTGGTGAAAAGTGACATGGTACTCCTCAGTGACCCACCATATCGATCAAAGAATTCCACACATCCACAAATAGGGGCACGCAAATAAATGTTGAAATATGGATGTTGTCTCAAAGGGGTTATCCGCAATATCCAAAGTAAAGATCTTACATGTGCAATGGACCAAATCAGAAAGTTATCCTATTTCTCAAAGCGTGGGACTTGAGAAATTGATCTGATGAGGATTTGCACTGTTGCTAGGTACCAAGTATCCATAAACATAATTAGCACTCAACACACTAGACTTATCCTCCCAAGTCAAAGCATCTTCAGTTGGTTGAGGTTGCATCTTCAGTTGGTTGAGGCTGCATCTTCAGTTGGTTGAGGATATCAATCAAACGGATTGACTGTCGAATTTTGCATTCGTTATGATCCCTGTGAATGCGTTGACTCCAAGCATTGCCATTCTCATAAACTACCTAAAGCTGGGATACAATGCCCTTCTTTTATTATTGGTATTATTATTATTATTTTCCTATTATTAACCCAGAGACTTGCTCCTCAAACTCTTTACTGAGTGGTTTATCCATTCTATTACCAAAAGTCCTTCCCTTTTGAGCCGGTTGTGGGCAAGGAGGGATTCCAATCCTCTGATACTGTTGTTCCTAGTCACATTCTCAAATCCTACCTGGCTACCCCATCTATGCTGATCTGTTACCGGGAGGATCCTACAAAAGGAACCTTTCCTCTCCTCGGCCATTTTGGGTCAAGAAGCTGTGAAAGTGCACTTTCCTCTTCTCCATATAAACACTGTCCCAAGGAGAGAAGGGATGCCATAATTAGGTTTAAATAAGATGACCTTGTTTTTTCATTTTTTTTTTTCCATATTGAATGACCAATAAGAATGAGGGGTGTTAAGCTTTTCATCATCTGGTCGTCAAGCTATTCAAGAGATATCCACAGATAACAACTGAGGAATAAGACACGTCTAGTGCTCCAACCATTCTGAATAGAAAACAGCAGTATATTTTACTCTGTCTTTCATTGTTTTCATGCGCGAAATGTGGATTCTATACCTCACTGCTGTTGCAATAAGTTAATAACTGGAGCTGGCTGTGATATTAAGAGCTACAAGGCATGAGCACACGTCTTTTGTAGTTATCCTTGATTTGTGTTTGTTGTGTTAGTATTGTGGAATAGGTGAATCTATTGGAGTATGTCATCGCATTTATTGGTCTCATAATTTTCGCAGATAACAGATGCTGTTGTTGCAGCCCGTATATTGAATGCCACTCTAGTTGTTCCAACGCTGGACCAGAAATCTTTTTGGAAGGATTCTAGGTCTGTAAGCTTTCGGTGTATCTCACAGTTCAGATGTTCTTTTTGTCGGATAATTAAATTGCGATATATGAGGCGTTTATCTCTAAAATTTCTTGTGCAGTAACTTCACCGAGATCTTTGACGTTGATTGGTTTATATCGTTTCTCTCAAAGGATGTCAAGATCATAAAGCAGTTACCCAGAAAAGGAGGAAAAGTTATGAGTGCATATAGAATGCGTGTTCCAAGAAAGTGTAATGCTAAATGCTATCAAAGTCGCGTGTTGCCCGTTCTTTTGAAAAAACATGTAAGTGCCTTCCCTCCCCAGACCCGTATGTGCTTTCATATATACTGTTGGTCGATGAGTTGTCTTTGTCGTACACATGTTCCTATTGGTTCCTCGATTCAACAACATTATATTCATAACTTTTCTGAAGTAAGTGAGTCAATGATAATTCAGTTTGCCTAGCGTTTCTCTAGAAACATGTTAGTTAATTTTGCTTCAGATGCCAATGTGGGTTTGACAGTTTAATTCAACTGCAAGAAAAATCACGTCATGCCCCCATGCCAATTACTCAATACGGCCTTGAAAATTAGCTCACCCAGATATACATTCTTGAATTCTATCCCCTTCCCCCTTCATACCCATCTCACCATCACCTGCTCTCAAAGTCCAATCCATTCTTTCGCAACTTCATCTCCTCCCTCCTAATTCCCATCTATCCCCAAGCCAAGAGAACACAGGCCGTCATTTCCAAGATGCTTCTCTGTCCATGTTGTGAAAAAGTCAAACTGAACATCCTCCTCTGCTGCAGACGGGTCCTTGGAAAATCCTAATTTGTCCTCCAAGTGCATGAATTAATGTTATTAGTAGTATTATCTGTTTTTTGTATTCCAAATTTCAGAATATTTCTATTCATGCTGTGGATTTGGAGGTCTTAGTTGTAATATCATGCGACACTTCTAAATATTCTTTCCCCACACAGGCTGTGCAGCTAACCAAGTTCGATTACAGGCTTGCAAATAAGTTGGATACTGATTTACAAAAGCTGCGATGTAGAGTAAACTACCATGCTTTGAAATTCACTGAACCAATACTTCAGATGGGCAGACAGTTGGTCCAGAGGATGAAGATGAGTAGTAGGCATTTTATTACCTTGCACCTGAGGTACATTTTATATATTGTTTGTGATGGTTTTAGGTTCAGATAAGATTAAAGTGCATCTATTATCTTGCATACGCTTGTCCAATATCGAGTCTGGAGTATTTGTATTTGCTTGACATTATGAAATGTTAGACAAGGACCGTGGATAATATCATGGTCATTCTTTGCTGCGTACCCTGGTTACATGTTCATGGTTCAGTGGGCTAGATATTTGATTGGACATGTTCTGGTAAATCACTTTGAAAGAAAATATGATGACAATGAGAATAACGTAATAGTATTGATTGTTTATTGAATGAATGATAAACAGGGCGACCCCTTATTTCTAAAAAACGCTAGGCGGTGGGGCGGGCGACGAGCAGGTGCTTAGCGCCCAGGAGCCTAGGCAGCACTTAGGCGATCTTAGGTTTTGTATTATAACTTTAATAATTTACAAAAGTTAAGCATAATACCTTATCATTTACTTCCAATTTAATGTCTATATACATATCCAAAATTTAAAAACATGAAAAATTAACAATCATGAACAAAATTTATTAAAACTCAAATGACTGAAGTTGGTCATGATGGGTACTTTATACAAAGTTGAATTTGTGGACAAATATCCAAACCTACTCTTTTATTTTTCTTCAAATTGCATGAATAACCTCAGTCATGTTTAATAAAATCTACATTACTAAAATTGATACCGGCAGATCCTTTGAGAATTCCATTAAGTAATGTAATTATTTTTTACTACATTTAGACATATACTAAATAAAAAATAATTAAATTGTTTATTTCTAAAAACGAGGAAAGAAAAAAAAAACACAATCGGCCTCATTAAAAAAAAAACTCGCCCAGACCCTGCCTAAACCTGCCCAGACCCGCCTAGACTGCTCAGAACCTGCCCTGCCATTAATCTGGGCGTTTTTCTACCGCCTAGGCCGATTTTTAGAACATTGGTTAGTTGCCTTTTATAATGTTGATTGCCAGAAAACTGGTGGGATTCTGACTCCCTCCCTAAAAAAGGGTATGAAGAAATTTGTTAGTCTTGTGAAAAAAAAATATAATAATAATAAAAACTAAACGAAACATGGGATTTTTTTAGGGAAGTCGACCAAAACAGCAGATTGGCATGCATATAGACCATTTTTTAGTCCATAGAACAGCCTTTGCTAGAGCTGGTGAAACATTTCTTGCCCAGTTATGATTAGATGATGTTAACTGGGTTTTATATGTTAATAACTTAGTAGAAGTATTTTTATTTAGTTATGTGTTTTTATTTTTTTTGGTCTGTTGTCTGTTCTTTTCATGATTTTTCTTATTCTCTAAGCATTTCGTGGTTTTGCTACAAGAGGTCTAGGATAATATTTGGCACCGAAATTTATACAGGATCGAAGAAATTTATTACTGGAATTGGGTTTTTCACGTGACAGGTTTGAACCTGATATGCTTGCATTCTCTGGTTGCTATTATGGTGGTGGAGATAGGGAGAGAAAAGAATTAGGTGCTATACGCAAGAGGTGGAAAACCTTACATGTAAGATTCCTGATTATTTAGTAAGCTATGACCCCAACTTTGCATTGTGCAATCTAAAAATGCCTGATGTGTTGCGGAAATGTTATGCAGAACAACAACCCAGACAGGGAACGGAGGCAAGGAAGATGCCCACTAACTCCGGAAGAGGTTGGTCTTATGTTAAGAGCACTTGGATTTGGTAACGATGTTCACATTTATGTGGCATCTGGTGAGGTTTATAGAGGGGAAGAGACATTGGCACCCCTAAAAGCACTCTTCCCTAATTTACATTCGAAAGACACAATAGCAAGCAAGGAGGAATTAGCACCATTTTCAACATTTTCTTCAAGAATGGCTGCACTTGATTTCATTGTCTGTGATGAGAGTGATGTCTTTGTGACTAACAATAATGGTAACATGGCTAGAATATTAGCTGGTAGAAGGTAAGTTGATGTCCATCTTTCTTTCTCTTCACTTTATGGTTTAGGAGGCCACTACATAACTACTTTTAACTTTTTGCAGGAAATACTTTGGACACAAGCGTACAATTCGTCCAAATGCGAAAAAGCTGTATTCTTTGTTTTTGAACAGAACGAACATGACCTGGGAAGCATTTGTGTCCAGGGTACGTACTCATCAGAGAGGATTTATGGGTGAACCACATGAAGTAAGGCCAGGCAGAGGTGAATTTCATGAAAATCCCTCAACTTGCATCTGTGAGCATCCCGAGGCCAAAGCAAAAGCAAAAGCAAATTCAGGCTCTCAAGGGGTCGTTAAGTTCAGTCCTAAAATTGGAATAGAGAATGATGCCATCAAAGATACTGGTGAACCAGTTGATGACCAATCTGGTGATGATGAACTAGAATGGCCGGATATGGATTATGGAGATCAGAATGGAATTCAAGATAAAGATCTTGCAAATATAACAGATACAGATTATAATCTGTTTGTCAAACCTGAAGAACAACCCGAGTTGGAAGATTTACTTTCGGACTAGAGGAAGTGCCATTTGTGTCAACAGGGGATCTTGTTATACCTAACTCATTTTTTCATCTCATTTTTTGGGCTTTCCTCAACCAGTTTTCAGGGCCATGCTTCGAAGAAGACATTGAGGCAGAAGATGTAGCCTTTTGTACATAAATACCCAAGTAGATGCTGTAGTATGTTCCATGTTGATTAATCAGGCCAAATCAGATGAAGATCAGTTGCGTCAGTAGATAGAAAGAGCCCATACAAAGTAATGACATGTTTTACACTAAATTATCCGGGTCTGTCAGTCGGATTTTTTTTTCAGCTGTAAAATGTGAGGTAATTTATTGATAATTAGAAAATGGAAACACGAGGAAAGGAGGTAATGGAATCAATGACAGATGTAATCTTGTTTATGAAACATGAATGTTGGAATGATTATTTCATTATATTAATGCACTAATTTTTTGTGTTTCTGATTTTGTTTTTTATAATCTTTTGTGATGCTTTCAAAGGACTATTTCATCAAACTGCAACTGCTATATCATTACAGAGGATTCAAATAAACAACATCATAGGAGGAATTCGTTCCATCAAAATGTTATAGATTCAATTGGCTGCACAAGAGAAAATTTCCAACACTAACGGTGTTACACTGACAGTGCCACGACAGGTGGTCATAGCTGAAAACGGTATTTTTCAGACCAAAATTTTTGCCCTCCACTGCTCCGTATCGTAGCGGTTGAGGGTTTAAAATTTTGTGGCTTCATTTAAGCTGAATAAGTAATCCTTCATTAGAAAAATAAGTTAAACACGAATTGGTGTTTTCTGCTGAAGTAGTTGTTCAGCTAAACTCATCTGTGGTCAAGTAGTTATATTGGTTCTACAGATAGCACCACCTTGATTTGGAGCTTTGTTTGTAATTGAATAAACTATGAAGAAGAATTTTCCAATAGAAGCATTTTTGCAAGAGGAATCCCTTCCTTTTTATCAATTCTGAAAGACATTGTAATGTATCACAGTCAAAATGCTAACATGCACACTTAACACTTGTCAAGCACATGGCATTTTTGTCTTCTTGATTTCTTGCTAGCCTATAAATATTCTGAACACAGTCAATCTATACACTGCAGATAAAACAGCTGGTTCGATTGCCAGGTCATATTTGTCAGAGCTCTAAAATGAATGCCAATGGAACATCTAGCAAATATATGGTCTCTGTTTTAGCGTCTTTGTTGAGGAACTCAAATGCAGTTCGTATAGGCGAGGAAAAAGGTTGCAAGAGGTTAATGAGCTATCATATGGCAAAAGTTGATGTCATAAATTACAAGAACTTAATAATTATCAGGTTCGGGAAGAATTAGGACATCAATTTTAAATAAATAAATGCATGTATGAAAAAACAAACTAAAATTGATTTGACCACGAAAGATGAAAATCTTCTCGCACCACCCAATTTGACTGACAGAGGTTCAACTTTAAAATCAAAATTTTTAATGTACTAATGAAAGTGAGTGATATACTTCCAACAAATTCAGAGTATATGTGAAAATAACAAATAGCTTGTAATTTGAACCTAAAGAAAGAAACATTAATGGTTACAACGTCAAATTCTACCTTGACATTTTCGAGTAAAGATAGTTATTATTATTTTTTGTTGTTCCTACAAGTACTAGTGTATGTATACGTCTCCTATTGCCCGTTTTCTAATATAATGAATGGACTAAATTTTTATAATTATACTTAGACGTAGTACCGTCCTCATATAGTCATCTACTGATATTCCATTTATTTTCTGAAAAATACAAACAAAAAAGCTTTAACATCATATAAACAAGCACCCTAAACAATATAACAAAACTAAAGTTTACCTTTATCACATTAGACCGGTTAATAGGGGATTGGCCTGAACTAGTTGATGAAACAACTCTTCAGAGTAAGTTTTCATGATCAATACATCCTTTTTGTTTTTGTGGTGGTTGTTTCACAGAAAACAATTGAGGATTTCCATATTATGAACCCTAAACCTGTTCATCACATTCGGGTATTCTTTTTGGTCTAAGCAATCACCACATTGGAGAGAAGCTTTGGTCCACATAAATTCGATGGGAAGATATTTAGTGCCATGCCATGAGCTATCTTTTACAACACCTCAACATTTCATCCAACTACTTCATCATATATTTCTTTCACTTCAATATTCTTCTCCTAGACTTGGTGGCTTTGTTTCACAATTAAAATATTTTAGGGGAAAAAACAGAAAGAAAGAAAGAAAGAACAAGAAGCAGAAGTTCTGAATAATTAAGCTATTATCAACAAATGATTTCTAATACAATTTTAAGTTTTCAAACAGAGATTGAGAGAGCTGCCCTTGCCAATAATAATAGCTTAATTATCAGGTTCAAGTTGAGCATTTCATGTTTGATGTTTACCCACATAACAGAAGCAGCGATGAAATAAACAACAGTCATTCCTTTCATCAATGAAATTCAATTACTACTATTTTACAGATGCACAATTCTTGCAACAAAATATTTTTAGTCTGGAACTCCAGAAAAATGAAAGAATGAATAAATGACAAAACAACTGATTCTACTACTTCCTACAAAAGGAGTTCTGTACTGTTACACATGAAGAGCGATAAATTAAATTGAACAAAAATAACTCTTCATAGTGACGGGGGAGGAGGAGGGCTTGGAGGTTCATCTGGTGGTGGAGAAGATGGCCCATACTCAAATCTTGGGAAGACACCAGGAGGCCTCTCCCGAGGTTGGATGGAGAGCAACTGGCTCGAATCACCCACAACGTCTGCCCATCCATAGTGCGGCTCAGCCCTTACATCAGAGTTTAAATAATCACGATTTAGGACAGCCTCAAACAAAAGAGTGGAAATACAATACTAGATGTGCAATGATTTCAGATTGCAGAGATCAAAAAGTTATTAACCAGAAGATCATCTTACTCATAGTAAGTTTCTTCATCCACTACAATGTCCCAACTTTCACCTGTTGTGCTTTTACCATATTTGTGTACTTTCCTGATGTTATAGATAAAAGAGATTAGTCTGGCACGGATAAAAATATCTACAAAGACCAAGCATGACTACTAAGTGTTTCAACTTGACAAATTCATATTAAAAAAATAAAATGAAGATTTTTGTGCCAATATTTCATCAATTAGCTGGTGAGACTAAGAGCTTGGAGTTAGAGGTCCGTACCTGTTTCCATAATGCTCTTCTCCCCAGGTTCTAGACCAACCTGAAAAGATCAAATAGGTTCTCCGTAAATACTTAATCATGGCCCTGGGAGGCATGTCATAAAACAAATGAAAACAAAAAATTAGGAGAAAGACATGAATGGTATTTATACAAAACATATATATATATATATATTTTTCTATATAGTTAATAGAACACCAAACTCTAATATCTAAACTAGCATGGTCACCTAAACCATGTGGATAAGTTGTAACATATATCTGAAAATCTAGTGTTTCATGAGATTACACAAAGCTGGAAACAATTGGAAATGTGCAATCGCTGCAATCTAATGAATGATACTCTCAATTAATGTTTCTCCACTTCACCTCCAGGATTAGGAACGTTGACTGATAAATCGGCAAACTATAAAATCACAGACTCACTATATACTTATTGGGAGCTCATCTTAAAACATCATAATATTGGAGAACTGAGTGAACTCAACCAATAAGTTAGGAAATGTCATTTACCATATTCTTGTGTACTGACTAGCTTTCTTGCAATTGTTAACTTATTTTTTGCCACATGTTTTGGATTATTGGTCAATTGAAGTGTTTAGTACCTGATAATTCTTCTGCCAACCTGGAGGCATGGCTTGAATTTAACTATTTGGAGAAACAGAGGAAAAAAAAAGAAAAAAAAAGAAACAGAAAGACAAACAGTTTTTAAGAATCAAAATATAATCTAAGACTAAGGGAGTAGCATACGGTCACCAGTAGATGATACATGCCATGTTTCTCCTTGCCGCGAACCTATGCCAGAAAAGAATTTATCTTCCCACTTGTCGCCCCATTTGGTTCCCAGTTCGGTTTCTGCCCACTTATCTGTCCTGAGAAAAGAATAGGAAAATGCAAGATCCCATATCCCTTCATTATCCATAGCATGACTCTTATAAATCTACCATCTCGATTTAAAAAAGTAACAGAAATTTTAACTTGAAACTATACTGGCATTAGGAGTTTTTCCAGGTGAAAATAGAAAAGAATTGTGCTTAAGATGACTGAAAGTGAAACATAGTCAAAAGCAAAGCTCTAGGGAAACAAATACCATAGTAAATATTTGATAAAAACCATTGCTTGTCCATTAGTTACTCAAAAGTGAACACAGAGATCTAAATGCTTTTGTTTGCTCAAGTCACAAAACATATTGAAAGACTATGATATATGAATGTTAGAAACTATCGCTAATGAAATGCTTATGTATGATTGATCTATGAAATCAATACTATGTTCATGAAAAAAGAGAATTGTAAATATTATAATACTCATATGCTATTCTAAACATCTCCATTAAGTGTGTCTAGCCATGTCTCAACATATCATTACTCATTGCACAGTTGACATCGTTAAACAATAACACTGCCACACACTGGGAGAGTTATTGATCATTTTGGAAGGACTCGACATCCTTAATCTCTAATTTCCATGTGCATGTTTTATATAGTGATTCATGTTCATAAGTTAGTACCCCATGCAAATCAGCTGGAGATGATGAAATTAAGCATACCATTTCAAGACTTCTCCTCTTCCATCATAGTTTTCTCCCCATTTCTCCCACCAGGACTGTTCATTTAATCTTCCATATTTATGAGCCCCTTTTTCCGTCCAACCTTTCGCATCATATTTCTCCCACCTGGAGTAAACAAATAGTTGCAAAATTATTGAATATTTCAAAAGTCACAACAGGATGGTATCCACAGAAGATCTACTCACCATTTCTCATACCACCCAGCATTTTCAGTGCCCGATTTTGCATGTTTCTCAGCACTCCGCTCTATTCTTGCCAGATTACTGTACAGTTGAGACAATTGAAAGGAAAAACAATGTTAATTCTATACTTGATTGTCTGCATGCAGATAAAGGAAAAGTATTGTTAGGGCATAACATTTGGACAGAGAACTTTTCTTTTAAATCACACCTCCATTCGTCTTGATGAAGAACTTCACTCCATGTTTCCCACCATGAATCCCCTTCAGCATTTTTTCCAGATTTCTCAACACCTATGAAAACTCAAGATAAAGAAAATTAAGAACAAAAGCAATGAAAGGCAATCAACAAACAGAGGAAGGGTGTTGCTCATATACCTAGCTCTTTGTATCCAGTCCAATCACTTTTCTCCCACCACTGTGAAGGAATTGGAAAATTCAATCCAATAAAAATACATAAGTGATATTTAATCGGTACAAAATGAAATAAAAAGTACAAAATATTGAGATAACCTATTATGTTAGTGTATAATTCATATTTCGTAGAAACACTGATGCATCACATGAGACTTTCAAAACTTGTTCCAAGTTCTCGGTATTTAGAATAAAGTAAAATGACAAACAACAGCCAAAGAACAAAAAAAAAAAAAAAAACAACAACAACAACAACAATGAATATTAAAAATCAGCTTTCATGTACTTGTGAGCATCTTTCTGTAAGGTTTTCGGAAAATGAAAACAAGATAATAAAAATACGGGAAGCTTAAAATAACACCAAATGTAATGCGACAAGTACAAGATAACTTTTTTTCCCTTTCCATAGCTAATATAGCGAGAAAACAGGTTGGGACTTCCTTCTTTATAGAAAAGTCAAGGCAAGGAAATTTGATTTCATTGGACTCTGCTTCTATAACTTCTAAAGAAGCTATGATGACACATAATTCATTTGCAGTCTGATGGGAAATTTGGCTGGGAAGTGAGCAGATTAAATCTTACTCTCTCCATGCACACACACACGCATATTTAATCGCTCCGGCACAAGGCTTTGAATTGTTTGAAGTAAAATTTTATTGAACCTGTAGCATTCAAATAAATTCACTAGGACTACATAAGAAAATGCAAATCCTGGTAAATTTGAAACTGAAAGTGCTCAACTAGATTAGAGAAACAACAAGGTGGAATAATGTGAATAAAACAACACTATACCGTTTCTTTCCATTCTGAGGAACCATCGGAACATTTACCACCCATTCTAGTCCAGCGACATCGGTATCCATTGTCCCCAATGTCCTCTCCACTTTCGCGGTACCACGTACTATCATCTTCGTTAGTACCAGACTCACTGACGCTTTCGTTTAACAAGTCGATGCCCCAATACTTTTCGTTAGCAATACCAGTATCTACAATAACAGTAAACATATAGTCAACAAGAAATGCACAGTTGACACAACTATAGCATTGTTTAATGGCTTCTTGAAAGGTATATTACCTCTTTTGGGTGGAGTATCACGGGATTGCGGGGCAAAATTTCTTGGAGTACATCTTGGAGCGAACTTTTCTTGTTTGGAAACACCATGATATCTGTAAGTGCTGAAGTGAAAGCAACATAAGAGACTACTCAAACATAGATGTGAATTTTTACATGAATATTGGTTTGGCACTGTTTGCACAATACATGGGCAGCATATAATAGTATGCAACATACAATGTTAATGAGTTTAGGATTATGTTCTTTAGGTTTAAACTGTTACTTCTGTATGAATGTTGCTTAGACTAAATCACTTGCACATAGTGAAGCCAAAGAAAGTAAAGGCTGATGATGACTTCCTTGTTTGTTTATTTATTCCAAAAATAATATATCATTTTGCATTTATGTCTATACTAAAATGGTCCCTATCTCATGCTCAAAACTTCGTTAAATAAATGCACCTAAAGAACATACAGCCAATAAAAAAAGATACAGAAATGGTGCATAACACTAATCAATTTTGTGATGACGATAAATTTGCAGTTTGTGGGGATGCGAAACAGATGTCGATGGGAGTCACAATCCCGAAAGATTAGAGGTCAGACCCTCTCCCATCAGTAACAAGTAGAAGTTGACCTAGAGGAAAGATATCTGGATTTGCACAACGGAGGAACAACTTGAAAAAGGCCATTGAATTTACTAACTAGTCACATTGTTCAGGATGACAGTTCTGTTAAGAGGTAAGCAAAACAAGTCGGTACACAATAAAACAGATAACCCCCAAATAACCACCATGATTAGATAAGACTCATAAGAGCAAGCCAGGGTTAACAACTAGGAGACCCGGAATTTCACATCAACCACTCCAGATATTAAGCAAATGCCTAATCAATCATACCCGACATAACATAACAACTACGTGTAGAGATACAAAACTCAGTTTATGTAAAAGTAATTTAGTAGAAACTTAAGAGTAGCACTCTTGGGCGATTAAACACTGTTGTACACACTGAGGTAACTGGGCTAGTCCAAGCCTTGACTACGGTGGAATCATATTGCCACTTGGGATACTTTGATTTCTAGAGGTATGGATGTGGAGTGTGTCATGTGACGAAGGCGTGGAGCGTTGTTACACAGGATCGTTCTTCTCCATTGTGACTTTGGTAGATCCATTAGGTGTCACTTGTTTGGTATTTGTGTCCTGGATTGGGTACTCACAAGTTCCATTCTACAAGGGTGGAAAAGCCAAACTTTTTCTAGGGAAAGAAGAAAACTGTTGTGGTCTCTCAATTGGGACCTTTTGGTTTTCTTTCATTTTTCTTACCAGCAAATTTTAAACCTTCTCTTAAGAAAAATATCAAGAAAAGGCGAGCTTCTAGGTTGTTCAATATTTATATGTCATAAGCCCAATCTCATGGAAATAGCTCATATCCTATTGAATTGTTTCTACCTTCATTTACAACAAAACAAACCTCAACGATATCCCTATTGCAGTCAGAACAAATATCACAATGAAATGAAAAACTTCAATCACAAAATTGAGGCATTTGATGAACAAAGGACCAAATATTTTAGTGGCACTGCTTGCTGATACTTCCATCACAATAAATGAACAAATTACACTAACCAAAAAGAAGTTCACAGGAATTATAAGGTGAGAAAAAGTACCGAGGTGAATAAGAAGAAGCAAAAGGCAATGCAGGCATTGCTTGGATTCGAGCCGGCTGAGATGTCCTTTTTTGTTCCAAGCGCCTATCTTCCCCATTCTCAACACTATTCCCTGCTCCTCCTCCTCCTCCAGATCTCCTCTTCCTTAATGGAGACGAGTCAGAACAAGAGATACTAAGTCTATCATCATCATTTCTACTACTGTAGCATCTCCTCTTCCGGTTGCGCAAATCGAAGACATTAGAGCGAGGAGAAGGAGACACTCCAAATCTCTCTTTGATGAGTTTCAGTGAAAATGGAGGAACACCAAATCTACTGGAACTCGCTGCCATCATTTACAAAACCAACACCAAAGTCATTGGAAACAGACACAAAAAAAAACCCTAAGTTTGTTTGATGAAATTGCTCTGTGATTTTGAAATTGAATCCCGTGTGAACTAGTAGTTATATAAGTAGAGGAGAAGAAGAAGGAAGGAGTGAAACATACGAAGAATTGAGTGTTTAAATGTCGAGCAAGTTTGACCAGATCAACAGTGATGTTTGCCACGTGTCATATATTGAGCGGTCACCTTAGTGTCTGGTGCAATGGCCCCTTCCCTCGTATCGAAAATTCTAGGGGTCGACGGAGGGAACGAGGGAAAGGGGCGAGGGGTGGATCCGCTTTGAGATGAGTGACATTGCGTATTTCGAAGCTGATCTCAAGGCGGATGGGTGGTTACCACTCATCCCTCGCTCCCTCTCTCGACCCCTAGCAAAGCTCTCCCTGATATTGGTATTGGTATTGGTATTGGTATTGGTATTGGTATTAGGTCAGGCCAGGCTTGTCTAGCTGGCTCTCTAAAAAAGTTGGAGATACAAAGAAGAGCTCATCTCGAGGGAGGAAACGAGGAAAAGGGCAAGGGATGGGTGGAAGACACCCATTTGCTTCGAGATGGGTGAAATCATGAATCTCGAAGCCGATGCACTCATCTCAAGGCAAATGGGTGGTTACCACCCATCTCGCTCCCTCCCTCGACCCCTAGCAAAGCTCTCCCTCGTATTGGTATTGGTATTGGTATTGGTATTGGTATTAGTATTGGTATTAGGCTAGGCCGGCTCTCTAGAAAAGTTGGAGAATAATAGGAGTAATTTTCTTTCTTTCTTATCTTCTGACTCTGAGTTTGAATAATATCATCATATGAGGAAGACATGATGAACATCAATTATCATCGTCCCACGTTCAATGAAGTAAGGTATTAATTCTAAAGAATGAAAAGTGTGATCTAAAATAGATTCATTCATAAATTTGATAACATGTAGGTGGAAAGGTTGATTAGAGTGAGCTCTTCTTTCATAAAAGAGTGGATTCTGAGTTTTCTAAACCCTTTCTGATTGGAGTTACAAAGACTAAAGTCTCATATAGAAGCAGAATTTGTAGAGATACTTTGGTGATCTGTAATTTGGTATTTGATCCACAATTTCATGTCATGCTTGATATGTAATGGTTTCATTTCATGCCTCTTATTGAAAGTTGTAATAAGATTTGGCTATATAAGGTGTTGTTTCTTTTTAAGAGGGTAAGACAGCTAGTTTTAATTAGGAGGGTATTTGCTTGCATATATTAAGCGAGGTGAAATAGTAAACCATACCATAACATACCCTGCACCAACCAACAGGATCCTCTCTTTAAATTAGAAAGCAACATCTCTCCATGCCTCTCTGAATGAATGAATGAATGACTCACATTATCCAGTTTAACTTTGTCAATTGGTGACTCAATTCAATGCCAAGTGTCGTGTCACAGCAATACCATGATGTGGAATTCCACCTGATTAAGCTCTAGATAAGATCCAGATTTGGTGGAAGCAAGATTAGTGGTTTGAAATAAAATCGCGTGTGCCAAAATCTTGTGGGTCCTGTCCTGAGCCAAGAAGCTCTCTCTAGTTTAGTCTTATGCCTATCCTCCACAAGATCAAAATATTTAAGATCTTTAGGAAACCTCTTCATCAAGTAATGGTGGCCGGCCATGAATCCCGAATCTTTTTTTGACAACAAGTCAAAGATGATGAGTGGGACAAAGTGT
This sequence comes from Berberis thunbergii, assembly GCA_003290165.1. NCBI lineage: Eukaryota > Viridiplantae > Streptophyta > Magnoliopsida > Ranunculales > Berberidaceae > Berberis > Berberis thunbergii. Next base: position 75,519 of record QNQO01001198.1, on the reverse strand, counting down.
GATGACAAGGAGTTGTTTCGTGACTCGGATAATTTGGATAAGTTTTGTAGTAATCCCTCATTTTGTAATCATTTTGTAGTAATCTCTAATTCTAGTTGTTTGTGATTCGGATACTTTGGATAAGTTTTGTAGTCATTTTGTAGTAATCCCTAACTAATTTTGTAGTAATCCCTAATTCTCGTTGAGAGTTTGGGATGATGGCTACTACTTTGCAATTGTCTTGAACCAAAGGTATTCATTCACCAATGACCGCGCACCGCATGTAGCTCTCATATTTATCAGTTGGTGACGTACGGGGGAGGTGGTGACTCGATCATTGCTGAATCACCCATCTTATCTGACCACTGTGAATCAGGAGAATACTCTGAAATAAATGTCCCAATTGGAGTTTGACATTAATGATGGCCACAAACTGAGTTTGACAGAAACCACATCATGACAATTGCAATCGATTAATTTTGGACTGCAATGGCCTTAGGACAATGGTGGAAATCACAAAAATCTAATGTAATCACCAAATCAAGTAGAATTTTTCTAAACGTCAAATTCACAGGCGAATTATGTAAGTTCATCCAAGGATAAAAGAAAATTTCGTGCTCCCCTGAATACTTGCACTGGAGAGTTTATCTGGGCAACATTCCAAGCATGCTGTTAGCATATCAATTAGTTAAAATTGGAAAGAAAAAAAAATGTTACCATCCTCAATTTAGGCTCAATTCTAGCAAGTCAGGTTTGCTAGCCATTTTTTTTGTAAAGTTTGAATTTTTTTACATTTCAACTCCTTTTATAGATAGTATTTGACTTTGTGGTTATGTTTTTAAGGAGAATGCGTAAAAAATTTAAAAACACCAAAACGAAAAAAAATGGCTAAAAAACCTAACTGACGATACTTACTTCCAACTTAGATACCTCGGAAGTGAGGTTTTTATGAATTGTGCTTAATTGTTCTCAAAACGCCTCATGATTTGCTAATGTTGGTTATCCACAGTTCATGGCTGCCCTATGCTAGTCATCCACAGAAAAAGTTTGGGAAGTTTGGTATTCAAATGGAATGGAACTTTGTGCGAAAATGAAATGGGTAAGAAGTCTATGGGCCGGACCCATGGTTTCTAAACCAGGCCCGTCATGTTTTCTTGGGTTCCTTTACACTTCCTTCCTTCGCTAGCCGTTATAGCGAACACTCTTCTTCTCTTCAACATCGACTTCTCTAAGACATGAGGGAGGGCAGGAGCAGCTCCTGCGCGGGCCTCTCAGTCGTTGGATTCTAATCCAACGGTCGGTCATATGAGAGGAGAGAGGTTTTTGGCGCTCTAAAGTCTAAACACTATTCTTAGGGTTTCCACCACCACCAACAATGGCCCCCGCCGTGATCCACCACCGCCACTTCCCCGGCGCCATCTTCACCACCAAATTGATCACCAGAAGAGCCGCCAACCTCACCGTGCGAATGTCCCTCACCGAATCTGCCCCATCCCTCGCCGTCGTGGGCGTCACCGGGGCAGTCGGCAAGAAGTTCCTGAGTGTGCTCTCCGACCGCGACTTCCCCTACAAGAGCATCGAGATGCTCTCCAGCAAGCGCTCCGCCGGTAATAAAACTCACCTTTGAGGACAAGGAATACGTCATTGAAGAGCTCACTGAGGACAGCTTTGACGGTGTTGATATTGCTCTTTTCAGTGCTGGTGGGGTTCGATTAGCAAGAAATTTGGACCGGTGGCGGCCGATCGCGGCTCGGTTGTTATTGATAATAGCTCTGCATTTCGGATGGATGATAATGTGCCTCTGGTGATTCCGGAGGCTAATCCCGGTGCAATGTCGCATATTAAGCTCGGGTCTGGAAAGGGGGCGCTCATTGCTAATCCTAATTGTTCCACTATTATTTGCTTGATGGCGTTTACGCCTCTCCATAGCCATTCCAAGGTTCGAATTTGATGATTAACTCTTAATTTGTTTGTTTTGTATGCTGTATTTTATTGGCAATGTCCATGTTTGATAGGGTTTAGGTCAAATGTGAATAAGTAATTATGAAACTTAGCGATACTTGGCATAATTGGCTCACAGTTCTGTTAATATCTCAACTGGGGCTCAACAAAAACTAATTACGGAAAAGGAGAATCACACACAGAGAAATGCTGAAGATAATCTGATATAAAATGAGTTATACTGGAGTTCTGCACTAACAACACACCAATCTCTGCAAGAATTAGCTAGAGCCAACTATTCTTCATACATCCCTTATCCAAAAGCTAATATATACACCCATGGTGCTTTGCGATTGCGAGTCATAACAGAATTTGGGTCAGCCTTACACGTGGCTCGTATAGTTACATCTCTAACTATATTGAAGTCAATAGACTTGCAAAAATACCCTCCTTGTTAAAAACTGAAAGCTTTAACACTTCCCTCCTATTTGGATTTGGCATCAAAATAAGCAGCTGTAACAAGTTTCTATTTTTATGATATGGGTTTTCTAGCGAATATAGTCTTTGGATATGTATGATGCTATGAATTAGTTGGAGATGAAAAAGAAAGTAGAGTGGAGTAAAACAAAAAGGAAACCCCAATGTAGATGGAATCTATGGGAGAACATTTGATGTTCGTGTTGGTTATTAAATCATAAAGGTGAAAAATGCATTTCTAGTTTGTGGAGATGGAGGGAGTTGTACACCTTTTTGAAAACTTAGTCATTAGATGGCCCTATCATGGTAATGCACACCTGTATTTAGGGCTCTCAGTGGATATCAGTTGGATAATGATTTTGTTAAATTTGCCTTTACCAATTTTGAAATAGAATTTTAGTCCAAATTGGTGAAAGGTAAAACACAAATCTGATAAAGGTGTTGGATATCTGATTGACAGCCCTACCTATATTTCACACGTGGGTTTGGAAATTTTAAGCATTTCTCACTTCGGAAACATTAAGTAGTCACAGGCCTAGTCTAGTCTTCCCTACTTGAAAGTATTAGCAAAATTCTGAAATCTAAACCTTTCTTCTTTCCTTCTTATCTAATTAGTATCCTTCAAGGATGGATGTTGCTTGCTCTTTCTACCCGGATGGGGGAAGAAGTTAAGCAAATCAAATCTTGATTGATAGTTGCATAGAATCCCATTATTGATGCCTTGTCTATCAAACTTTACCAGTGAAACATCATCACTTCCCTCCACTATCTGTCATCGTTGTTACTGATTGTAATCCACAGCCAAAACTATTCCCCTAGCCTCCCTTGCTGACTTGTGGCCCTTGAATCCATATCCAAACATAGACAGATGAGTATCTGCAACCTAGCTAAATGGCGAAACAATTCAGGGATGATATCAAGTCAATCCTAGTAAATATCTTCTTCGAACCTTTGCCACCCCAATGAAGAAAAGTTGTTTCTAGATATGAACAGTTTTTTTTTCCCCTGCTTCAACTGGTTAACGTACGTTTAGTGGTGCTCATAATTATTAATTAGAAAGATGATGGTGCATTTCTATTCGAGACTTTCATAACATTAGTAATTACCCCACAACCTACAAAAAAAAAAAAAAAATCCCCTTAACCAACTAATTTGAATACAGCCATTAGTGAATGGTAGATAGTATTTGAGTCTGAAAGTTCCATACTTGTCAGATATTTAAAGAACAATTTCATTAAAGTTTCTATCTGACTTTTGCGATGTGCTAGGTGGTTAGAATGGTTGTTAGCACTTATCAAGCAGCTAGTGGTGCTGGGGCCGCTGCAATGGAGGAGCTCGAACTGCAGACCCGCGAGGTTTATATATTCTTGTTGTCTTCTTTTGCCTTTCTTGGAAACTGTGCTCAGATTTACTGTGACAACCTACTTACAAATTAAAAAAAATGTCTGTAATGCAATACAAGGTCCTGGAGGGAAAGCAGCCAACTTGTAACATCTTTAAGCAACAGGTATTTCTATTACTTTCGGTTGTCTATATATATATACACAAGGTATTTCTATTACTTTTTGTTCTTTTGTTTTTTTCCATCTGACATCCATATATATATATATATATATATATGCAACTTTGGCAGTATGCTTTTAATTTGTTCTCACACAAGGCACCAGTTCTTTCAAATGGATATAATGAGGAAGAAATGAAGTTAGTCAAGGAAACTAGAAAAATCTGGGTAAGTTTGATCTCTGCTTTTTTATTTTTATTTTTAGGTTTATTAATTAACACTCACTCATACTCTCATTATCATTGAGTTTGTTTAAATACTCATTGCTTTCTGCGTCTTATAGGATTTTGTTCTATCATTGCAGGGTGACCACAATGTCGTCAAGGTAACTGCCACATGTCTAAGAGTGCCTGTTATGCGTGCACATGCTGAGAGTGTTAATCTCCAATTTGAGAGCCCAGTGGATGAGGTAAGGCTGTTTAAAACATGAATTGATGTTGATTTGATATTTTCAATATTGGTATATCATATTCCTTTATTTTCTATCTCCCATTATTGTTACCTAGAGTTTTGAGTTAAAAAATGTTGACATTATTGAGGGGAAGTCAAGTGGTTTTGTATGTTTGGTTCCAGGACCCTTGTTGAGTTTTAACTCTGATTCAGTTGATATACTATTGGTTAAAAAAGACTGAGAAGCACGTTCGCTTCTTCCATGATAACCACCATGTTGTCATTGCTCTCCTTTCATAGGGCGCAACTGTTGCTCCATCTTCGCTATGCCGTTTAGGCTGTTTGCCATAATTTTTTATGGCTGCATCTCTCAGAATGTATATTGTTTCTCTGATCCTTCTGCTTGTAATTGGTGGCCACACCCTTTCCATTTTCTGAGTTACTCTACCAAAAACCTTCTTCTTAGTGCAAATCTGTCCTTGGTTGGTTTTTTTTTCCCTGGCCTGCGCGTGTAAGAGAACTAAAGAATAATAAAGGGAGTCTCATTTAGCCAATGGGATACTAGCTCAACTGGTAGTCTTGTGGTGGATGGTAACACAAGTCTAGCCGAAGGCGTTTAATTGTTCTGGAATTCAATAAAAAATCATGATCCCCCTTAAAAATGGGAATCTCATTTATTTCTCAAACACATCCGTGAGAATCGTGTCATGTTTGTTCTTTTATGCTTAATACTTATGTTGTCGAGGCTCAACCGCGACTCGAATGACTCTATTTTCTCTCTAAAGCACCTTGCCCTAGCCTTAGCATGCCGTAGGCCCATACACAGTTAAGGTGGAGGTTACTACACAAAATCTCTACCCAATAGAAAAGCTCTGCCGCAGTAGGCAGCAGCGCCTCGCCTTGCCAAAGCTCTAGAGCCGGACCTTGGCGCCTATGCCCCTGACAACATAGCTTAACACGCCACTGTGAAAGTATAATCTCAATTTTTTAGACAAGTCAGATTGGTTAGAGGATTAATTTCTGGTATGGCTATGCTTATATGTCCATTGTTGACCAAATTTTTAGTGACCAACATCCCGACTAAACCTCGTCAAAATATAGATTCATTAGGACTTATCCTAACACTGGTCAAGTAACAGGGTTGACACCATGAGGATGAGATAAAGACATGTCTTCAGGGTATAGCGCTCAATATGTTGTCACTCACCACCGTTTTTCCCATTGATCGCATGTGATGTCAATTCACATAGATGGGACTACCTTCATGGCAATCTCAACTATTAGGCTATAAACCCCTATAAATGATAACACTTGACAATTCTTTAGTCAATGAAGCTAACTTGTCATTTGATTTCATAAAATTAGGAAACTATTTCCGATATTGTTTTACTACATTGTGTCATCTATGAATATGGCTCAACCTCATATTATAAGACTTTTTTATTAGCTATTGCAGCTTGGCAATCACAATAATACAAGGTATTGGTTGTGGCCATAAAAGGCATATCCATTAAAAAGGTTCTCAGCCACTCAGCTTCCTAAAGCAAGATCTAAATCCACTGCAAGTCTGTTTGGTTGCATGAAACTGCAGCCTTGTTAAAGAAAACACAAACGATTAGGGATTTTGACTCCTTGGAACCATGAATCTAGTTAGCATAGCCTCCTAGAACAATTGGATAACTCACATAATGTAAACTAATAAGGGTTCTTTATACTTCTCTTAATTTAGTTAGAGGCCTGAGTTTCTTGATGATATATTCCCAAAATTCAGATCTTCTAGTTAGATTAGATTAAGTCTGTGTTTGGTTTTAACGAAAAAGTTTCCCATGGGCAAGTTACAAAAATAAAGAAGAGATTGAGTAAACGATCTCCATTTGAGCTTGAAGATGATCATGTCTTTTAGAAAATGTATTCCTTGTTGTGCCCTAAGAAAACATTTCCCATAGTTTTGTAAAACGAAGAGGATAGACATCACAACAAGTTCATGTTCTTCACTCTCTCCTTCCTTTCCTTTCTCACTTTTGGCAAATTGGCTGATTTTTTGGGACGATTTTCCTATGAATCAAACACGCCGTGAGAGGAAAAAGCAAACACCCCTGCACATAACCCTAGCTCGTGATCCCCCCAACGTTTTTACTATCTCTAAACGAGAGAAGTTGCATAGAAAGCCTGACCTTTTTCCGAATATTACAGTTGTTATATACAAATGAACAATGCTAAACTATGTCACAGACACCCTATTTATACAAAATAAAAAAACATCGTGTGAGACATATGTCATGTCAACATTCACTGATACTCCCATCCTACACTTTATACTTACACCATCTAAATTTTCAATATTTTACATTCTTTACAAATGTTACAAGCATATTATGTCAAGCTAGTAATACGTATCAATATTGACATAATGAGTATAAGTGAATGAATATGACTAAAACTTCAGTACTTATTGCTTTAAAAGTGAATAATACTAAATTGCACAGCTTGCCCCTATTGTATACCATATTGGGCTATTTTTTTACCAAGTTGTTTGACACCTCGTATCCGTGTTGTTGTTGTTGCATAAGGTGCTAAAGAAGATGTCAAAGCATTTACAATTAAATCTCTTATAAAAGAAAAGCCAACATTGTATTTGAAGTAGTGTTCTAGGCGGCGCCTAGGCGGTCTTAGGTTTTGTATTATAACTTTAATAATTTACAAAAATTAAGCATAATACCTTATCAATTACATCAAATTTAATGTTAAGATACATATGCAAAATTTAAAAACATGAAAAATTAATAATCATGAATAAAATTTATTAAAACTCAAATGACTGAAGTTGGTCATGATGGGTACTTTATACAAAGTTGAATTTGTGGACAAATATCCAAACCTACTCTTTTATTTTTCTTCAAATTGCATGAATGACCTCAGTCATGTTTGATAAAATCTACATTACTAAAATTGGTACCGGCATATCCTTGAGATTTCCTTTAAGTAATCATCATCCTTTGCTACATTCAGACATATACTGAATAAAAAAAAATTAAATTGTTTATTTTCAAAAAAGATGAAAGAAAAATAAAATAAGAACACAATCAGCTTATTAAAAAAAAAAAAACTTGCCCAGACCCGCTTAGACCCTCCTAGACCGCTCAGACCCGCCTAGACCACCCAGACCCCTCCCAGCCATTAATCTGGGCATTTCTCTAACGCCTAGCGCCTAGGCCGATTTTTAGAACACTAATTTAAAGTCTCACCTGACTTAAAAAAATCGTAGTGAGGTGTCGAACTGAGGCTCGGCTTAGTATGAGGCTATAGATGCCGAATTGAGGTTTAATCCTCACTGGATTTAGACGAGGTTATAGTCTTTCTTCAATGAGGCGTATATGCGGCTTACGCCTTATTTGAGGCACAATAAAAGGTAATTTTTCAGCGTATGATTTAAAAAAAAAAAACTTTCCCTAATTGACCCAAAGAGAAGACAAAGAGATAGAGAAAGGGTTTATCGTAGTAGCAACTAGCAATCTAGCCGTAGGCTTATGCAGCAGAAGAGGCTGACCGATCATTGTAGCAACAACAACAATATATCTTCTTCTTCTCCCCCTAACTCCTCGTTCTTAGACTGCGTTCTTACTCTTCAACAGTTTGTCCTTAAGTCCTCATTCTTTAGCTCCCTCTTGAAGCCTTGAAGACTGAAGGTAATGTTCTCCCCACTCTTTCTATTCTTAACTAACTCAGGTAAACTCTTTTATTTGCTGGTCAAATTAAGGAAACAAAACCATTAGTCAATTGCTATATTAACATGGTTAATAATTAATAGGGTTAATTGCAATGCCCTCATATTATAAATAAACCCTGATCGATAGAGGGTTCAGATTTTAAATCGTTAAATATAACATCTTAATGACATCTAATGGGCTTGCAAATATATACGTATCTCGCCTGATCTTATGGTTCTCTCACGTCATCATCTTCCAAACAGCCCAACCACCATGTATGCAACTGAACTAACCCACTTGCAACTCAACCCCCCAACCTTTTGCAACTCAACCTCTTACCTATTATGGGCTTCATTTTTTTGAATTGCTTTTTGCATGGTTCTCTCATCAAGTCGCCACAACTATTAGCCCATTCAAAACAAGGCAATCATTAGAGTATTGAATTGAGAGAGAAAATGAAGAACAATCAATGTTGAAAGAAGCAACCTCGAGTTTAATCGCAAGAAGCATAATCCCATTTCTATGCCTCTCAACAACAATTTCTGAAATCCCTTCCATTGAATCGAAGGTAACGAACACACACTTTTCTATGTTTTCCCTTGACTAACAATTGGGGTGGGTGGCGTTGATTCAGTTCATAGTATGGTGAGGTGGTGGGTTGCTTGACTTGCTTCAATTCATAGGGTGGGATGATGGTGATAATGGTGGGTGGGTAGTGATGGAGAAGGGGGTGGGGGTGGGATGTGTTGCGTTCCGATCTCAATCAGAGGTGAGGAATCAGTTTAAGAGAACGGTCGTCCAAGTGGTTGATGCCCGAACTCGATTGGGATTCGGGTTATGCTCTCTGCAACTTGCAACTTGGTCTGAGTGACTCGGTGGAGGGAGGATGAAGCAACATAGAAGAGGGTGAAGGAGGAAAAAGATAAGAGAAGGGTTTTCTTGAGCTTCCTCTTCTGCATTTGGGGATTGCTTCAATTCTTAGGGTGGGATGATGGTGATAATGGTGGGTGGGTAGATTCAGTACAGAGTGATGGAGAAGGGGTGTGGGGGTGAGATGTGTTGGGTTTCGGTCTCAATCAAAAGTGAGGAATTAGTTAAGAGATCAGCCATCCAGATGGTTGACGCCCGAACTTGATTGGGATTGGGGGTCATGCTCTCTGCGATTTGCAACTTGGTCTGAGTGACTCGACGGAGAGAGGAGGAAGCAATATAGAAGAGGGTGAAGGAGGAAAAAGAGACGAGAAGGGTTTTCTTGAGCTTCCTCCTCCGCATTTGGGGATTGCAGGAGGATGGGTTGGGCTCAAATGCAGGGGGTTGTTTGGAGAAGATGGTGGATGTTTACATAAGATTTATCTCGCGATACATGGTGGATGGTGTTTTTTTTACATTAGATTTATCTCGCGATACATTGGTACTCGAGATATTTTATTTATTCATTTTTTAGCAATTAGATTTTGTTGAACTGCAACATTTTCAGATTTAAATCTGATCCTTTGGTTTCGTTGGTTAGGGGCAATTTCGTCACATAAATAAGTCTTAGTTAGTCAACCACGTTGACTGTCAGTTCTAGGGGGTGAAGCTAATTTTTATATCTTGGGGGTCATCGCTAGTTTCTTATTTATAATAGGAGGGTATCGCTAATTAATCCTAATTAATATTGAGTAAATAATTGGACCCTAATATCTGTAATATACCTATAAACATGAATACATGGTGTATTCGTTATTCAATTAATGTCTCTGATGAAGTGAATACATGGTGCATTTGTTAATAAATAGGGTCTTTTTAATGTTTTCAAATTTTTTTAGCATTTTATCAATTCAATTATTCAAACTACTGAGGCTTACGCCCCAGTTTTGCCAAACGCCTAGGCGAATGCCTCAGTTCCCGATTAGGATTTTTTAAACCTTGTTATTTGGTGCAGGCATTTGACATATTTTGTATATGTTGTCCTGGATACAGCAAAGGATATCCTTAGCAAAGCTTCTGGTGTAGTTGTTATTGATGACCGAGCATCCAATCACTTTCCAACTCCATTGGAGGTCCCTGTCTCTTACATAATACATACATGTGTACGCAAGCATAACATGGTTTATTTGAATTCAAAAGCCTGTTGTTTCTTTGGATGCAGGTATCAAACAAAGATGATGTTGCAGTTGGTAGGATACGCCAAGATCTGTCTCAGGAGGGAAATCATGGGTAAGTCAGATTTAGGAATCAATCAACCATTTTGCAAATAATTTTTTGTTTTCCTACAAACCCATTTTTGATAACAAAGAGCTTCTATCTTAAACAGGTTGGACATATTTGTCTGTGGCGATCAAATAAGGAAGGGAGCTGCTTTAAATGCTATACAACTTGCAGAGTTGCTACTGTAGTTCAAACCGGCACTAGCAACACACTCCCTATTAAGGAGTTAATTCTTTGCCCATTTTTTGAGTGAAGATGCTTTTTTCAGATGTTTGCGAGATTAGGTTGTTTCAGTGACAGTTATTTTTGTGTTAGAATATGCTAGTTTATGAAGCACGCAAACTGTGATACTGTGCACACAGCTCATTCATTTTTCATATATTGTTGGTTCATTTCTTCTAGTCAAGGATACACGAATACGGACGACACGTCGACTTGATAATTTCCTAAAAACTAGGACTCGGGGACACGTCATATTATCTATCTTACAATTTAGATAGGCCTTTTTGTTTGTCCTATGTGGCATGAGGAAGTTTATCTCTGGTGGTCACCACTTAAGTGAAAAATTTGAACTCCCGACTCTTAACCTCCCACTCTCTCAAACTCTCCCTCATCCCGTACCTCTACTCCACCTCTCCAAACTCTCAACCCACCTCTTCACCTCTACATCTTCTTTGCATGGCTTCGTCTTTCACAATCACAACACCTCTGCTTCTCCATCTTCTCATCTCTCTGCGTAAAGGAGTGGTTGGCTCTATGAAGGAGAGCAGAAGAACAAAGCTTCTCTTCGTGAAGGAGGATCTGTCATCTGATTCTGGTAATCAACTTCGAACAAGGTTCAGTATTTCAAATCCAACAGATGCTCAAACTCTGGATTATGGTTTGTATCTCATAAATCAATTTCTTCAAGAAGGAGAGAAGAATCTGACGAAGTTCCCAACTATGCCCCTACCAATTGAAAATTGAGACATAACAAACTCATATGGGAACACCGACAACTTCAGTATGATGGTCAAAAAGCCGATGCACAATCATCCGTCGACCGTCTTAATGAGACACAACATTCTGCTTATACTACAATAGTAACTTCAGTTCTTGAAAATAAAGGAATTCATTTAGTTTTTAATGGAGATGCAGGAACAGGTAAAACATTTTTATACAACGCCATTGCATCAAAATGTCGCAACCTTGGACACATTGTCATTACTATTGCATCATCTGGTATTGCGGCGTTACTATTAGTGGGAGGTAGAACATCTCATTCAATGTTTCGTATTTTGCTGGATGTCATGGAAAATTCAGTGTGTGGGTTCAGTAAACAGTCATTGCATGCTGAGTTATTCAGGGAGACAAAACTAATTATCTGGGATGAAGTTCCGATGCAACATAGATATTGTGTTGAAGTAGTTGATCGTGCACTACAAAACGTTTACAACACAAATAAGTCATTTGGTGGTATTACTGTTTTTCTTGGGGGTGATTTTCGACAGATATTGCCAGTGATACCCAAAAGCGCCGCGAGCAAATTGTGGTTGCATCTTTGAGGCGTTCTAAGTTTTGGTTAAACATACAAGTTCTGACTTTGAGTTTGAATATGCGGTTGGACAATGGGGTAGGCAATGACGGGTTTACGAAGTTTTTGACATAGGTAATATTTTTGTGTAAACAATTCAACATTTTACTACAATGCAATTTTTTAATTACTGATTATTTTTATTTTATATAGATTGAAAGCACCGCACAAGATGTTATTCGTTTTCCACCAACGGTGCACAAGTGCAAAGATTTAAGTGAACTAATTTCTTTGGGTTATCCTCAACTAAATGTAATAGGCACAACGTCTCTGAATTATTTGACTGAGTGAACAATTCTCTTAGCAAGAAATGACGATGTGTGTGACATTAACAAAGCTGCATTATCTGATTTTTCAGGAGAAATCATTGTTTATTTAGCGGCAGATAAATGACGGAACATTTTGAAAATGATCATTCCATTACCAACCGTTATTCAACTGAGTATTTGAACTCACCTAATTTTTCTGGATTACCGCCATTTAAGTTAAAATTAAAAGTAGGTTGTCCAATTATGTTGTTGAGAAACATCGCACCTAAAGATGGATATTGTAATGGAACATTTCTTATGGTTATGCGTTGTGCAATGCGTATAATTGAAGCAAAAATCTTAAATGAGGATAAGGCTGGCAATTTAGTTTTCATTCCTAGAATATCTTTAACGCCATCATCTTCTGAGTTTCCCTTCAAAATGAAAATGCGTCAATTTCCAGTGCGGTTGGCATATGCAATGACAATAAACAAGTCGCAGGGTCAATCTGTGAAATATATTGGAGTTGATTTACGAACACCGGTATTCAGCCATGGCCAACTTTATGTTGCATTATCTAGATGCACAACTTCTAATAGAATAAATGTCCTTTTACCTCAAGATGGGCTGGATTCTACGACCAATATTGTTTATACAGAAGTTTTGTTGTAAGATTTTTTAAAGGTATGTTTTAATAAATTTTCTATTGATTTTTATATTTTGCTTTCATAAGATATGAATCTAATATTTATTATACATTTTTGTAGAATTGGGATATCATTGTCGAGAATTTCAAAAAAACCATTAAAAAACAAAAGTATAATGGTGGGCGTCATTGAAAATTGGCAAATAAGGTAGTTGCTTATAAGATTATTGAAAATAACTTATTTTATTAACATTTTTTTGCTAATATTGTGTGTGATAAATTTTTAGATTTCAGTCATATTCCCTCCTTGCTCAAAGTTGGTGCATATAGATGCAGAGTCATTTGATAATGTGATGCAGAAGATGTTTGGAGCAGTTGGTGATACATAGTTATGGTGATACATAGTTTTAATGTACATATGTAGTTTAACCCATTTTTGTATATTGTGGGTTCCTTTTGTTCACATTTTTTGAAAAGAGAACTGGTGAAAACCATGCTCTTGAAATGCGTATAGGTCTAAATAATGTATAGCTTTGATGTACTTAAATGTTTTGATATTATTTTTGTGTGTGAAGATATTATTTGGTGTTCATGGCATTAATTGCCATTATAAATTTGTATGATAGGTTTAGACAGGTTTCAATATTGAAAAATACAAGGGAAACTCTGTCGAAAATTTGATTTTTTAATTTTTTATGAAATGTTCAGATAAATTACTTTATTCAAAAAATGACATTTTGGATATAATGATATTGTGTGCGTGTCTCTTCGACTGCCAACAAACCTCTTTTAATACTGAAAAACGGTTAATATATATTGGTTTGAGACAACAAGTTTTTGTGAATGCCAAATTATGTGAGGTACAAATGTTTATGACAAGTTTAAATATTAAAAAAGAGGAAGCTCTGTCAAAATTTTAAATATTTTAAAATTTTTGTAAAAAATTCATCTTGATATTCTTCAAAATCGAATGTGCCATTCTGTTTGTCCTAATTAAATTATGTTTCTTCAACTGCTGTTTTACTAAATCGGGCATCAATTTCAGCCAAAACTCACTTGGACAAACATGAGATATTTCTTAATATTTAATTCTTTCCTTCTTATTTTTAGTTAAGATGACATTTGGTGGAGATTAAATTCCTTAGCACATTGGTTGCGTTGATCAGTTTTATTAACATTGTTTTACTGTTCAAGAGTATTAACTTTTTACAAAATTAATTCATCATAACTGTTGTAATAGACAATTATGCAAGTGTTTTTAGAAATTGAAATAAAACCCCAAATGTGAGTATTCAACATAGCTGTGAAGGTATGATGTAATTTGCGATAGTGCCAATGATACGGGTATTACACTAGTTTTTTAATAAGTCATATAAATATAAATAATAATCTAATAAAGTGTCTTCTTCAAGACACTGTTACAAGAAAAATTAAAGTAGAGAAAAAATATAGTAAAGGAGAGAAGAAGCAAATGAGAAAAAAAAAAAAAAAACATAGACTACCTCTATGCTTTAATGATTTTTTATCCTATTTATCTTAAATCTTAATGGAAAAAGTCATTCAGTTCAAATAGATCAATAACCATCTAAAAGTAAAAAAATAAAACAAAGTTGATTTTCGAGTCTTGATTGTGTCCTAATTAAGTTTTAGGTGTATCTGAATACGCGTCGGACACGGATACAACAGGTTTCGAAGTGTTTAAGTTTCCGTTGCTTATAATTCTTGTACTCAAACTAGTGTAATACCCGTGCCGTTGGCACTATTGCAGATTACATTCTACCTTCACGGCTATGTCGAATAGTTACATTTGGGGTTTTGTTTTGATTTATAAAAACACTTACATAATTGATTTATAAAAACATTTGGGGTTATGTTCAAGAATGTTCTGGTGCTATAGAATCACATGATGTCTCAGATTGTCCGCATGCATATCTTGACGTAGTATTGGCAACAAAAAAAAAAAAAAGAAAAAAAAAAAGGAATTTATTCCGTTGCCGGGACTTGAACCCGGGTCTCTCGGGTGAGAGCCGAGTATCCTGACCAACTAGACTACAACGGATTGGTGATTGCTAATATATGTATTAGTAATATATTTATTACTATTAATAATATGATAGAATGTACAAGGAATGTTAGAGCACATGTCAAAGGATTGAGATTGGTTTACTAATCCAAATAAGAAGAGAGAGAAAAAAACTAAAAAAGACAGCCACCAAACAAGCAAGCAGCATTGTGCTTGAAGGGCCAAGCCGGGGGAAGAAAGAAAGAATGGCGTCAAGGTGCAGTGTTCTACCCACCACTCAATTCCCAACTTCGGATTGTTATCCTCAGTCTCATACCACCACTACCAAGCCAACAACAACTCTACTACTCGACTCTCTTCCTTGTCCTGGAGACACACCTTAGCTCGAGACTACCAATTCTCACCTCTCTCCTCTTCTTCATCTTCTCAAGGCAAGGGCAAGTGCAAGTGCAAGTGCAAGTGCAACTCAATTATTCTTTCCCATTCTCCCGCAATAGTATCAAAACAAGTAGCTCAACATCCTTACTTATGCTGAATTATTGATGTTTTAATTATAAAAAGTTTGAAGCTTCCCCAAAGCCTATAACTTAATCCTGCAGTAGGAATTACAACACGATCACCTAGCATTGTCATCAAGGCTATCCATAATATGCATCGTGCTGTTGTCCGCAAAATGATGCATTGTTTTGACATGAGAAATCCTTTCTTATATGAGGGTTTGAGAAATGAATTTCTCCTGTAACTAGAAAACATTGAATGATCCTTAGTCATTTTTGCAATACGTCAATTAGCTTTCATTGGGATTGCATGTGGCACGTGCAATCTAGTAATCATTAGTGGATTTTCCTATTAACTTTTTTTGCCTTTGCAACCAAACACAACCTCTAAAGTAATATCGTGATAAACTCAGTCATTGCCACTAATGACTCAATACTTGGGGCTTATGTCTCTTGGCAATACTAGATACCCAATTACTCCAATGGTCAGTATGATAGCATGTCCTAGGAAGTGATATGAGTCTGATCTTGATCACAAATAGATACCCATTTCTGCGAAGCATTGTTTATATTCCAAAGGGTCCCTTCAAATACATGAATGGTCGACTAGAGGGCTGCATCCTTGAAGTGTTTGAACACTTGTTCTTGGGTTGAAGCTAGCTGCATCCAAGGCGATGGGCATGGAAATGATAAGAGATTCGGAATAAGTTAAGCATTTCGAGACAAGTTGGACATTGCTAGATGAGATAATTAGTTTGGTTGAACTTGTAAACAGGATTAATCTGTCCTTGAAAGTTCCTCGTGATTAGGCATATGCATTCACAAAGACAATTTGGAACTGCACAGTTAATGGACAGCATTTGAAACATGTTTCAGAATTGAACTTCTTAGTCAATTTTCATTTGATATTTTCCTTTAATTGGAAATGATGACTTGTCCATTACTGCAGCAATCCGATTTCACAAGTTCCTTTTTATTGTTTCACAGGCAGATCTTATGCACCATTAGTAGTAAAATGTACTGCTCAAACAACTTTAGCAACAAATTTGGCTCCAGGAACCCCTATTAGACCTACAACTATATTAGTTGTTGGAGCCACTGGGACTCTGGGGCGGCAGGTTGTGAGACGTGCCTTAGATGAGGGCTACGACATGAGATGCCTTGTTAGGCCTCGACCGGCTCCTGCTGACTTCCTTTCCAATTGGGGTGCCACTGTTGTTAATGTAAGTTCCGAACTCCCAGCCATGATGTTTGGTCTCATTTTGTTAGTTCAAAATGTTAAGAAATTGCTTCCAAACTATCAGTGTTATAATTTCTTTCTCTGGATACCTTTGAAACACACTTCTATAGTTTAATCATGATTTTTGCAAAATTCATTCTTGCTATCTTGGTTTAGAGTTCAAGCAGAGATGCATATGAATTCTAATGATACCTGAACAGGCAGACTTGAGCAAACCAGAGACAATTCCTGCTACACTAGTTGGCATCCACACTGTAATTGACTGTGCTATGGAACGACCAGAAGAGCCTATAAAAAGGGTAATTGCTGTATGGTAATTGATGCGTTTTCCTTTTTTGGTTATAGATGTATCGTGTTAGTTCAACTACCAAGTGGTTGCATCTATTAATCATAGACTATGGTGCATGTTGAATGATTGTGATTTGAGGAGTGCATAACTTCTCTCCTTGTAAATGTAAAATTATTATTTATAGCCTTAGCTACTTGTTATTGTGTAATTTTCTTATTTACTTGTGCTATTCAGGTAGATTGGGAAGGGAAGGTTGCTCTGATACAATGTGCTAAAGCAATGGGAATCCAAAAGTATGTGTTCTTCTCCATCCACAATTGTGACAAGCACCCAGAAGTCCCTCTAATGGAAATCAAGTATTGTACTGAAAAGTTTATTCAGGATTCAGGTCTAAACTACATGATAATCCGGTTATGTGGTTTCATGCAGGTACATGTTCATCTGATCTGTATATAAACTTAATGCTTCTGATCCGTACTGCTTTATTTTTTGTTTAGATGCTTTAAAATGAAAATTCTTTATGGTATTACCTCATCTGTACTTGGAAAATTTTAGGATCTCTGAAGGTAGAAATAATAGAAATGAATGGCTGAAGCCTGAAGACAGTTCTCTGACAAACCTTGAAGTTCAGTTGAAATACCAAACTGATAATTCACTAGCTTCAGTGGAGTCATTATGACACTTGTTTATTCACAAACTCATTTTAATTCTCTGTCACAGGGCTTACATGAAAATGAATCAATGCGTAACTAATTGTGATGATGATCTACATGATACTGAGAATTTAAAAAAGATATGCTCAGTTTGACATTTCTTTTCTAACAATAGGGGTACTTTTGAATTGGTAGCATCCTTACTATTGAAAATTCTCTTCTTTAGTGACGAAACATCCCAATTATCTCATTTTCTATTATGACAATGATATGCATGATGAAAAAATCATTGTCAGAGCATTCAACCTTAATTCATTTCCATGTGAGCTCACTCAAGACTGTTATGATTCAATATTTGATTCATTTTTGTGTCTTCCTGATGCTTCATTTGGTTGTGCATTTTTCTTTTTAGAGCCCATGTGACAACATGTATTATGGATTTCTGTAGGGACTTATTGGACAGTATGCTGTACCTATACTAGAAGATAAATCTGTATGGGGAACCGATGCTCCTACACGTATTGCGTACATGGACACCCAGGTTAAGATTTCTGCTTTGTGCTCATGTATAGTTAGTTAGTCGATGGTAGAAGATAGTATGTTAATGCATGACATGGCAGTTTGTCTGTCAATCGGGTTTAAATTTACTTCTTATCCATTCCAGGATGAGCTTTGCTATGCGTCGAGGGAAAGGGCGAGGAAAACAGCGAGGTAAAGGAGGTGGCGGGGGGTGAACCGTTCACCCCCCGCCACCTCTTTTACCTCGCTGTTTTCCTCGCCCTTTCCCTCGACATTTAGAATTCCCGTTCCAGGATATAGCTCGATTGACATTCATCGGTTTACGCAATGAAAAACTTGAAAAGAAACTTCTCACGTTTGCTGGGCCTCGTGCATGGACAACCCAAGAGGTACAAAGAACTTGTGTTTTTGTCTATCAGATATGCTGGTTGAGGTTATGGTCCTTGTTCTATGATTCACTTGTTGGAGTTGTTCATTCAAGTTTTAGATACAATTGCCTTGTCTGTGGAAGAGGCTTATAGACCAAAAAAAACTGTAATTTTTATTTATTTATTCTTTAATGGTGTAGGTGATCACATTATGTGAGAGGCTTGCTGGGCAAGATGCAAATGTAACAACAGTCCCTGTTTCAGTCTTAAAATTCACGCGGCAGCTGACTCGATTATTTGAGTGTACAAGTGATGTAGCTGATAGACTGGCATTTTCAGAGGTACTATCCTTTTTTTACCTTTACATTCTAAGGTGGATAGTACAGGTTTTCTATCAAATTCACTATTTTTTTTCTTCCTTTTTTCAAACACGTTGTTGGTTAAATGCTACCCCTGTTTTATACTAAACAACCTGCAAAACTAGGAAAATTTTCTTTTGGTAGGTACACATCCTGTCTGGACGTAAAAATTGACCTCGAGCACTTGAGGCTTCATATCTAAATATACTCAACCATTTTTTTTTTGGAAAAGCAAGCAGAGATTAAAGACCCTAAATGTTTATATTAATAAAAAAATAAAAATGTCTCAAATACAATCTTTCGAAAGGTAAATCACACTAAGGAAATCATAGTAACTCTTCGTTGCAAAACAACCATGAAATATACATAAGAGAAATGAAAACTAATCTAGCCTCCTTACCCTTTTCTTTGTTGCGGAGGCAAGGGATCCATGCTGTATTTATTTGGTTTCCACTTTCCTAACTCAAGTGGATATTCGAGAGCTTACTTTGAAATCCTGATTCCAAGCTTTTGTATAATTTTTAGAAAAATCCTTTTTTTGCTTCCTCACTTCCTCCTAGTCATCCCTTCCATGACTTTCATTATTGTCATCATCTGTACCATGTACAATATAATCACTCCTATCATTGCCCTCAATCCCGGCTCCAAGTTTTTCTACATTCTTTACAAAATCCTTCTATTGCTTGGTCGCTTCCTCATAGTCATCTCTTTCATGACTTCCATCATCATCTTCATCAGAACCATGTACCAAATCATCACTCCCATCATTGCCCTCCTTGTTTTTATCTTCATTACCAACATTGGGCCCAACTAGTTAGTCTTATGATCATTATCATCTTCACTCAAACAAAAGTATATTTCCAAATATATATATATATATATATATATATTGCCCAACATTTCCCTAATTAGTCTTACCATCATTATGCTCTTTGCCCAAACAAAAAGTATCTTTCCAAACAAAAATATATTTAGTCTTATCATCATTATGTTCTTCACCAAACAGAAAGTATGTAATAAAAAAATAAAGATATATTTTATGGTGATTCTCGATTGTAATATTCCAAGCAAAACTTATCATCGTTATGCTCTTACTCAAACAAAATTTATAATTTGCGGTGAGCGTGGATCGAACACGCGACCTTCAGATCTTCAGTCTGAAGGTCTCCCAACTGAGCTATCCCCGCATATACAATTATCATTTTCAATGTTGTTTTGGTCAACAGTGTTGCTCTTGATTTAGGTACTTTCGAGTGATACAGTTTTCTCTGCCCCAATGAGACGTATGACCTTCTTGGAGTGAACCAAAAGGACATCATTACCTTAGAGAAGTATTTGCAGGATTACTTCACAAACATATTGAAGAAATTGAAAGATCTCAAAGCATCGTCAAAGCAATCAGATTTCTACATCTAACAAGCCTTTTCTGTTGTAAATGGTATGCGTATGGCAAATGTGAAGTCATATAATTGTAACAAAAGCCTAATGACAAAGGTATAACATATTTTGTAATTCTTTTCTTGTATTTCTTTCATTGTGTGGTTACCAGGAAAAATGGATATAGAGCCAAATGAGGAACATTTTCTTTGTTTATACAACTTCATCATTTTGTTGGGGTCAAATGTGTGATGAGTCCGTGGTTGAGTAGTGGCGTATGGTAAAAAAATAAAAAATAAAAAATTTCTTGTTGGAATGTCTATGCCCTTACTTTGAACCTCATTGAAAAGTGCTGGACCTCAACTTAAGCCTTGTTGGTTGGAGAATCTGAATCTGGATGGAATGAAGGAGTGCTTGAACTGAGCAATAAATGGGAGATTCTATAGTTCTACAATAATTGTCAGATTTACAGTGCTTCTTTAATCTATCTGGATTTTCCATGAATAAAAAATACTTGGGAACCTGGTTCCCTAGCAAAGTTCTCCATGAATTACCTGAAATTTCGGATCTTATTAATGGGCCAAGTTATGCCAAATGAGCTGACTTGTGAATACAGAATGGGTTTGCATAGCAACTAAATTGACACTTGATCCCTGATATGGACCTATTTTGCTAACAGTGGCATGACTAGTCCAAGGTTTCTGGGTTCCATAAAATCCCTGTTAAAATCTTGAAACGAGCTGAGTTTTTGTGCGGGTTCTCATGAAAAATCAATTTGCGCAATGTACATGGTTACAATAAGAAACATCCATTTGGCTATGACTTACATGTTTATTGACTGCGAGTTTGAGTGGTTCAGAAGTATTGATAGTCAACAGGAACATGACCCTAAAAAATTTAATATAAAGGAGACAGAGTAGAGTTAATAAGACTTATGTGTAAACTTATGTAATTTGACCAGACCTGTGTGTGACTTGACAAAATCAGTACTTTTGATCCATGGAAGAAACCACCACAAGAATTGGCAAACTACGCCATGAACAAACTCGAAAGGACACTCAAAGAGTTCTTCTTTACCTCCCTTGCAAGCTACAATTCCCTTGCCTCCATTGCACATTGTCTCGTCTTTATCAAATGTACATTTATTCACACACTCTGTAAGAGCATTGTATACTAAAAGAATTCATATGTCAAATTGATAAAGTCATCCTATTCAATCTTCAAATCACCTGTATTTTAGGCAACAACAACTATTCCAAATCCATGTTCTAATCCTATGCATGTGCCAACTGTTGTCTTTTTTGGGTTAAAAGGGCACTGCATAGATACTAAGAAATAAGGTTACAATACAAATAAGGTTACAATACTGATGTCCTACATTGGTAGCTAATGTGTGAGCCTCGTAATTGAGGTCTCTATTTATAAAATTACAAAGCCAAAATTTATGGAGAGAAAGTAGTCTCCGGATACTGTTAATTAGAGGGCGCCATATCCAGCGCCTGGTAGTTCCAGGATTCTGCTGATCATCTAGCAAAATGGAGTCAAGCGTCTATAAATCTCCCAACATAAGTCATGTTTTCCACTGATGCGCTTGGATGAGCAAAAGGGTTGTCTCGGCTGCATGGCATTCAACCATAGTATTGTCTAGTACCTTTCCTGTAATTGGGCAAGCCACTCGAGCAAGAACCTTGCCAAGCATATTGATCGTGAAAACACCTATGGCTCCCTGATGAGATGAGCCAAAAAAAACTTGCGTCATAAGTAACAATAACCGTATCCGAGTCTAGGGGTGTGGAATGGGTTGACATGGAAAGGATCTAGAGGTAAGTCTATGATGCTTGAGTGACTAAATTTGATTCTGAATCAATTCAATGCAGATGGTCACCCGCGCTGTGAATGGGCCATAGAAAACTAGATACGACCTAGTAAGGAGGGTGTTTGGTCTAGAATCGGTAACAACTATTTCAAGAATGTGAAGGACAGAGACAAGTTCTTCAATATTTGTCAAGGTTCCAGAGAGACCCTAGGAATTGGAGTGGGTGCTAAACCACTGATGATGCCATGTATTCCAAGTACGGTGAAAAACATACAAAATTTTTGGGGGCAGAAATTGATTTTGTGAAAATACAATGGTTGCAAGACCGCCAGATAGTATGAATAAAGGTCGTGAATTGGGAGAGCATTTCTTCTTTGCTCCCAGGGTGTGCTTTAGCAGTATCCCACATAAAATTGAAAAACAAGGGGTTGTTGGGCTGGTAAAATTTTCATTGAGCCAATCGATTGGGATGGGTGACAGTTGCCAGAGTTGGTGTATGAAAGAGTAGAGGAAAAACAAATGGGTAACATCCTTTGTGTGATCTTTGCATAAAGTACACAGATCTTCTATCAGTGTGTCGAGTCGAGCCAGGTTTGTCATTGTAGAAAGGATGTTTTGACGAATCTTTCAAAGTAAGAATTGGGCACTCGGGGGCATTGGAGCATTAGAAGAAGAGCGGTCAAGGCATTCCATGGTGAAAGCCTTAGTAGCACTTTTCACAGAGAAGTTCTCATTTTTGTCTAGGAGCCAAATCAGTTTGTCAGGACAGTCTGAGGGTCTGATTAAGATATCCTGAACGTCTATAGCCATTGGGACATGGAATAAAGAATTAATTATGACAACATTCTATTGAGGGTGTTGATCAACATGATTTGTCATCAAACTTGGAATCGATGTGGGCATATTAGGAGTTGAAGGATCAGGGATACAGTCAGCTAGCAATAAATCTGGCTTAACCCAACAATCTCTCCAAAGGTAAGTCGTGTCCCCAAACAAAATTTGCCAGATGACATGACGTTTCATTTTAGCTAGGGTTGTGAGATTTCCTCTCCATGCAAATGAGGCTATGGAAGGAAATTTTGAAGTTTGGGATATACCCTTATTGTTGAAATAAAGAGATTTGAGTTAAAGAACCCGAGCATTAAGGAGAGAAGAAAATTTTTGTCACATGTTTTTGACATTAAGACAAGAATTTTGTTCCTATTTGAAGGAATGTTGAGCCCTCATAGATGATGAAGCTACAAAATATGGTTCCAGGTACACATGTGGTTAGCATTGCTATCCTCCATACCATTCCATCAGAAATTGCAAGCCAGATTATCGATTTTGGTGGAAATGAAGTAAGGGAGGAGAAATGTTTGCATAGTGTAAATATGTATTGAGTTGAGAATAACTTTGATTATAACTGTTCTGTCTGCTTAGGAGAGCACTTTGAATTTCCAACTCGAGAGCTTGGAATAGACTTTCTCAATTCTCAATTAAGAATTGAAAATCATGGCTTTTTTTTTCTTAAAAGAATAGAAGATCCTAAAATACTTGTCTTTGGGATTGTAAAATTTTGAACCCAGAATTCTATTAATCATCTTAAAATGTTTAGGGTGGACATTTGAATTATAGAAATCCGAGGACTTGTCAAAATTGACCGATTGTCTTGACGCAAGACAATATTGTTGGAGGATGTCTTTAACCGAATGAACTTCAGCTAAAGAGACCCAGCAGAAAAACATGAGATCGCTTGCATATAACAGGTGGCTGATGAACGAGGAATGTCGTTTGATGTTGATGCCATTGGATTCTGCTCTGGCCATGAATCGGGAGAGGACTTCTGCTAACAGAATGAAGGAGGAGGAAAGGGGGTCCCCTTACCAAATGCCTCGAAAAGGTTTGATGGACGGTATGGGTGACCCATTAAAAAGGATTTGAAGGGAAAATGCATTGTTCAATCATTTGTATCCAGACTCTGGCAAAACCCAGTTGCTAAAAAAATTGTGTTAGAAAAGACCATTCAACTCAGTAATAGACTTTGGCCATATCAATTTTGATATTGATCCACCATTTGTTCTTTTTATAAAAATATTGCATTTGAAAAAAATTCTCGTGAACTAGACTAACATTATCCACAATAGACAAACCAGAGCCATAATTTTTTAGATAACTTTGTAAATAACATTGCAAAGCCGTGTCGATCTAAATTTGTCCAGATACCTATGGAGGTAATAGGTTGCCAAATGTTGAATGGTACACATCAGCATCAACATCAACATCAACATCAACATCCAATGAAATGAACATCACGTGTGTGTGATGTTGAGGTGACCCTCTTCAGTAATCTATTTAGAAGAATGATTCAAAACATGCTTGGTGAGGTCTTTAATTTGCTCACTTGGGGGATTATCGTAAGACAGTCAGTCATTCTCCTCCTCCTAATCTTTATTTTTATTTTTAATTTTAAAGAAGGAATGATTCTTTAAGATCAAAATTTGATTCTTTCATCCTTGACCCCTCCATATCAAAAGTCAAAACAAGATATAATGCTACTTAAAACCATACTTATAATTGGTAAACCATCTATGAGCTGTATCAATTAATTAGTACTAAAATTAGATGCACAACCATCTCCATGACTCTATATTTACCAACATCATATTCCTGGTTTTAGGAGACTGTTTTTTGAACCAACTGATATCAATCTATGGGTTTCTTGTCACCATACTGCGTTTTTGTAAACTTTTTCAACGTTGTATAATTTTCATATAAACCATGGTTTTGTCACGATGGATTATATGTTTTTAAGCTAATAGGCACTCGGAATCCAAAAAAAAAAAAAAAAAATTTGAAGTCAAAACACTTGTGAGATTCGATACGATTATTAAGAAGAAACCGTTGTCCCATCTAGTTTTGAAATCTTACATGAATGAACAAACAATCTTACATGAATGAACAAACAAGTAAGTGTCATTCTCACCTTCTTTGCTTTGTCTGTCCATCAATGGGGTGGGTAAACTTGCTGATTCTCATCAGTTAATCCAATTTCATTATCGTTCACAAAACTAATTAGACCTGTCAATAGTACCTTCTTATCAATCTTCCAATAATTTCAAACGTGTGATAAGATGATAGGATGCGAGCACAACCACTCACAAATCTGTTTATTGTATTCCACAATTAATCAAATAACTATCTAAATAATTACCATGAATTCACCTAATTGCAAAAAAGAAGATCAGTGCAATGTATCTTTTAAGAGCTCTTCTAGGGGTCAAGGGAGGGAGCGAGGGAGGGGTGGTAATCACCTATCTGCCTCAAGATAAGTGCATCTGTCTTGAGATGCATGATGTTGCTTATCTCAAGGCGAATGGGTGGCTTTCACCAATCCCTCGCCCCTTTCCCTCCCTCGACCTCTACAATTTTCGATCTTTTAAATTAGACTACAACATTAAATGCATGCAATCAGTGCACGATAATATGATATCTCTACTACTATAATTTTTCTTTTCCAAATGAATAATAAAAACTAAAAAGTATGACTT
The DNA here is from genome assembly GCA_003290165.1 of Berberis thunbergii. Lineage (NCBI taxonomy): Eukaryota > Viridiplantae > Streptophyta > Magnoliopsida > Ranunculales > Berberidaceae > Berberis > Berberis thunbergii. The sequence continues at coordinate 50,136 of QNQO01001198.1, read as the reverse complement.
CAACTTTAATATTGTTTTCTAATTTTGACTTTTCCTATTCTAATTTTACTTTTAAATTTTGCCCTCCATTATTCTTAATACATGTAAAACCAAATACTAATTAATAGTTTCAGATGTATTTGTGTTTTTTAATTAAAAAATATTATATATATATACTTTTGTCCTCTGAAATTCAAATTAATAAAATCCAATCCTTCTCAATATTCATTAATTACTCCTATGCGCTTAACATAATTTATTTTAAGCCCTTCAATTATATATAAATTATAAATAAACTCTTATAAATGAAAATTACTATTACACGTTTTAAAAAAGTACTGAATATTCGCGTAGTGCACGTTAACACATTAGTCTATATTACAATTCAGAATAGTGTTTGAGGTAGGATATAAAAAATGACTGAAATTTATCCAACATAAATATCTAATGACCATACACAATTTCTTAGATTTCAATATCTCTTACATGCTTTCAATCTATCTTAACCCCAACTTACATTCCTATGTATATAAGTGGAAGAAAACCGGATGAATGGGTGTGGTGGTTCAAAAAATCTTTTCGTTTTCTAGTCAAACACAAATTACGTTTCGCTTAAGTTACTCTCTTACTAAAAATAAATCAATCAACAAAAATATATTCTCTTCAAACCCCAATTAAAACCTTACTTAAAAACCCCTTCACGCCTTGTTCATGTTCTCCTCTCCCTCTCTGCATTCCTTACCACACAGTTTTCTTTTCTTCACTAAACCAATGTGAAGAGCCAAGAATCAATAACCAACCCTGTCTGCACCATGTTTTTGAACCTAAACAAGAAGACTGTAATCTTTCGTTCGTCGAAAAGATCGAAAGAACTGGACTGGTGCCGTCTCCTGATCCTCCTGCCACCACTCTCACTACTACTCTTCATCTCCATTTCCTCCGTGATCACCAACAACAGTCCTTTTACCAGTTTTACCCCTATAAAATCCTTCCTTTCGAACCCTGTTACACACTTTCCGTTCTTTCCATATCAGGAAGTTGTTGATGCAAAGACACAGAAGAGATTGGATGAGTTGAACCGGTCCAGAATTGCCGTGTGTTTAGTGGGTGGAGCAAGGAGGTTCGAACTCACGGGTCCGTCAATTATTAGAAACATTCTTAACGTATACCCGAACGCAGATCTGTTCTTGCATGCTCCGTTCGATGGTGATTCGTTCAAGTTTTCATTCTTGAAGGTGGTGAAGAGGAAGATTGCCGGAGTTAAAATTTTTAAACCGGTACATATGAATGAGACTGATTCAGAGGTCCGAGTCCTCACTCCTAGCAATTCGCCCAATGGCATTCAGGTTTGTTTTCTTTTCTTGCCAAATCAGTATTGCGTAATTACCATAATATCCTTATGAAAGGAATCGGACTTTCTTCACATTTTGAGGGTTTTGTTTTTCCAAAATTTGCTTTCTTCAATTTTAAAATCACTGTTAAATACCTTTGAAATTGTTCTTATCTTTGCAGTTGATTTTTGTTTTCGTTTACAAGTTAAAAGTCAAATTCTACTAGGCCAAATTTGTACTCGGTTGATTTTATAACTTTTGCTTCTAATTAGACACATTTCAATACATAATACTTATCTAGTAAGAAGAAAAGTAGTCAATGGCATGACAGTTCAACGGTTAGAGCTTGGCGGATGGTACCACTTGGTCATGACAGCTTATGATCCCAGAATAATAAAACAAGTTTGTTCCTTGCTTTTATACATTTAATCGAGATTCAAGCTAATAGCTCTAATTAGAAGCAAAATCAAACACCCTCTCAAGTCTCGTGCACAAATAGTTGTGCACAATGTCCTTAATCCATATCAGAGGATAATCGAAAAGAAAAGAGGAATAATTTTGAATTGTATGGCGACTATGGTCTAAAGCCGATCAAAATAGAATTAAGGGCAAAAGTGGGATTGGGATGCCCATAATGCAACTAGTTATATGGTGGTTGCACATCTAGTGCACCAACAACGGCGAAACTTGAAGAACCAAAACCAAACATAATCAAATTTCGCTAATTACACCTGTCCCGATCTTAATTTCAGATTAAAGAAAGAAGAAATATAAAATGGTATTTTTTTTTGTTTAGCTTCTTTGAGTGAAAGACAAATATCATAAAGCAAAAGCAACACCAAGATCAGGACATTAAGTTTTCTTTGATCCAAAGTTTCGGATTGGCAACAATTCTTCTTTCTTTAACATATCAAAGTTTCGGATTTTCTTTTAGACCACATTTTTTTTCGTCCACTATGCACGGGGAGAATTTATGCATGTTATATATTTAATTGATATTAATTAGGTGGGGAATAGTTGATGATGCCCACGACCAAAATTAGATGGATGAGTACAGAATCCTTGTCATTTGTTAAGGCATCTCTTTCCGTTCTCAGTGATGCTTCTGTCATGCAGGGTTTACTTCAGTACTTCAATCTGGTGGAAGGTTGCCTAACAATGATCAAACAATATCAGTCTCAAAACAACTTCACTTATGATTGGGTGGTTCGCACCCGGGTTGATGGGTACTGGAACGCCCCCCTTGATCCATTCAATTTTGTTAAGGGCAAATACCTAATCCCGTCCGGATCCAACTACAAAGGACTCAATGACAGACTCGGAATAGGGGACCTCAATACATCAACAGTAGCACTCTCCCGCCTGTCGCTCATCCCAAAACTGGACTCGGTGAATCTGACCCAACTCAACTCAGAGTCCGCATTCAAGGCCCAACTCATAACACAAGGGGTCCAGTACTTCACGCACCGAATTCCTTTCTGCATTGTGAGTGACCGTAAGTATACGTACCCACCCAACCAGTACGGTGTACCCGTAGCGTCGATGGATAGCAAGGGCCCGCTAAGCGGCACCAAGTGTAGGCCCTGTAAGCCTGTATGTAAAGGCCCATGTGTGGGCGATGTGATGAAGTCATTGCATGAGTGGTGGAGCTGGACTAATTGGGAGAATGGGACTTTGGAGCTCTGTGATGCATATTTGGGTTGGGAAAAGAACTGGGGCAGAATTTATGACAAACTGGCTGGCAAGAAAGGGTCCTCTGTTAGGAAAAGAATGAATAGGTTGACATTAAGGGAATGTGTGAAAGATTTTGAGGAGTTGAAGAGAAAGAGCTTCAATTGGGAGAGTCCCCCCTTTGAGGAGATTTGTGGTCTACGTTTAGGATCTGGATCAAAGTAGTGTATAGGTTACTCAGAATACATCTTTTTCCTTTTCTTCTTTTTTGCTTGTATACCAGATAAGATAAAAATGTGGGGACTTTTTTCGGGCATTTTAGGACTAAGAGAATATAGATTTTTTTTTGGGTGGAAGGTTTGATGTAGCCTTTATCTGATAAGAAAACACTGTTCATCAAAGTTAGTATAGTTGAAAACATAGTTCAACATTGTATTTTAAGGTCGCACGCTTTTGCAGGATAATGGTAGTGCTGCTACTTGAGTACATTATGCATCAAAATCTTTATTCAAGACTCTACCCTTACGTTTGATGCTCTGATAGCAAATGGCTCATATGTATACAAGAAACAACTTTTAGCAATAAAACTGATTTCTAACTAGATTTTTAAGTTAGCAACTCGAGCTGTATAAATTAGTTGAGTCATTTCGTATTAAGGTTTCGCTTGGTACACTATAAAATTATGCATTTTGTAAATTGATGTAGATGTATTAGTTTGCATTGCATTGATAGTAGTTGTAATTGTGGCAAATCGATGCGAAGATGACAAGTGATTGTGGGTGGTGGTGATGATGGTAGTAGTTGTAATTGTGGCTTGGTCATGGTGACGGTGATTGTGGTTGTGGTGATGTTGATTGCGAATGTGGGCGATGACGGTGGTAGTAGTGGCAAAGGCGGCGATTGTTATAATGGTGGTGATTGTTGTTGTTAAGCTATGGTGGTTCAGTGAAGTTAATGCTAGGGTGGGGGTGGTAGCGATCATGGTTGTGTTGTTGGTAGTGGTGGTTGTGGTGGCAATGGTGGTTGCAATAGTGGTGATTATGCTATAGTGGTGGTGATCATGGCGGAAAGCACAATTATGGTGGTACTAGTAAAGTTGGTGGTGATTGTAGTGAGTATGTTATGGTAGTGGTGATCGTGGAGGTGTCGGTGATGGTGGTGATAATGATGTGTTGGTTTTGTCATGGTGGTGGCGGTGACAACAATTATAGTGGTAGTAGAAAAAATGGTGTTGGTTATGGTGATTATACTATGGCAATTATAGTAGTGGCGGTTGCGGCAATGGTTATGATGGTTATGGTATGGTGGTTGTAGTGGTGGCAATAATGGTAGTTGTGAAGGTGGTGGTGCTTGGGTTGTTTATGGAGTTGGGAGTAGAATTTGAGTAAGAGGTGATGATGAGAGTTTTGCAAAATATTGCTGGAGTTTTTGTGTCGCAAAGTTTTACAAAATTTTATAACTAAGGGTGTGTTTGGTTGTATGGAATCCTATGTCATGGGAATCAATGAGGGGACCCCTACATTTTAGGCTAAATTGATGTATCACTCCACATCCACCATTTGATTTTGTGATCAATGGTGGGAATGAAAGTCTCATGAATATGGAGATCTCACTCCTTGGTCCTCCAAAGCATATGATTCTCATGTTCATGAGACTTCCATTCTCACCATTGATCACAAAATCAAATGGTAGATGTGGAGTGATACATCAATTTAGCCTAAAATGTAGGGGTCTCCTCATGGATTCCTATGACATAGGATTCCATGCAACCAAACACATCCTAAGAGATGCAGAGTTCCTAAATTCAAATTCCAGTAACTATTTTTCGTAAATTTAACCAAGCACACAACTTTACGCAACCACCGTAAACTTTTGCATTATACATTCTTTTAAAGTGTACCAATTGAAACTTAATTTTGAATGTAATTTAATTCATGGTATTTAAATTTTTTGTTTTTTGACGCATTCTTGAGTTTAGCGGAATGGATGTTATGTTGTTTGTTTGGACAAATGATACTTAATAATTGCGGGAAATTTCTATAACAAGGGTGCCGCTATGAACATCTTGGCATCTATCGAAACACATATAGTTGCAAGTAGATTTCCCATCTCTTCTGCATGTTGGCAAACACTTATTCATGCATTTGTCGTCCTCCTCAGACCTTAAAAATCTTTTATTAGCAAATACCCTTGCATGAAGTGTATGACCAACTTTATGAAAGACGGCTACAAGTGATACAATAATTGTATCATCATGAAGATTATGGTGCTACAAGTGATACTATTCACGGTGATCCAATTTATTGTATCACTTTATTAGTGAAATTGTTTTTCATTTTTTTCACTGAATTGATACTGCTTTGCGAGTTCTTACAAAAATTCCAATTTAGTGTAGTGTAAATGAGTGTCGATAAATACGATATTGCGTTCAATTATTATTGTTTTTTTTGTTAAAGCCTTATGCATATATATTAAATACTTAATTACAGTTACAAAAATGTCGCCTTGCAACTGTAGCCAAAGTATGAGCCTCCATATTGAGGTCTCTACTTATAAATTTACAGTGCCAAAATGGAAGTGAAAAGAAAAGGCGTATGATATTACTTATGATAAGATGCCAAACCCACTTTATAAGAAAAATGGATTGTGACTCGTAGTCATGGAGCATGTCGAGAGGTTTGCTGAATCACCAAAAAGAGATAAGAGAAGTGATTAATAGAAAGTGATTAATTACAATACCAAAAGTGATTAATAGAAAGTAGTCGCATAATGCTGGCGAGAAGAGGACGCCATGTCCAACAAAAGTCTATCATGCATAATAGAGATAAGAGACCCTGAGTTGCCCAACACTAGCCATGTCCGCCAATGTTTTGCCTGGATGAGTAATAGGGCAGCCTCCGCCGCGTGGCACTCAGCCATTGTGTTGTCCAAAACTTTCCTTGTAATTGGGCTTGCCACTCGTGCAAACATGTCACCATTAAGGTTGACCGCGAATATCCCTATTGCTCCCTGAAAAGATGTGGCACAAAAACTTGCATTATAAGTGACTATAATCATGTTTGGGTCAAGAGTCATGGGGATGGGTCGAGACTGTGTGGATCTGGAGTTAAGTCTGTGTTGTTTGGCTGTCTGAACTTGGACCTATATTTATTCCATTCTAGTGGTAGCTACCTTCGTGTGAGGCCAAAAGTTACTAGGGGAACATATCTACCAGAGGATGGGAAAGGTTGGGAAGCAGTAGTGGCTGTAGCAAGAATGTGATGGATGGAGACATTTTTCAGTATCACTAGTGATATGTATGCCAGTGTGGCCTGAGCAGGTGGGGCTTGTGTGAAACCATTGATTTTACCAGGCAGCCCAAGTGAGGTGAAAAGAAGAAAATAAATTGTGAGTGTTGAATTTGATTTTGCAGAAGTCGCAATTGGTGCGTATGTGCCAGATGGTTTGGAGAATGGCAGTGAATTGAGAAAGAATTGCCTATTTGTATTCCAAATGTGCTTTAGTAGTAACCCACATGAACATGAGAAAGAGAGGTCTAGTGAGTAAGCCAAAAATTTCATTCAACCAGTTAATGGTAGTGGGAGAGGCCATAAATGATTGATGACAAGGCAAAGGAAGAAGAGATGGGTAACATCCTCAGGATGGTTGTTGCAAAAAATACAACAGTTCTCAATAGGTGGGTGAAATCTAGCCAGATTCAACATAATTTTAGTAAGAGCAAAACACTGGGGAGGGCTTAAATTTCCACAATTCCCTGAGAAGTTTGGCCTCCATGCAAGGCGTGGAAGAGTTGGAAGTGAAACACTCAATTTGGTCTATGGTGAAAGCCTTAGTAGCACTTTTAACAGAAAATTGTCTTTCTTGTCGGGTAGCCAAATAAGCTTGTCAGGGGAGTATGAAGGTCTTATCAAAATTTCTTTGATATCCTAGGCCACAGGAGTGGGGAAAAGGAAATTGATGAACTCTTCGTTCCACCTAAGATTTTGACTTTAGTGAGCGAGCCAAAAGTCCTACAAATTGGTGGGAAGATTAGTAGCGACTGGATTGGGAATACAATCAGTCAACAAAAATCTTGGCTTGACCCAACAGTCCTTCCAGAGATCAACAATATCTCCAGACATAACCTACCAACTAATGTGACTTTTCATTTTTTCAAGAGTCAAGTTGCCTCTCCAAGCAAAAGAGGCAGTTGATGGGGGGTTTGGTGAGCTGAAAATGGTTTTATTGTAAAAATAAAGATCTTTAATTGGAATTTGACTGTAATCGCATGGTGAACAGATTACCACTACAACAAAAATATCCATCAGCAACGGTTTGGAATCGTGGGGGTAACCAATTGTCACGGCTTAGAGTCGTGGGCAGTAGAGGCGTCGCTAAATCACCATTAACGGCTACAAACCATGGCAAAACATATTAGCAACGGTTTTATGCTCGAGGACTGTTGATGATTTAGCCACGGTTCTAAGCCGTTGCAAAAATGTTAGCCACGGTTTTAAATCGTGACCAGGACTATATGGCCATGGTTATAAGCCGTTGCAATAGTTTTAGCCACGATTTTAAGCCGTGGTAAGTACTGACCACGGTTTTATAAGCCGTGACAATAATTTTAGCCACGGTTTTAAGTCGTGGCGAGTACTGGCCACAATTCTAAGCCGTTGCAATAATTATTATTTTTTTGCTATCAAATGACTTTTGATTACATCTTATAGGTAAGTATAATTCAGCACGTCATCAAGTAAACAAAATTTAATGACTTTTTATTAAATTTAAAAACAACATTTACAACCTCTGATCAACAAATTTTAGCAATTGCTTTCAATAAATTCATTATAGTAGCAACATTTACAATTCATTACAGCAGAAATTTAGATCATTCACAATTCATTATAGCAGAAACAACAGCATTTACAATTCGGCATTGTGTAGTCCATTGCATCGTCCTGGAGCTTTTTTTTCTTAATTACTTTCAGAACTGCATGCCCTGCAGCTGTACATACGGGATTTCCACCAAAGGTGTTGAAGTAACTACGATGCGTCAAGACCTGTGCAATCTCAGGGGTTGTAACATCAGAACCAAGCGGAATGCCATTTCCAATACCCTGAACATATTACAACAACAAACATATCAGCAGACTGAAAGTAACATTTACAACACAAAATGTCTGTAGAAAAACTTAACAAAGATGCTACAATAAGATAAACTTACGATACTCTCTTAAAAAAACTGCATGGAAAGTCGTATGAATTACCTTTGCCATTGTCACTATGTCAGGCATATTAGTGTGTATGTGTGTGCTTGTGAAAACTGTGGAAACCATAACCATAATGGAGTTCACTTACACATAAAAACTACTTCTTAAATTACTTATTAGCCTTCCTTGTGATGTACCCTCTAGAATTGGAGGTGTTATAACATGCTGAAGAGTATATCATAGCCATTTTGTTGATTTTAAGCTTCATTTTCAACAGTGATAACATGGAAGTATGCATTTTAAACTTAGACATGACAAAAGTTACCCAGAGATAGCATTGATCGCTACATGGGTCCTTGTTCTCTTCAAGTCCACACTAGCTTGATTGCTTTTCACTCTGTAAGAGAAGAACTTGATTACATGATAAAGAATCAGAGCACTTCAAGTCGATAAACAACAGAATAACAACTGCAGCTTACTGAAGTAATTAGGCCTTGAGAACAACCATGCAAACGACAATCGAACACCTGTGGAACAAAGTCCATCAGATGAAGAACAATTTCAACGAAGAACACTAGACCATGCAGACTCAAAAAAAAAAGAGTAAACAATAACAGATTTTGGGACTTACTGTTTTGCTTGTACGCGTGATATACATTTAAAAGCGTCAAGTGATCCCCGTCGATGTGGCCGAACTGAGCTTTAGCTTCATTCGAACAAAGTCCATGCAGACGAAGAAACTTTAATTTTCTTCACAAAATAAAATAAGATAGTCATTATGGATGACGACAGATGTAACCAACACGAGCAATTGTAACATAAGAGAGTATAAAGGGTGTTGGGTGCCAAACTTATGTCAAGTAAAAAAAGAAAGTTGAAGTCATGCAAGATCATATCCAATTTTACAGTGCCATTCAAGTAAACTATAGGAGTACGAGTATCTGAAAGACTTGCTGCATACAGAAAGGGTACTAGTTCCATGTTGAAATGATCAATATAACGCCTAGTGGTTCTGACACAATTTTAGCTGTTGAAGGGAAAGTTGTAATTGCTGTTTTAGCGTGAAAAGTATTAGAAGATTCACATAATATGTTTGTGGCAGCTACAGAATGAACTGCATAGCATGATTGATAATTATTTTCACATCTAAACTTATGGAATGGTTCTAGAAGCATTACCTTTTCTGGCTTCATCCAGTGTTTTAGTTCTTTAAGAGTCACGGTACATGAAGTCTTTAACATGGAGACTTGCATTGCAAATCACATCAGCTTTGATATAAGTATAAAACTGAGACATACAATTATTCAAGTATACAGATAAAAAGAAAAATAACCATTTCCTCTTGTACAATTATTCAAGAAAAATAACACAGAGATAGACAGAGCTTCCCTAACTAAGCTATGAAGCACAGGACATGGATACAGCATGAATATATAAAGTTAATTGATATATGAATATATGAAGCACTGTAAAATTGATATATGGATACAACATGAATATATGAAGCACAGGACATGGATACAGCATGAATATACAACATGGATACACCATTTTTATCATGAAAATTCATCAATCACCAAACCCAGATAAATTGATATATTTTGGTTTGCAATAGTTAATTTATTTTACTATCATATCCTACTGGAACTAGTCCTAATCCTAATATGCCTTATTTACAAAATTCTTAATTCTAACTATTCAAACTAATCTTTACATCTTTTCTTTCTTCAATGAAAACTGCTTAAGATTCATTAGCTAATCTAGGGATTGGAGAAGACCAAAACAGCAGAAATATTACAGGAAAAGCACATCAGCTAACAACATTAACCCATATTGTATCCAAAAGTTAAACAAACATTTAAAACGATTTAAAGCTAAATATGGTAAAATTATATAAGCTGCAGCTTTTGGATATATTTTGCTGAACCATATTAAAAATGAGAACTCCTGTATAAACTAAATAAATTATGATATCAATCCCATACCTCAACCTGCCTTTGAAGCGATTGGACATAATTAATGATCTCATCAAGCATTACAGCCTTATCGGTTACCTATAAATACAAAGCTCTAAAATAATCAAATTACAATTACACCAATAAACGTTGGCGAGATATTAATGTAACAACCTTAATTCACAAAATGAAGAAAATTACCTTGCTACAACCAGGTACTAAGTCTTGAAGAAATTTCATCCTTTCACTAATTTTCTCCCTTCTTACCTGCAAAGAAGAAATCCCCCTTGGTAAAAAAAAAACTCCCAGAAGTAATAGCTAAATTGAACAAGATCGATGCTTCACATAGAATACTTACTCGCTCTGCAAGACTGTGGTTGTTTGTTGCCTGACCCCTTCTTACTCTAACATGAATGTAATCTTCTTTCGGTGCATCTGAATTTGGAGAGCTATCTTTACTGTTTTTACTAACTTTGGCAGCTGATGTTGTTTTTTGGTCATTTTTCTGCACAGTTTCATTGTTGCCCTTCGCAGTTTCACATTTGTTTATATCCTTGTCCTATAAGAGAGTATAATGTTACTAGGACCACTCAACAACAACACACAAAAGAATTGATAACATTACCAAGTATGTCTAATACCTGACCACTCTTTCTCCTTTTCTTCAAAGCAAATCCCTTAGATGATGACGGTTCGCCATTAGCATTTTCCGATACACCTTGTTTGTTGGACTCCCTTCAATGGTCCCTTGCTTCACATGCTCGGAAACATATTTGGAAATTTCAGTCATGTTTGACTCATTAATTGGAGATTGAGCTCCTGATGTAGGTTTCATGTTCAACCTATCATCCAACATTGCTTCATTGGGAGCTTGAGTTGCTTGTCCGTCCTTGAAACGAGGATTCATAGACTCACTAAAGGGGTTCACTATATCACTAAAAGGCTCACTATATCACTAAGAGGTAATAATCAAAACATTTGAACGAATGGGTTTGAAAAAATAAAAATTAGGGGTTTTTAGTGGAATTTGAACAAAAAAAGAGAATTTTAGAGGTTACTTTCTTCTTGTGACCTGGGTATCCTCGGCTGTGGAGGTTCTTGAAGGACATAGGCGTGGCTTCTTCCACTGAAGAAGACCTTGCTTTACATTGAGGAGGAAAGCTCACAATTATCGACAATGATGCACCACATTCTTCATAGCTGACACGTCAAAATAAGAAGAAGAGATCAACAAAAAAAAATCAAACTGTTTTGCTTTGCTGAAAGAAGAAAAAAAAATTTGAAACAGATCTGAAGAAGAAGAAGAAGAAGAGATCTAAAGAAGAAGAAGGATCTTACCTGGAAGGAGATCTGAACCAATTTCATGTTCTTCTTCAGTTCGATTCTCTCAAGATCTAAAGAAGAAGAAGGAGAAGAAAAGTTTGAGAATGAAAAATCTAAATAAGAAGAAGATCTAAAGAATAAGAAGATCTAAAGAAGAAGAAGAAGATCTTACCTTCTCAAACTTTTTTTTTTCTTCTTCTATCGTCCTCTCCTTCTTTCATCCTTCTTTTTCTCTGCTTCGAGAATCAGTGCTTGTGAAGAGGAGGTGTGGAGAGAGTGAGAATATGTTTTTCCCCAATTTTTTTCACCAAACGCGAAACTGCTCCCTCCAAAGCGCGAAACTATTTTCGCCAAAACGCGAAAGTGAAAATCTTATAGCTACGGTTTTAAACCGTTGGCAATTTTAGCCACGGTTATAAACCGTTGGCAGTTATAGCCACGGTTTAAAACCATTGGCCATTATAGCCACGGTTTTTAGCCGTGGTAAATAAACCAACGGCTTAGAGCCGTGGCCACCTCCCCATAGCTAAACAGGCCTTTTGGTGTAGTGTACATATCTTCAACAGACAAGCAACAAGTGATGTATCTTTATTACAAGCATTTCTATCATTGGTAACATGTTGTCAGGTTTATTTATTTATTTATTTTCGTTTCTAAGTGGTAGTAGAACATTTCCTTTCGTATTTTAACTTTTTAGTTTCTAATAGTGGAATTGTTCTTGGAGGCTGTTGGGATTAGAATAAATGTGGGTTTATGCAAAATCTATTGCAAACAAACTCAGATATGTTGGGCGCCTTCAACCAAACTCAATGTTAGTCATCTTCAAATGTGCACTCATTGAAATCCCTCCACCAAATCACATTTTGATGCCAAAGAGAGCGGCGCAAGTAGACTGCCATTAAGCCCGAGTCATTTTGTCACGCCCCGATTTTCGAGAAAAACAAAAATCCCAAAAAATCCACGTAGGATTATCCGTTTTCCCAAAAGTCGGGACATGAATTTTCATTTACGAAAATTAACAGTTGGCATCCACGAGAAATAATAAATTTTGCACAATTTACCAAATAGAGGGAAAAACACAACTGATCTAAAAGTCCATCAAAGGAAGAAAAATTTTAAAACTCGTGGAGCCAGCGCTAACAAGTTCAACACTTTACGCATGTATCACTCAAACAAATGAATAACTCCGAATTCAAATTACAAGAATTAAACTAACACCTACAAATAGAAAGATAAAATCTTTCGAACACGCGCAACTCCCAACAAAGCTCGTCACGTATGGTACGAAATGCTCTAAGCCCGCACGAGATTTCTATATCCTGAAAATAAGCTAGACGACTACATTCCCGAAGGAATGTACCCAAGAAGCCAAAGCCCACTTGGGTCAGCAATAAAGCTGGTGTGAAATCTCTTTATTTCCAAAAATCAATAAAATCGCACGTGATAACCATCAAGCTAAATACAAACAACAAACCATCACACCAATGGGTAGTTCCTCAACGAGGCAAAGGTGTGATGCAAGAAAACACAGTTCCAAGAATTTAGTTCCTCAACGAGGCAATCATATCATCATTCTAATATGTAAATATGCATTTACCTGTACTTACCTTATAGGAGTCGACTATGGCAAGCCTAACCTGCAGAAATATTAGTGAACTTGCCATCCTGCATAAAAAGGATTAGAAACAATGCAACGTCATTTATTCTTTTTATTTGAATTAGGTTCATCTTTTTAACGGATTGATCACTTAGACGATACCACATTCGCACCACCTCCGTGCCGAACATACATGCCCGTATGCATCTCTCATATAAAGGAGGACTACTCCATCATCCATCCCTAAGTGGGGACATCACATACAGGCATGCATCGCGGATACCCCTAACAATATGAGTACCAAAAGCCACCCTTGGGCTATCAATGCGCATAAACTCACGTCACATTTTTGACGGATAAATATCAAAGCCTATTTTAGGCATACAATCCACCACATTTCCGCAAGACTAACCCGAAGGCTATTTTAGTTTCTCTAGTAAGAAATGGGTGCCCCAACTCCGCAAGACGACCCACTGGTCATTTAGTTTCTCTAGTAAGATAGGGGAAATAATAAACAAAGAGATGTGGTAGTTCTAAGTGATACGAGCCCAAGTGGTTTATATTTTCAAAAACCAAGGTTTACCAATATCATTTATTTTTGATAATTCAAAATTTCTCCACAATGACATTTTGTCATACATAAACTGATTCACCATCTATCCACCCACATTTTTGGGGAAGAACATAGCATATACATCAATCATGCTTTGTAACAATATGGCAATCAAGCCACTCCTTGATTCAAATATCCAAATAATTCATAATGCATAATAAGTCAATATGCATAGTAACACCAATCTCCAAATAAGTTCAAATCAAAATATCTATGCATGCAGAATAACACCGCAAGTAAGATCCAGTGAATGTAATTCTAAAGGGACTCCAAGTGTCTAAAATCTAAATTGCAAATACCACATGAAATCTAATAAATATAAAAAAAAAAAATCACAAGTGGGACTCCTAAATTTATTATGCAGAAACACTGTTGCATAAATTCTAATGCAAATACCATCTTCCATTACCACTATCAGTGGGTCCTAGGAATTTATTATGCAGGAAATTCTATTACATAAATTCTTATTGACAAATAGCAGTCATTGTCATCTTTACACTACCCTTTTGATGGCTTAAATTCTAATTGACAATAACCGTCCTTGTCCTTTTTATATTACCAGTTTAGAATGCTTATCCACTAATAGAAGGGTAAGTCAATCAAACAAAACAAATGTCCAATCAAAAACATCTTAAAAGAAGTATCATAGGAAGATGTGAAGTATAATACCCATTTATGAACCATAATACTCTAAGTGGGACCTCTCAAACTACATTACCCTAAGTGAATAGCTAAAGGCTTTTCTCTTTATTAGTCATTCATGAATACACTACAAAAAGGTTGTCAGGAAGGGGTTTAATTCTTTGCCACATGGGTTTTTGTTTTATTCTTACTAAATACAACCAAATCATCACTTCAAAATATAAACATTCCAAAGGTAATGATGAAAACGAAATGACAATCCTTGTGTCACGTCAGTCACACATCCCATCCACTTTATACAAATAAATCAAAAAGTGACTCACAAACCCCCCTTTCCCATCATTCACATCATACCCATCATAAAGGAAAACCCATCCTATCATAAAGTAAAAACCCATCCTATGCTACAAAACATACATGCTTAATCACATCATGGCACAAAAATTAAAAAAAACGAAAAACGAGGAAAGAAAATAGACTCACCTCTTTCTTTTTGCTTTTGTTTTTCTCCTTCCTTTCTCCCTCTCCTCTTCTCCTTTTTTTTTGTTAGCGGCGAGAGAACAAATAGAAGAACCTAACCCTATTTATTCCTATCAATTAGGGTTTTGCTCGAGGTTAGGGACACCCCATCTTTCTACTTGATGCCACCACACATTTAATAAAATTAAAAATAAATAAATAAATAAATAATTAATTAATTAAAAATATTATATATTAAAGTAGGGTCGTTACATTATACACACCTTAAAAGGAATCTTGTCCCGAGATTCACTGGATGAAGAGCTCCGGATGCAACTGCTTCACTCTGTCCTCTAGCTCCCAAGTTACATCATTTTCTTTTTCACTCCATTGGACTTTCACCAGATTCACTATCCTTCTACGGAGCTGTTTCACATCACGATCCACAATCTTGATTGGTCGTACTACTTGGGTGAAGTCGTCATTAATCTCAATTTCTGTGGGTTGGACGATGTCAGCAGGATCCTTCACACACTTCTCAGCATGGAGATGTGAAACACATCATGAACAGCTGATATGCTCGGGGGCAGAGCGAGTCTATAGGCCAAACTCCCTACCCGAGCAATGATCTCAAATGGTCCCACAAATCTAGGACTTAGTTTCCCTTTCTTACCGAACCTCAATACACCGCGCATAGGTGAAACCTTAAGAAAAACAAAGTCCCCAACCTGAAATTCTTTCGCCTTACGCTTCCGATCGGCATAACTCTTCTGTCGGCTTTGAGCAGTTTTGATCTGCTCTCTAATAATTTGCACCTTCTCCGATGTCTCCCTAACCATCTCTGGCCCCAACAAAACTGCGTCGCCTACCTCCGCCCAGCAGGATGGTGATCGACAAGGCCACCCATATAAAGCCTCAAACGGGGCCATGCCAATACTAGAATGGTAACTGTTGTTATAAGAAAACTCTATGATAGGTAAATAATCCTCCCAACTACCTCCAAAATCGAGCACACATGCCCGAAGCATATCCTCTAAAATCTGATTCACCCACTCCGTCTGACCATCAGTCTGAGGATGATAAGTTGTACTCAAATCTAGTCTCGTCCCCATGACTCGCCGGAAACTCTTCCAAAACTCAGCTACAAACAAGGGATCTCGGTCAGACACAATGGACACTGGTACTCCGTGAAGCCTAACTACCTCACGGATGTATCGTCTGGCTAGTTGTTCGGTAGTACGGTGCACCCCAACCGGAACAAAGTGCGCAGACTTAGTCAAACGGTCAACTATAACCCAAATTGACCCGTTACCTCGTCAAGTCTTCGGTAAGCCATCTATAAAGTCCATAGATATATTTTCCCATTTCCAGACAGGAATTTCTAGCGGTTGCATTAAACCTGAGGGCCGCTGATGCTCGGCCTTCACTTGTTGACAAGTGAAACACCGTGATACATAATCTCCCACATCCTTCTTCATGTCGTCCCACCAGAAAGTTCGCTTCAGGTCATGGTACATTTTTGTGCCTCCGGGGTGAATGGTAAAACGTGACTTATGAGCCTCATCCATAATTTCTTTCTTCAATCCCGCAATCTCAGGCACACAAAGTCTCCCGTGAAATCTCAAACCACCATCAGACTCAACTGACCACATGGAGGGACAATCATCTAGGTTATCGAGCACCAAATCTTCCAATTTACTCATCAACCGAGGATCCTTATGTTGCTCGTCTAAAACCCTGCTAATCAAAGAAGGTCGAACAGATAAACTCCCAACATAAGCCGTGTTTGCTCCCTGGACAAACTGAACACCAAAAGAAGAAATAGTCTCAAGAGACTTCCACTCCTCTACCATAAGTGAAGCCATAACAGTGTGTCGTCGACTGAGAGCATCGGCTACTACGTTCCCCTTACCTGGGTGGTAAAGGATCTCAAAATCATAACTGCTAATGAACTCCACCCACCTTTGTTGTCTCATATTCAACTCCTTCTGCGAAAACAAATACTTAAGACTCTTGTGATCTGTGAACAACTCAAAATGCTCCCCATAGAGGTAGTGTCGCCACATCTTCAAAGCAAACACAACTGCCGCTAATTCCAAGTCATAGGTAGGATATCGCCTCTCATGAGGCTTCAATTGTCGTGAGGCGTACGACATAACTTTCTGATTCTGCATCAGTACACAACCCAGACCTGTGCCACTAGCATCAGTAAAGACCACCAACTTCCCACCTTGAACTGGGATAGTCAGGATGGGCGCAGTGGTTAATCGGTGTTTCAACTCCTGAAAAGCCTTTTCACACTCATTGGTCCAAACAAATTGGACATTATTGCGGGTCAACTTAGTCAACGGTGCAGCGATAAGAGAAAACTTCTCTATAAATTGTTTATAGTACCCAGCCAACCCCAAGAAGCTTCTCACCTCCGTTGCATTAGTAGGTTGTTT
Organism: Berberis thunbergii; assembly: GCA_003290165.1. Classification (NCBI taxonomy): domain Eukaryota; kingdom Viridiplantae; phylum Streptophyta; class Magnoliopsida; order Ranunculales; family Berberidaceae; genus Berberis; species Berberis thunbergii. The sequence goes on along the minus strand of QNQO01001198.1, from coordinate 32,930 downwards.
CCAATCTTTCACTGCTTTCACCTTATTAGGATCAACTGCTATACCCTGACTAGAAACTACATGCCCTAAGAATTTTACTTATTTTTCCCAAAAATGGCACTTGCTAAATTTCGCATATAATTTCTGATCTCTCAAGGTCTGCAACACTGTTCTGAGATGTTCTCTATGCTCTGCTTCACTACGAGAGTAAACCAAAATGTCATCAATAAAGATAATGACGAATTTGTCCAACTATGGTCGAAAGATCTGGTTCATCAGATCCATGAAAAAGGCCTGGGCATTTGTCAAACCAAAAGGCATGACTGGAAACTCATGCAACCCATATCTCGTACGAAAAGCCGTGAGAGGAATACTATCTTCTTCTATACCCATCTGATGATATCCAGTTCTTAAGTCAAACTGAGAAAACACTACTGCTCCCCTCAACTGATCAAGAAGATCGTCAATTCGAGGCAATGGGTACTTGTTTTTGATAGTCTTTTTGTTCAGCTCCCTATAGTCAATACACATCCTCAAGGTACCATCCTTCTTCGAAACGAAAATGGCGGGTGTTCCCCACGGAGAATTACTCGGACGTATGAACCTGGTTCATACACACCTTAAAAGGATTACACATATATTCATTAACATGAACAACATGTCAATAAGTATGGCCAAATCAAACAAAACACCAAGAAAATTACCCTTTTTGCAACATCTCGTCCAACTGGACTTTCATCTCGTTCAACTCCTTAGGTGCCATCCGGTACGCTGCCTTAGAGATAGGAGCGGTTCCAGGTATTAAATCGATTCGGAACTCAACTTCTCGCCTAGGCGGCAAGCCGGGAATTTCCTGAAATACATCCTCATAATCTCTTACCACTTCTACATCCCGAATCTCTCTCTCTCTGACGTCCCCACCAAGTACAGAAAACTAGACATTACTGACTCTTCACAATGTCCACAAGTGTGAGAAACAGGGGGCATGCTTGGTGCATGAATGGAAACTATCTTCTTCGCACAATCTAGCGTGACTAAGTTCTTACGCAACCAATCCATTCCCAAAATCACATCAAAGCCCTCAAAGTCAAGCACAATTAAGTCGACAATGAATACTTTGTCGAGGAAGGAAATCTTAAAATGTCTACATATTTCATTTAGTGTCACTGAGCCTCCTAAAGGGGTGGTAACACATAATGGTATAGCAAGTGGCAAAACTTTCAACATTATTCGATTAACCAAACGTCGAGATATGAAATAGTATGATGCACCAGTATCAAATAACACCTTCATATTAGAGATAGGAAAATCAAAAGTACCTTGAACGTTTTCCTGATCTGGTAAGGTAGCAAATACACGCCCTTGGGTGGGTTGACCTTGCCTATTCTGAGGCGCGTTCCTACCATTAAGACAATCTCGCATTCGATGACCTGGTTTCCCACAAGTGTAGCAGATCAGTGTGCGCCCCCTGATGCTGTTTGGGCTGTCTGATTCTGCTGATCCTGATAACCTTGTCTCTGGTTACCCTGACGATGGAATTGGTTTTCATTCTGTCTTTGATACTGATTACCATTCTGTTTCTGGGAATGGTCATACCCCTGCCTCTGAGACTGATTTCCACCCTGACGGTGAAACTGGTTTCCTTCCTGCTGTTGGTTCTGGTATCCACCTTGAGGTTTCTGGTTCTGGAATTGTCGACCCCTTTGCCCTTGATCATAAGGACGGAAACGGCTACGGTCACCACGAAAATCACGCGACGCACCCTGATGACGAGTGTTTCCTGACACCTCGCCCAACTTCTGCTTGCCTTTCTCTCTACTCTCATGATACATCTTGTTCTGTTCCTCGTATTTCAATGCTAAATCCAAAACTCTGTCAAAACTCTCTCTGTCAGCAGTGAGAAGAACCCTCGACAGGTAGTGATGCAAACCCCCAATAAACTTGGCATTTTTCTTTTCTGGGGTGTCTACCAAATATGGAGCATAACGGGACAACTCGTTAAACTTCGTGACATACTGTTCCACCGACATATTCCCAGTCTGCTTCAACATATTAAACTCCGCAGCCCATTGCGCCTTAACTGCATTAGGCACAAATCTATTCTCAAATCTATCCTTAAAGTCCTCCCATGTCATAACCGCAACATCAACGGAGGGTAGTAAAGCCTCCCACCAGTAACTAGCAGCACCATCCAAGTGATGTGCAGCTAACTCTTGTTTTTGAATTTCAGTGAGTTGCATCCTCCTGAAAACGATCTCACAGCTTTGAACCCAGACATCTGCATCTCTCGGATTTTCTCCGGTGAACATCTTTCCACCCAAAGTCTCGAACTCCTTAACCCTTCTAGCAAAAGGGTCACCCTAATTGTTATTCTGTTGCAATCCCTGTGGCAACTGCATCATCATGGCCTGACTCAACTGAATAGTATTATCACCATGGCCATTTCCATTTTCATTGCCACCCTGATTTAGAACGACGTTCCCACTACTTTCGCTTCCGTTCCCATTTGGGTTCTGACGAGTATGTCTTCCGGCCATATCCTTCAATAAAAATGGAAATGATTAGACACTCCATAAGATCCATAAAAACCTCTACAGCTTACCCATAACCACATTTCGAGGATCCCCTAGACTTTCCCTAGCCTAGGGTAAACTGTGCTCTGATACCAAACTGTCACGCCCCGATTTTCGAGAAAAACGAAAATCCCAAAAAAATCCACGTAGGATTATCCGTTTTCCCAAAAGTCGGGACATGAATTTTCATTTACCAAAATTAACAGTTGGCATCCACGAGAAATAATAAATTTTGCACAATTTACCAAATAGAGGGAAAAACAACTGATCTAAAAGTCCATCAACGGAAGAAAAATTTTAAAACTCGCGGAGCCAACGCTAACAAGTTCAACACTTTACGAATGTATCACTCAAACAAATGAATAACTCCGAATTCAAATTACAAGAATTAAACTAACACCTACAAATAGAAAGATAAAATCTTTCGAACACGCGCAACTCCCAACAAAGCTCGTCACGTATGGTACGAAATGCTCTAAGCCCGCACGAGATTTCTATATCCTGAAAATAAGCTAGTCGACTACATTCCCGAAGGAATGTACCCAAGAAGCCAAAGCCCACTTGGGTCAGCAATAAAGCTGGTGTGAAATCTCTTTATTTCCAAAAATCAATAAAATCACACGTGATAACCATCAAGCTAAATACAAACAACAAACCATCACACCAATAGGTAGTTCCTCAACGAGGCAAAGGTGTGATGCAAGAAAACACAGTTCCAAGAATTTAGTTCCTCAACGAGGCAATCATATAATCATTCTAATATGTAAATATGCATTTACCTGTACTTACCTTATAGGAGTCGACTATGACAAGTCTAACCTGCAGAAATATTATTGAACTTGCCATCCTGCATAAAAAGGATTAGAAACAATGCAACGTCATTTATTCTTTTTATTTGAATTAGGTTCATCTTTTTAACGGATTGATCACTTAGACGATACCACATTCGCACCACCTCCGTGCCGAACATACATGCCCGTATGCCTCTCTCATATAAAGGAGGACTACTCCGTCATCCATGCCTAAGTGGGAACATCACATACAGGCATACATCGCGGATACCCCTAACTACATGAGTACCAAAAGGCACCCTTGGGCTATCAATGCGCATAAACTCACGTCACATTTTTGACGGATAAATATCAAAGCCTATTTTAGGCATACAATCCACCACATTTCCGCAAGACTAACCCGAAGGTTATTTTAGTTTCTCTAGTAAGAAATGAGTGCCCCAACTCCGCAAGACGACCCACTGGTCATTTAGTTTCTCTAGTAAGAGAGGGGAAATAATAAACAAAGAGATGTGGTAGTTCTAAGTGATACGAGCCCAAGTGGTTTATATTTTCAAAAATCAAGGTTTACCAATATCATTTATTTTTGATAATTCAAAATTTCTCCACAATGACATTTTGTCATACATAAACTGATTCACCATCTATCCACCCACATTTTTGGGAAAGAACATAGCATATACATCAATCATGCTTTGTAACAATATGGCAATCAAGCCACTCCTTGATTCAAATATCCAAATAATTCATAATGCATAATAAGTCAATATGCATAGTAACACCAATCTCCAAATAAGTTCAGATCAAAATATCTATGCATGCAGAATAACACCGCAAGTAAGATCCAGTGAATGTAATTCTAAAGGGACTCCAAGTGTCTAAAATCTAAATTGCAAATACCACATGAAATCTAATAAATATAAAAAAAATCACAAGTGGGACTCCTAAATTTATTATGCAGAAACACTGTTGCATAAATTCTAATGCAAATACCATCTTCCATTACCACTATCAGTGGGTCCTAGGAATTTATTATGCAGAAAATTCTATTACATAAATTTTTATTGACAAATAGCAGTCATTGTCATTTTTACACTACCCTTTTGATGGCTTAAATTCTAATTGACAATAATCGTCCTTGTCCTTTTTATATTACCAGTTTAGAATGCTTATCCACTAATAGAAGGGTAAGTCAATCAAACAAAACAAATGTCCAATCAAAAACATCTTAAAAGAAGTATCATAGGAAGATGTGAAGTATAATACCCATTTATGAACCATAATACTCTAAGTGGGACCTTTCAAACTACATTACCCTAAGTGAATAGCTAAAGGCTTTTCTCTTTATTAGTCATTCATGAATACACTACAAAAAGGTTGTCAAGGAAGGGGTTTAATTCTTTGCCACATGGGTTTTTGTTTTATTCTTACTAAATACAACCAAATCATCACTTCAAAATATAAACATTCCAAAGGTAATGATGAAAACGAAATGACAATCCTTGTGTCACGTCAGTCACACATCCCCATCCACTTTATACAAATAAAATCAAAAAGTGACTCACAAACCCCCCCCCCCTTTCCCATCATTCACATTATACCCATCATAAAGGAAAACCCATCCTATCATAAAGTAAAAACTCATCCTATGCTACAAAACATACATGCTTAATCACATCATGGCACAAAAAAAAACGAAAAACGAGGAAAGAAAATAGACTCACCTCTTTCTTTTTGTTTTTCTCCTTCTTCCTTTCTCCCTCTCTTCTTCTCTTTTCTCTCTCTCTTTTTTTTTTTTTTGTTAGCGGCGAGAGAACAAATAGAAGAACCTAACCCTATTTATTCCTACCAATTAGGGCTTTGCTCGAGGTTTGGGACACCCCATCTTTCTACTTGATGCCACCACACATTTAATAAAATTAAAATAAATAAATAATTAATTAATTAAAAAATATTATATATTAAAGTAGGGTCGTTACACATTTACAGTGGACGATGTTTTTCAATTTCTAGTTAAAGCATCTAACACCCTCTTTTTTGTGGGGGGATGGGGCTCCCATTAGAGATGCTTTTTGAAGTTGGAACACTTGCAGATGGAAAAAAAAGCTTTTTCTATCCTGAAATGGGATCTAAAGGACCAATTATGCTGAACTTTTCAAGTATTTTTTTCGATGAACTATATGCTATTATGTTTAAATTTTTTATGTTTATACATTTTGCGTATCCATCGTAACATTAAATTTGAAATAATTTACATGCTATTATGTCTAACTTTTATAAATTATAATACAAAAAAAACACCATCTAGTCCCCACCTAGCTAGGCCTCTGGGTGTTAGTCCCTTGCATAGCATTTTTTAGAACATTGAACATCAGGTTTGGAGAATTCAAATTAAGCCCGGCTAAGGATGACTTACTGTTGACAACTGAGTTTGATGTTGCATGAGCCATGGTGGTGAGTATGTTGCTCGAAAGATTATCCTGATGATTCTTAGGGGTAACAAGAACAACACCTGTAGGAATGACAAGAGTAGCATCTCCTAGACACACCACTAGTGCTTGATTTGAATTGACTTGAGAAGTTTCAGTGGGTCTTGGCTTATCATAATGAGGTGTTGATGTCCCTTGTTACTCACTACAAACTTCATGAGTTTCCAGTTGAGATTGTGGAAGAGCCTTCTGAAGTGTAACACGCATAAAAAATTTCATATGACTAATGAACTTTATTTTGGATGTCTTGGATTAGCTACAATAGTGTTAAATTTATTTGCATTAAATTTCATTTTTTTTTAAATTATTTTATGGAATTTTGAAGGTGGGATGACCTTAGAAATTCGGTGAGGGCGAATAGCCACCCAAATTTTAAAAAGGGGTCCCCTATTTTTTCTTTTTTCTTCTTCTTCCCATCCGTGTGCGATTCTCCCTTCTTCCCCGACGACAAGCTCGGTCTGTGATCAAGCATTGCATCTTTTCCATCACCCAAACTCTCTCATTTATTTTCCTTTCTCCTTCCTATCTCTCCCCTCTCCTTCCCGTTTGTTTTTCGCGCCAGAAACATATTCACAGAAAGAGAGAAAGCTCGATAAGAGCTGTTTTTGGCTATCCGAGCAACTCTACTCCAATCCATCCCTTCGGTGGTGTTTGTGCCCACAATCAGAGCCATGTAACCCAACATGCAAAAATTGTCGAGGGCTAGCAAAATTAAAAGATTTTGGAAGTATTCAGAGAGAGTGAGGTTCGCCAACCTCGATTTCAGGTTGTGATCACGCGGGTGAGCTTCGATTCATAGTTCAGAGGTGTTTAGGGGCACTATTCCGGACAATCTTCAGTATGTAGCCCTATTTAGAGCAGATCAAGCTTGTGTAGAAAAGTTTTTGGAGAGTTTTTCGCCCAAAATTTGGCTTCATCGGAGTGATCGTCGAGAACTTCTCATTGTTTTGGGATGTTTGGAGCGATTTCATCAGAGTTGTTACCGGATAGCCAAGAGGTCAGCATTGCTAGAGTTCAAGTTATTCCTTCGTGTGGCCTGTTAGAGTCCGAGCCAATTTTGAAAAGCTTTCGGAGTTGCCAAATCGTTGTTCAGCAAATTAAGCGCTTCGATAGGTTGGAATTGGGTTCCGAAAACCCATTCTGCTCAGGTGAGCAAAACATATCTTTTTAAGAACGTTGACAATATGGTATTTTTAGTATGTGCATGTTATTTGATATACAAATGTGGTTTTAAATATTTCTTATATAGAAAGATATGGAAATGTTAGGTTGAAAGCCATGTGGTATGGTAGTCTCTCATGTTAGAAAATGAAAACTTACATAGTTGCATGTTTCTTGAGATTGCATAATATTCCATGAATTTCTGTTTTGAGCTGTAAAATAGCACATGAGAGTGATTGCATAATTAAGCCTTCATGGCATGCATTTGAGAATAGTGATTGCATAATTCAACATTCATGGCATGTATGTGAGAATTCACGGAAAATATGTTGGACAATGTTTTTCCTATTTGTGTATTAATGTAACACCCTTGGGTGGGTGGGCAATGATGGAATATGGCCGACAAGTTATCAAAAGGGAGCATTGTAACACCTTGGGCAGGCGGGCAACAAGGGGGATATGGCGGGCAAGCTACTAAGGGAAGAGTATTGTTGGTGTTGTTGAGCACTTGTTTGATATTGTAACACCATGGGTGAGTGGGCAACGGGGGGATATGGCAGACAAACAACCAAGGGAAGAGTATTGTTGGTGATATTAAACACTTGTATGATTGTGACATTGATATGATGATATTAATGTTGTTGAGCACTTGCATATATACCCGTTTCGAAATAAGGAACTACTTCAAACCGGTAAAAGGAAAAACACTAAGTCTTGAGAAACAGAGCATTTTTGTGTAGGGAAAAGGAATACTGGCTAAGCACATTTGAGTGTTGCATTTCACATGCAGATTTACATCATGACTGAGCATTCAGAATGAAAAGTAGTGGTGCATTGTTAAGTTTTATGATTCTTTTGAACTGTTGTAGTTGAGCTTATATATCCTATTCAACTCATGTTGTATCTCTTGTGCACATTTATCATGATTGAGTAGTTGAGATGAAAAGTGGTAGTGCATCGTAATTTGTTATTATCAATTTTATCGGTCGTATTTGATATTACACATTATTTGGTGATAGATGTTTTGGTTCTCCTCATACTACCTCGTGCTAACCTGTTTGCTTGTTTTGTGGCAAATGAGTGAACCATTACCTGGGTACAGGTGGTGATGTTATTAGTAGCGATGTTGCAAGAGACGTCGGGTGATTGAATGATTTGCTATGTGGTCAGACAACTGAGAGGTAGGTTGAACCCTCAACTCTAGGTTTGTTTGGTTTAGTTTATTTTTGTTGTGTACTAACAAGAGTAACAATTGGCAAGTAAAATGAATGGAAAGGGAAAACAAAAATTAAGGTGGTGTTGAGTCTCAATTTTCGAGATATTTCGGTGTCTCGAAATCAGGGTGTGACTTGAAGGTCAGATACTGAGGGGGTGTATTGTATCTGGATTTTGTCGGCAATTTAATAAATTCCATGGATTCTGAAAATCCAAGTGTATTTAATTTGGATTTTAATAAGTCTACAAAAGTCTAGGTGTATTCAATCAGGATTTTAAAAAGTCTTTCTGAAATCCACAAACTCTAGGGGTATTCAATATGGATTTCAGAAAGTCCACAAAAGTTTTAAGGTATTCAAAATATCATTCATATTTACCGATTTGGAAAATCGTGGATTCTCATGGACTTTGTAGTGTTAGGTATAAATAACAAAGTTCAATAATTTGCCAGCCTCCATATCAAAGATTTCAACGTGAAAAAAAGTATCTCAAAGTTCTTCCTTGTGCCAGCCGCGAAGAGGTTGGTTCCCATCCTCTTGTTTTCTCGATTATTTTTTTATCTTTGCATAGTGTTCAAAGTTCTTCCTTGTGCCAGCCGCGAAGAGGTTTGTTCTAGTACTCTCTCTTGGTCTCACCCAAGACTCCTTTCTCGCAACCAAACTCATCTCAGCTTACTCACTCTGTGGACTACCCAACCACTCCTGCCTCGTCTTCGAATCCTTTCAACAAAAGAACATCTTCCTTTGGAACTCTCTAATCAATGCCTACGCAAAAAATCGGGTCTTTGAAGAAGGGTTTCTTTTATTTAATCGAACGTGCATTGAAGAGGAGGTGTCTTCTAATGACTTCACCTTGTCCACTCTTTCCAAGATATCGGGGGAGTTTCGAGATGGAAAGCTTGGTGAAATGGTTCATTGTGTGAGTTTTAAAATTGGATTTGTTTTGGATACTATATTAGGGAACTCTCTTATGGCGATGTATAGTAAATGTGGGATTTTTGGACTTGTTCGTAAGTTGTTTGATGAAATGCCGCACAGAAATTCTGCTTCTTGGAACGTTTTGATATCTGGGTTTTCTGATGGTGGTGATAGTAATGGGGATGTGTGGAAGCTTGTGAAACAGATGTGGGATGAAGGGGTTAGATTGGATGAGTTTACTGTTTCTAGTTTACTTCTGTTGTGTGCATCGTCCGCTGGGAAGTGGGATTATGGGAGAGAAATTCATTGTTTTGTCATGAAGAGTGATTTGGGTTTTGATTTGGATGTTCATGTTGGGTCTTGTTTGATTGATATGTACTCGAAGAGAAAAAATTTGATTGTTGGTAGAAGGATTTTTGATAGGATGAGTTGTAGAAATATTGTTGCTTGGATTGCGATGATCACGGGGTTTGTGCAAAATGGAGTTTCAGAGGAAGCTTTGATGCTTTTCCGTGAAATGCAGTTGAGGGATGGAATCAGACCGAATAGAGTTTATCTTGTGAGCGTTATCCCTGCTTGCAGCCATCTTGCTAGTTTGATGGAAGGGAAACAAATTCATGCTTTTGCAATTAAAAGGGAGTTCAATTCTGAGGTCTCGATTTGCAATGCTCTTATCGATATGTATTCAAAATGTGGAAGCTTGGGTTATGCCAGACGTGTTTTTGATGATGATGACTCTTGCTGTAAAGACATGATCTCTTGGAGTTCAATGATATCTGGATATGGATTAAATGGGAAGGGTGATGAGGCCATTTCTTTGTTTGACAAGATGGTGAAACTTGGTATAAAGCCAAATAATATTACATTAGTGGGAGCGCTCTCAGCTTGTGCTAGATCCGGTATGGTAAAAGGAGGTCTTCGGATTTATGATGCAGCCACTTAAGATCATGGGGTTTCACCTACAGTGGAGATTTGTGCTTGTATAGTTGATATGTTAGGTCGAGTAGGGGAGATTAATGAAGCTTTGGATTTTATTAATGCAATGCCCATGAAACCTGGTCCTAGTGTTTGGGGAGCCCTTTTTGGTGCTTGATAATGAAGAAAGTGACCATGAAGGAGAAGAATGATCATAATACAATTTTATGAACGTTTACTTATTATTTTAAAGATGCTAATTAACGACATTTTCTTTTTCTAGTTTTTTAGCACATGTATCTCTATTTTATGGACCTTTTTTTGTTTCATCACTATTTACCAACTTTTTTTTATCTTGCAAATAATTAGAAATCTGTAAAAATCGTTCATACAAAGTCCGTGGATTTTCATAAATCTCTAGAAAGTCTGTAGCAAAAGTCTATTGATTTAAGAAATCAGCAGAAGTCCGTGGACAATTTAAAGAGTGTGGACAATTTAAAGAGTCCGAGGATTTTTCAAATTATTTATCAATTCCATAAGAATCCATATACAATACACCCCCCTGAGTTTTGATTAGCAAAAGCAGTGGTGCGGGCTAAAGAAACATGACTAAGACTTTGAATATTTTGTTGGAGATAAGGGATAAGATTTTTTAGATTGGGGTTTATCACCTCAAGAAGCGAGGTGTTCAAGGTGTGGGGGTAGTCGATAGAGTGAGGGGTGGTGAACGGATTGATAAGAGAGTAAGTTGAAATTTGGTGTGAGATGACGGGTGAATGGGGGTAAGACTTGGAATTTAGTTGGGTGGAAAGAGAGAGATGAACGATTGTTCTCTGTTTGGAAATGAGCAAAGAAAGACAGGTCAAGTTGATGGAGCATCTGTTGGGTGAGCAAAGTGGGTGGGTGGTAGGGCTGAACAAAAAACCGATCAAACCGACCGAATCGATTGGTTCGGTTTAAATTCGGTTCGGATCGGTTTCGGTTTAAAAAAATTCAAAACCGAAGTGGTCGGTTCGATTTCGGTTTCTATGTGATTTTAACCGACCAAACCGAACCGACCGAATATATATAATAAATAATATATATTTTATATATAAATAATATAATATATTTAAAATAGTCGGTTCGGTTCGATTTTATTTCGGTTTTATTTCGATTTTGGTTCGATTTTAGTCGGTTCGGTTACGGTTTGCATAAATTAGAATCGGTTCGGTTTCAGATCGATTTTGTTAATGGTCGATTCAGTTTCGGTTTGAAAATTTTAAAACCGACCTAGATCGATTCGGTTCATGATTTAGGTGAAAAACCAAACCATCAGTTCGGTTTTCAGCCCTAGTGGGTGGAGTAAATCTTCATTAAAAAGCGGGTTGTCCGTTTATAACATGACTCAGACTTTGAATATTTTGTTGGGTGAGCAAAGTGGGTGGGTGGAACATCTGTTGGGTGAGCAAAATGGGTGGGAGATTTTGATCCAGTGAGAAGGATGGGGGATTGAAAGATGAATTAGTGTAATGAGTGCCCTGGGATCCATCAGTGGGATATCATTTAGGATTGATGGGGATGGATTGAGGTCATTGGATCTAAGCGTTCGTGGTTGAAATTGGACAACTTGCAATAAGTTGACCGTATTAACTCTCATTGATTAAGAGAGCAGATAATCCATGGGAGATGGATTTGCTGAGTTGAGGTGCACCGAGTAAATAAGAGGTGAGAGCAGCGAGTTGCTTAGATGGTCGGAACGCTTAGTCACGACGACTTCAGTTTTTGAGGTTGTCCTTGATGAGTTGATCCAGAGCATCGATGAGAGATTTTCTGGAGAGGATCGATCAAGACTCAGATGAAGGCTGCTTCGGTCGGATGATCGGTCTGTAGCTCTGATGGGGAGTTGGGTGTATCTCCGGCCGCTGTGGCGACCCAAAGTAGTCGATGACTCCAACCAGCCGTTTGTACAGTTTTTAATTCGTGATTGAACGGCAGAGAGATCTCTGTTGCTTTAGGGACAATGCGCAAATGTCGGAAGGAGGTGGAAACATTGGCGAATAAATGGCAGACATAGTTGAATATGTGCCCAACCATCCCATACCCAAAACAAAAGTTAGGGCGTTTTCGTAACATAATTTGTCACGCCCCGATTTTCGAAGAAACAAAATCCTAAAATTTTCGTAGGATTATTTGTTTTTCCCAAAACTTGGGACGTGAAATTCAATAACAACATAAACATTTAGCAGCAAAGACAAAAAGTATATTTTAGAAAATAGGAACAAACTAAAATTAATACAAAAGTCTAATCAGGAAAAACTGACGTCGCTAGCTTCACTAGCGGAACTTTCGTAACGCTGCTCAAAAGTCTCTAAATCTGAAAGGCTAATCGAAATGTATCCAAGAAGTAAAAGCTCACTTGGGTCAACAATAAAGCTGGTGTGAGAAATCTTCATCCCAAAATCAATAAAATCGCACGTGATAAACATCAAGCTAAACACAAATAACAAACTATCACACCAATAGGTAGTTCCTCAACGAGGCAAAGGTGTGATGCAAGAAAACACAGTTTCAAGAATTTAGTTCCTCAACGAGACAATCATATCATCATCCTAATATGTAAATATGCATTTACCTGTACTTACCCTATAGGAGTTGACTATGGCAAGTCGGACCTGCAGAAATATTAGTGGACTTGCCATCCTACATAAAAATGGTTAGAAATAATATAAACATAGTTTATTCATTTTTATTTGAATTTGTTTCTTCTTTTAACGAATTGATCACTTAGACGATACCACATTCGCACCACCTCCGTGCAGAACATACATGTCGGTATGCCTCTCTCATATAAAGGAGGATTACTCCGTCATCCATACCCAAGTGGGGACATTACATACAGGCATGCATCGCGGATACCCCTAACTATATGAGTACCAAAAGCCACCATTGGACTATCAATGCGCATAAACTCACGTCACATTTTTTACGGATAAATATCAAAGCATATTTTAGGCATACAAATTCACCACATTTCCGCAAGACTAACCCGAATGTTATTTTAGTTTCTCTAGTAAGAAATGGGTGCCCCAACTCCGCAAGACGACCCACTGGTCATTTAGTTTCTTTAGTAAGAGAAGGGAAATAATAAACAAAAGAGGTGTGGTAGTTCTAAGTGATATAAGTCCAAGTGGTTTATAATTTCAGAAATCAAGGTTTACCAATATCATTTATTTTTTTGATAAATTCAGAATTCCTCCACAATGACATTTTGTCATACATAAATTGATTCACCATCTATCCACCCACATTTTTGGGGAAAAACATAGCATATACATCAATCATGCTTTATAACAACATGGCAATCAAGTCATTCCTTGATTCAAATATCTAAATTCTTCATAATGCATAAACAAGTCAATATGCATAATAATACAATTCTCCAAATTTATCACAATGCATTAATATTCATCAATCATCCACATCTCAAGCATCACTATTAACTTAGAGTATGCAAAACATAGTTCTGAGCTAATAACCGTAGTTTACCAAGCCAAACAATATTTTTCTTTACATCAAATACAACTCAAGACACCCCAAGGCAAACCCTAAACAACTATGTTCCCATCCCAAAACAGTCAAACAAATAACCTTGCCAACAACACCGAAATGAACAAGTTGTCCTAACCGGATAGCTTGACCAATCATCATTCAAATGTACATAACTCTCACGTTAGAACCCCAAATTGCATACCGTTTGGGGCAAAGAAAAGTAGACACCAAGAGGTTTCTAACCATATAAGCCATACCACATAATTATGTCTATAACGATACGGATTTTGCAAACAAAACAGGCCATCTGTCAGCCTTCAGCTGATTTACCTATTGTCACTAAAATGAGTATATCTTCCTAGACATAACTCAGATTATGATACCGTAAGATCCTTTGAAGACTAGACTCAAATAGAAAACTTTTGGTATATATCATGATACTTTACTTACTCAAAATCGAAATCAAAACTCTTGTAGAAACCTACCCAAAATCAGTCCACTACAAGATGCCTGCTTAATGACGGGGCGTGACACATATAAGCCCAACAAACTTGATAATCTAAAACCCCCATCTAGCAATTTCGACCCCTTTCAAAGGGTTTATAAAACTTTCAATTTGATTAAGTGGAGTATCATTAATGCCAACACCCAATTGAACATTATAATAACTATCTTAGTTCAATCCTTAACCCACAAACACAAAACCCAAAAGCTAATTCAATTGGAACAAAAATGGTGTCTCTCAAACCCAAATGCAAGTTCTAAGTTTTTATGACGAGGACTCCAAAAAAATATATGCATAATGTAGACAACAAGTACATATATTATGTATAATGCATTGAATCCCACTATTCCCCCACACATTAATCTTCCCAATTACAACCACCAAAAGTTTGGCAACCAATCCAAGGAGGAAAAAGGCAACATCTCTTATGAAATCAGACTTATCAATGCAAGACCAAATCAAACTCATAACAAGGCTAAAGATCCTAACAAGTACGCACGATACAAATAACGCAACACCTAATCATGCTATTAACACCAAAATTTTGCTACATTGCCCACAAATGAGACAAGGATAACAACCACATCAGGGGCTCCATTGCCAGGAGAAAGAAATATAACCCCACCTATAGTAGGAAATATTTTCAATACACCTGATAAGTTCTCAGTGAAGATCATAAGTAAACAGAAACAATATTCCCAAATAGGTAAAACAACACAATAAACCAAATGAACCTTAAAAAATATATATATATATAACCAACCAATGGGTATCTCCCACAACTACAATAAAGGATGTAAAGATAGTCAACATAGCAATTGGAGTTGCATGGCTTATGGGATTTGGGATACAAACACTTGGTTTTATGGCTTTACTATCTTCCAATTTAGCAAACCATTTACAACTTAACTCAAATACTCTACAAAAGGATATTGAAGGAGTGGCATCATGGGACTCTGAAGACTGAAAATCGATCTTAAAGAATAAGCAATACAATAACAAAAAGGGACATATTTAGGAACAAAATATCTACTTTCAACATAAATAGGGGACCCCAATTAGCCCTTGAAGGTTTCATTTTGATGAAACCTCTAAACCCCAACAAATGGAAACAAAACAATGACTTAAAGAAATGGTATTTGAGCATTCTAACTATATACATGCATTCAACACTAGGATCGAAAATGATTATATGAAAGGGGCGAACCCAGAAATGTAGACCAAACAAGAATTCATAGCAATATGTGTCCAAGCATTTTGAGCAACTAGTTATTATAGATGAAACTAAAAGTGATTCAAGTATCAAAAAGAAAAACAGGGGTCTATAAATTGAAGAACAAGAAATCTCACAAACCCCATCATCAAATCCTAAAAATCACGAATTATGTCCAGAAACAAGGATTACAAGATACAGGGAATAAGAAAAACTCACAGTAAAAGAGAAAGAATGAAGAAAATTCACTGAAATTGCAAATCGCAAAGGATTGCGCAGCCAACACAATCGTCCCATCATCCTGCCGCCTGTGATTTCTCCCAATCATCCAAACACCCATTTTCTTCATCTTTCTCACTGAAATTTCCCGAATAGCAACCGCTAGTGCTGCTTATGCTACTGCTACTTCCACAACTACTCCCCGGGCGATTTTTCCTCGAATCATTCGCCCCCATCACGCTGCTGCCCGGGCTATTAACAACTGAATCCAAATCGTTGTCATGCAGGTTGGATCCGTCTGTCTCCTCTTCTCTGCAATGTTTTTCCTCTATAACACAAGAACGCAGCAACTGCTCCTTCACGCCCCTGGAACAGCCTCAAAACAGCCCTGAAACCCTTGAAACAACCCTGGAATATCCCTCGAAACAACCCCTGGAATAGCCCTCAAAACCACTGCAACAACCTCACATCGCCTCCACCTATCA
The DNA here is from genome assembly GCA_003290165.1 of Berberis thunbergii. Lineage (NCBI taxonomy): Eukaryota > Viridiplantae > Streptophyta > Magnoliopsida > Ranunculales > Berberidaceae > Berberis > Berberis thunbergii. The sequence goes on along the minus strand of QNQO01001198.1, from coordinate 16,937 downwards.
ACAACCATCTCGCCACCATTTCCAGCGCTGCTAGAGAAGAAGAAATTGTTAAGAAGAGAGGGAGAAAGAAGAGAAGATGGTTTGCAAAAGAGAAGAAAGAAACAAGGGTATTGATTTTATACTATGGGTGGTTATTCGCCCCCACTAAAAATTGGAGGGCACCCACCCTCTAAACACACTAAATAAAATCCTAAATTTTGAAATTCACATTCAATTAAATGTAACCCTATTTTATTTAATTAAAAATAAAATAAATTATCTTTATGAAAATTAGGAATGTTACATTATACACACGTTAAATGGAATCTCGTCCCGAGATTCGAAAAGTAAGAAAGTTGACTGAATTTCGAAAAATACGAGTTGTCAAACAAAAAAAGATTTTAAAACACAAATTTCAATTGAATTTTAGAAACATAAATTATTTATTGTTATTGAAAAAGTAGGGGTGTTACATAATTGGACGTGATATCTCCGACCAGCCACGAACCCAAAATCAATATCCATCGAGCAAGCAGGGGAGATCGAGGTTTTGAGGTATCAAGCCAGACTTTGAACCTGATGTAAGGAATCGAAGGGTTTTGCATCGATTGAAGGTCCGCTTCCATGAATTCTCCAATGTAGGTTGCTAGGGTTTGAAGGTCATTGAGAGATAACCTCTTTGTAGGGTACTCGTAAAAACAAATCCAACAAGGTGCAATGAAGAAATTGATGGACGTGAGATCTTCTTGCCAAGGTTTGGTCAAAACCAACCAACCAAACAAGACCCAAGGGCCTGAAGTAAGCACTTTCGCCATGTCATCATAGTCGGTAAACTAGATCAAGTAATAGTGGCCATCTGCATTTTTTTTTGCTTGATAGAATTTCAACGTGGAAAGGGTGAGTCGTATCCCATTGTGTTTTCACGCATTGTGCAAAAATTTCTTTACATAGCATTTGATTATGAAAGTATTTGGCCACCACCTGAAGATTTTGATCTTCATTTTGGCAAGCAGTGAGTGTTTCAAAAGTTGGGGCAGGTAAGTGAGGTTTTGTTCCAGTTGTAACTCCGGGTTGCGTATCAATTGCTCATTGATTGTGTAGGATGCTTGGGTGATATGGGAGTGCAGTGGTTGGGAGGAGAGTGGTGGATCCAGTGGTGGGGATGAGACGGGTATGTTGTGGAAAGTGTGTAATCACTACACCAAATTGACATTTTTGTAACACCCCCCAAAACAGTATCACTTTTGAAGTGTAACAATTCACTTAACAACTTTACACATTTTCACAAACAAAATGATACAATAATTGTATCACCATGAAGAGTATGGTTATAAAAGTGATACTATTCATGGTGATCCAACTTATTGTATCATTTTTTTTGTGTTACTGTTTTTCATTTTTTTGACTAAATTTAGTTTTGACTTGAAATTGTTTGGTGAATTGTAACATCTCAAAAGTGATACTGTTTTTAGAGTTGTTACAAAAGTGTCAATTTGGTGTAGTGAATGGATTGAAATTGATGGTTGGATTATCCATAGGGGGGATGTAAGATACTGGTGGGGAGATGGGGAGGGATGAGTGAAGTAAGTTGTCCTGAGGTGTCCATGAGGATAGAAGTGTAGCTATAATAAGCTTGGAATAGGTGTAGAAATGGTCGTGAATGAGAATGAGAAGTGTGTGGGTATGTTCTGTTTAAAGGGGAAGAAGATGGGTATAATACTACTATTAAAAGTTTTTTTCTCACCTCTCTTATCTATCACTCTTTTTGTGATCACCATCAATAAGTAGCAGCAAGCCTCGCCACCGCTCCCCACCCCTTCTCTGTTCTCTCTCCTATTTTCTTTCTTTCTTTCTTAATATCTTCTCAACTCAATAGCAACATGAACAATGACTAATTAACAATCTCTTATCAACTCAACAATAGCATAAACAAAAATAACAACAACAACAAAACCAACGTCTTTGTCGGCCGATGCCTCCCTCGCCCACTGCTCTGCCTCGTCGTTGCCACCCTTTTTCATTTTCTCCTCCTCATTTCTCTCTTTCCCTTTCCTTAATTGCGAGATTGAATGTTTTTCTCGCAAAAAGAGTTGTGACATTGGGTTTCAATCTTGCACGAACACTTGTGACATCGAAAAGGGAGAAATAGGAGGAAGGTAGAAAGAAAGAAAAAAAAATAGGGCTAAGGGGTGATAGTGAGGGCAGCAGCGGCGAGTTGGGGCGGTGGGCGGTGTCACAGTTGGTGACTATGAGAGAATGCAGTAGAGAAATAGAAGAATAGAAGATGGTTGTATTACTAACTCCAGAGAAGAATTACAACCTAGAGCTATTGGATCTCAGATCCCAAATCACAATTCACATTCTACATACCTTCCTCTATTCTGCATCTCATTTTATAGTTGAGATTTCTAACAGAATTTCAAAGGAACCAACCACCGTAAGACACGTGGTTGATTTGGTTCCACTAAAAACAGCAACATCTAATTACAACTTGCCTTTCATTTTCAATTTGAATTCTTTTGGCGCCAGATCTTCTCGCCACATTTTCTACCCAAAATTTCCCTCCTTATTTTGTCTCTGATCATGACAATACCCTCTACTTCGCAACGTCCTTGTCCTCAAGGACGGAAGTGTGGAAAAGAGGAAGCAATATAGGACCAATCCTCCCAAGTGGCATCTTTTTTGGGTGACTGACTCCACTGGATTAGGACCTGGGTAACAGCCTTGTTGTTCCGAGGAATCAAACGCCTAGCTAGTATAGCACTAGGTTCCAGCTTGAGTTTACCTTGAGCATCGACCAGTGGCAAGTGAGGAGAAACTATAGTGGAGGAGCCCAGTTTCTGTTTTAATTGAGATACATGGAAAACAGGGTGTACCCTTGAGTTGGCTGGGAGCCGTAACCGGTAAGCCACTAGTCCTATTTTCTCTAGAACTTGGAAATGGCCATAAAACCGTGCAGAAAGCTTCAGATTACGACGCGCATTGACAGTTGTTTGACGATAGGGTTGAAGCCTGAGGTATACCCAATCGCCAATGGAAAAGTTCTTGTCACTGCGGTGCTTGTCAGCATATGTTTTCATCCTCTCTTGTGCCAGCTGAAGTTTGTTTTTAATCAGTTGCAACATCTGGGCTCTGTCTTCCAAATATTGCTTGACATCTGGAATAGTGAAGGAAGTATTAGGAGGTAGAGCCAAGAGTGGGTGGGTATACCCATATAATGCTTGGAATGGTGTTGTTTGCAGACTAGTGTGGAAGGACGTATTGAACCAATATTCTGCCAAGTACAGCCACTTAGCCCATTGTGACGGTGCTTCTCCAGTCATACAACGAAGGAAGGTCTCAAGGCATGAGTTGGTGCGCTCTGTTTGACCGTCCGTTTGTGGATGATACGCTGTACTTAATGCCAATGTGGTACCCAAAACTCCAAATAAATCTTGCCAAAATGCGCTCATGAAGATCTTGTCTCTGTCGGATACAATAGACTCTGGTAATCCATGTAATTTATACACTTGATGCAAGAATGCGTTCGCTACTGTGGAAGCAGTGAAAGGATGACTCAGGGCGATGAAGTGGCTATATTTGGTTAGCCTATCCACCACAACTAAAATTACTGATTTGTGATCAGATTTAGGAAGTCCCTCTATGAAGTCCATTGAGATATGTTGCCAAGCTTGCGAAGGCACAGGTAGTGGCTGTAAGAGGCCTCCATATGCTGATTGGTCTGCCTTGTTGCGTTGGCACACGTCACAGTTGGTGATCAAGGAGACGAGGTCAGCTTTCATTCCCTTCCAGTAGAAGTACATGGCTAGTCTCTTGCAAGAAACTTGGATACCGGAGTGCCCGCCTATGGCAGAGTTGTGTATGGTCTGAAGGACCTGTGTTCTGAGATTGCCATGGCAGCCTATATACAATTTTCCCTTGAACTTCAATAAACCATGTACCAGGGTAAAGTTTGGAACAACATCAGCTTTGAGCATCAATTGCTGAATGATTTTCTGAGCGAACTCATCAGTGGCATAACTGGCCAGTACATCTTGCAACCACATAGGGGACACAGTTGTAATGGCATGGCAGTCTCCTGTGGCTTCGATAAAGCGTGAGAGGGCATCAGCAGTTTTATTGTCTACCCCTTTCTTATATTGTATTTCATAATCGTATCCCAAGAGTTTTGAAAGCCACCTTTGTTGAAGGATTGTCATAACCTTTTGTGATAGAAGGTACCTGATACTCTGATGATCTGTGAGTATAAAAAACTTTGAACCCAGTAAATAAGACCTCCATTTGTTGACTGCTAGTACAATTGCTAATAGTTCCTTTTCATAAGTGGATAAGGACTGATTCTTTTGTCCCAAAGCTCGACTGAAGAAGGCTATGGGTCTGCTCAACTGTGATAAAACAGCTCCTACACCATGGGAGCAGGCATCAGTTTCCAATGTAAATGGTTTGGAGAAGTCCGGTAGAGCTAATACAAGAGCACTACACATAGCAGTTTTCAGGAACTGAAAAGCCTCTTGGGCAGTGGTTGTCCAGTGGAAGTTATTCTTTTTCAACAAATCTGTGAGTGGCTGAGCAATGACACCATAGTGTTGAATGAATTTCTTGTAATATCCGGTTAGTCCAAGAAATCCCCGTAGTTGTTTGAGAGTTTGTGGAATTGGCCAACTCACCATTGCCTCCACCTTTTGAGGATCAGCTTCCACACCCTGTTGGCTGATGATATGCCCCAGAAATTCTAACCTTGGTTGGATGAATGAGCATTTAGATAGCTTGGCGTAGAGTGTGTGTTTCCTAAGGGGTAGCCAATGTGATTTGTAGATGATCTAAATGTGATGACACAGAAGGACTATAAACTAATATGTCATCGAAGAAAACAAGGATGAACTTACGTAGGTAAGGTTGGAAAATGTTGTTCATCAAGGCTTGGAATGTGGCCGGGGCATTGGTTAACCCAAAGGGCATGACCTTGAACTCGAAGTGACCATGGTGTGTTTTGAAAGCAGTTTTATGTCTATCCGGGGGGTGGACTAGGATTTGGTGGTACCCGGATTTAAGGTCTAATTTGGAAAACACCGTAGCACCATGTAGTTCATCTAGAAGTTCATCTATCAAGGGCATAGGGAATCTATCTTTGATGGTTATGTCATTCAACCTCCTATAGTCGACACAAAACCGCCATGTACCATCTTTCTTTTTGACTAGTAATATTGGGGCCGCAAACGGACTGTGTGAAGGTTGTATAAGGTTGGCTTGGAGCATTTCTTGGGTAAGTTGTTCAACCACCGCTTTTTGCATATACGGAACCTTGTATGGGTTTTGAGATGGAGGAATAATATTGGGTTTAAGGGGTATTTTGTGATCCAGTGTTCTCGCAGGTGGAAGTTCTGTGGGCACTTGAAATACATCAGTATATTCAGCTAGTAATGTAGCTAATTCAGGAGAATATGTTGATACCTTAGTGTGCTCTTCAGTGAGTGCAAAGAGCTGGCTGAAAAAACAGGGTGTGTGTTTCTTGATAAACTTATTGATGCCTTTGGCCTCCATAAGATGGAGAGTTCCTTCATTGATAACTCCCTGTAAGATAACTGGTTTGCCTTCCACCATTAGTGTGAGTTGCAACTTCTGTTGGTTGATCACTATGTCTCCGAATGGGCTAAGCCAATCGCCGCCTAATACCATATCGTAGCCTTCTAGAGGAAGTACTCTCACTGTTCCTTCAAAACCCATTCCCTGCATTGTCCACTGAAGCCTGTTGCAAATAGCAGTGCTTATAAGTTGTTGGCCATTGGCGACTCTGACGACCATTTGGGGTGTCATTTGAGTGGGCCAATTGGTCTATTTAATTACCCTTGGGTCGATAAACTAGTGCGTACGGCCAGTATCAATTAAGATGGAGATCATTCGCTTCTTTAATTTGCCTTTGAGTAGCAGGGTATTGGCTGCGACGCTGCCATGGATGGCGTGTAAGGAGACTTCCATCTCTGATTGGATTTCTTGAACCAAGTTTTCTGTAGGTGGATTAATTCTAGTGGTCTCTTCAAGGTATTCATCATCTGATACAATGAGATATAAGTGTTGTTGTCTGCAGACATGACCCTGCCTATACTGTTCATCACAGTGATAACATAGGCCTTTTTCCCTCCTCATTCTCATGTGAGCCTGGGTCATCCTCTTAATTGGAGGTATGTAAGGGGAGTATGGATTCTTAGTTGTACCTTGCTGTGAAGCTGTGTTTATTGGTTTGGGTTGGCTGCTGGAATTGATATTGGAAGGCATCAGACTAGTAGTGATAGGTTTGTTGGACAACTAAGTGGGGATGGTGTGATTAATAGGTTGTGTTCCTGACTTAGGATATATAAAGGAGTATCCTGGATTCCTTCTCCAGTATGGGTGATGGTCTGCGGATGACTCGTGCATCCTAGCCAAGTTGAATGCCTGAATCAATGTATTGGGTTTAAACAATTGCACTACTGCTTTTATGTCAGGCTTGAGTCCACTTAGGAAACTCATTATGAAGTAATCAGTGTCCAGGTGTTTATTGTGGTTGATCATGAGTGATTTCAACTCTTCAAATTGATGGAAATAGTCCTCTACTGATGTCTCCTGTTTGAGTTTATTGAATGATCCAACAAAATTATCCGAGATTGATTCCTCAAAACGTTCACAAATGTCCTGTATGAATGAGGCCCATTGGAGACTTTCGTTACACACCTGGTAGTCTAGGAACCAGATTTCAGCCCTTCCATTGAGGTGTAATGAAGCCATTGCCACCTTGTTTTCATTCCCAATTTGATAAAAATCAAAGTACCTTTCACATTTCTTAACCCAAGCACGAGGATTCGATCCATTGAAGTGAGGAAATTCTAATTTAGGGAATCTAGAAAACATACCGCTGCTCTCCATTGGAGTATGGAGAGTAGTTCCTGGTTGGAACCCCCTGGTTTCACTGATCTGTGAACCAGGCATAGTACTCCTTTCAGCATCAGTTGGTTCGGATCGAACATTCATCATCTGGATCAACTGTTCCATTCGTGCTTCCAATCGCTGACTCTGTGTTTCATTCGTCATAGCCAAACGCTTCAACTCCGCCTTCATGAGCTCCATTTGACCGGTGGTTTCTAGTTGAGTCTTCTTCGTCTCCTTCACCAAGGTCTCTAACTCTTTTGCTCTTGATTCCAACTCCTTTGCTCTTGTTTCCATCTCGAGTTCACTCAGGGATCTTGAACCTGGCTCTGATACCAAATGTCACAGTTGGTGACTATGAGAGAATGCAGTAAAGAAATAGAAGAACAGAAGAGGGTTGTATTACTAACTCCAGAGAAGAATTACAACCTAGAGCTATTGGATCTCAGATCCCAAATCACAATTCACATTCTACATACCTTCCTCTATTCTGTATCTCATTTTATAGTTGAGATTTCTAACAGAATTTCAAAGGAACCAACCACCGTAAGACACGTGGTTGATTTGGTTCCACTAAAAACAGCAACATCTAATTACAACTTGCCTTTCATTTTCAATTTGAATTCTTTTGGCGCCAGATCTTCCCGCCACATTTTCTACCCAAAATTTCCCTCCTTATTTTGTCTCTGATCATGACAGGCGGATCATTGTCATTATTCTTGGAGAAGAAGACACACACACACAAAAATGGTGGCGCCATTAAGCATGTGTGATGTTAGACAGAAAAGTGAAAAATGGCGGTGTCAAAGAGTGGAATTGTGGTGTCAAAAGTCATTGCTTTTTGTAATGGCGTCAACCTACCTCAATTTGGCTATGTTGTTAACCGTAGCTGCTAACTTGTAAGCAAAACAAAATCTATCTTAAACCTACCCTAACCGTAATATATATTAAACCTACCTAAATTTTGGTTCTATTCAGTTCGAACGGTTATATACCATACTAAAACAAAAAACCAAACCGAAGGAGTCGGTTTTGACATATGGATAACCGAACTGATTGATTTTAGAAACCGAATCAAATCGACTTAGCTTGGTTTGGTTCAATAGGTTATTTGGTTTTCTTGGTTTTTATGTTTTTTTTTGTTTGTTTGCACACTCCTAACAGCTACAATATCAAAAGAGCCTGCCCCATTCTCCCGTCTTAAACCTGCATCAACAAAGATGAATAACTTGCCATCTTTGTTTTGTATGTTACCATAGGCAAATGTAGAAATTCTAAATGTCGAGGAAGTGGGTGAGGAGAGGGAGGTGGCGGGGTGGGGACTGTACCTCCCTCGGGATGCGTGCTGTCGATTTTTGCACACACATCTCGAGAGAAGTGAACGGTCCCCACCCCGCCACCTGCCTCCCCTCTATCGTTTCCTCGCCATGTAGAACTGCTCTAGGCAAATGACTCTTGGCATTAGGTTGCTTTCTTCCTGGTTCTGATTTCCAACACTGATAGCATCATGCAATGGTGAGCCTAATTAATCCAAATGTACTTTCCCAAAATTTGGTTCCAATTAATATAATTTCCAATAATCAAATTTGCTAACTCAAATTGTATCAAAATGGTTGTTTTTTCTTGGCTGGATTGGGTGGGTTTCTCAACCCTAGCCCAACCCAATGTTGGTAAACCTCCTCCTTGACTCTAGCCCAACCCACTAATATAGAATGTCAATATCATACCATGAAGAATTATAGTACTGTCTAGAACTTCGTTAGGTAGTAATACATAATGGGATATGTTTTAGTGCCCCAATTCTAGCTGGCCTAGGAAAAGAAGCGAGGTTGTTGTCTAGGGGTGAATGTACAATTTTGCCCCCTTAATAGCAACCTCACCCCTGAACCCAGGCCAACAAGAATGACTCGTTTTAGTGTAAGTTTATTTGTTAGAAATTTGATGATTACAATTAGTAACTATTATTGTAATAAGCCAATGCCAACTGGATATGTATCTTACAATTAATAATTAATCTTATTTACTACTTAATTAATCTTATCATCTAGCATAGGGTTTTGTGTATGTATATTAAAAAAAAATATGCATGCCAGCTAGTATAAGAAGAGATGAGTGCTCTCGTAGAAGTAGCTCTCACAAATATTTAGAAAGAAAAACTATAAATAAATTAGAACTTAAGCTATATATATACATATATGTTATTGCATGATTGCTTATTATTGAAAACAAGAACTCGTTACAAGATCTGTAGATTAAGAAATATTTATATATAGTAGTTAATTTTTTGTTGTCAGATTTTGTGTTGCCAACGACTACTTTGCATCACCAAAAGTGATTTCTCACACTATTTAACTCTTCCATATCATCTGCTTTTATAAACAAGGAAAGTCATTTTTCTCCTCCCCATTCAAACCGAAACGCAAGTTTCCCCTCCCCCAATCAAATCTTCCCTCTCTCCACATTCAAAATCGATTTCGACTCCTTCTCTGTGTTCGATTGCTTTTTTCCTTCTCGCATCTTCCCTATCACAAAACAAGCAAACAAATCTTCCCTCTTCCACCTTCCCTTCTCTTAGTTCGATTACTTCTGCAACTCCTCGAATCCATTCTTCATTTCGTCTCAAATTTTCTCGAATCCATGCTTCAGAAATATTTTCAATAATATTTTTTATGATACATAAAAATGTCACGCCTCTGAGCCGTACACGTGTCATGATGATCTCGATGAAATACGGGCCTCAACATCAGCTCAATACTAAATAGGCCCAAGCAATTCTAAGCTCACCTGATTCAGTCCGCCACGAGGACCCGGACTATCACAACATGATAGGCCCACATGTCTCACAGCTGTCTTCAATACCCATAAGCCCTAGGCAAGCAAGTATCTCGAGGATCTGGACGGTCAACTACAACTGCTCTTTGCTCCCAACTCGGAAGCAAACACCAGAGTATCTTCCACACAAGGAAACTCACTTCTATAGAATGCTTTTGGATTATGAACTATCTCCCGCGTATCTAAGAACGCAAAACTAACATAGAACTTCCCTTTTACAGCACAACTCCTAATTAGGGAGGGATCTCCACAAAGATCTCCTCCCTAATCTATGTCTACGATGGTCTGGTTAAATCAAGACTCCTTGCACTATAAATAAGACATGAGGTTAATAAGCTAAAGTACGCTACAAATTCCATATTACAACATTACATCTTCCTCAGAGTCCTGTCTGACTTTAGCATCAGAGTGTCATCGGCTACCACAATGGTGGTTCGTGGCTCACGTGTGCTACTTGTGCAGGTCAACAGGTTAGCGGATACCAGATTGGAGCAGGGAGCTAGAACCAGGTTGGAGCAAGGAGCAAAAAACGACTACATCAGATTGGCGTCGTCTGTGGGGATGACATAACTCGTAACTTTACACTAAGCGTCGTCTCTTTTCAAAACACAGAGAGATGGTGACCACCAAGTCACGTAACAACGAAGAACCAGGGGAAACTTCAAACATTTCGGTTGTCCCTACATCACCTCCTTCAATAGCTCCTATCTTGCACGCGCAACCGATTCATGCTCCTGTACCAATGGAACAACGATAGATTCCAAAATCGATACGCTGACATCCCAAATACAGCGTATTGCCAAAGCAGTAGAGGCTCTCACGCGACAAAATCCACCACACGCCGATGGATACCAGGAGCAACAAGGACTTTTGCCTCTGGCGGACGAGGGGTCAATTGAGCGTGAGTTGGCTGCTCGTGCACGATAGGAACTACTGAATGAGGCCGTATAGGGACAACCTGAGCATTGGACGTGTCCCTTGGTTCTCCGTTGTTGCGTGACCTGGTGGTCATCATCTCTCTGGGTTTTAATAAGAGACGGCGATTAGTGTAAAGTTATGAACTATGTTGTCCCCACGGACGTCGCCAAACTGATACAGTCTTTTTCTGCTCCCTACTTTGACCTAGTTCTGCTGACCTGCACAAGTAACGCACGTGAGCCACAAACCACTATGGGGTGGCCGATGACACTCCGATGCTACAGTCAGACAGGGCTCTGAGGAAAGTGTAATGTTGTAACTGGAAATTTGTAGCGTACCTTAGCTTACCAACCTCATGTCTTATTTATAGTGCAATGAGTCTTGGTTCTATCAGGCCATCGTAGGCGTAGTTTAGGAAGGAGATCTATGTGGAGATTCCTCCCTAATTAGGAGTCGTACTGTAGTAAAGAAGTTTTCTATTAGCTCTGTGCTCCTAGATACGCGGTAGATAGTTCACAATCCAAGAGCAATCCGTAGAAGGGAGTTTTCCTGCATAGAAGATAGTCTAGTGTTTGCTTCCTAATTGGAAGCAGAGAGCAGTTGTAGTTGTCCGTTCGAAGCCGATCCTCGAGATACTTGCCTGAAGAGGACTTACGGGTATTGAAGATAGTTGTGAGATGTGTGGGGCCTAGCATGCTGCAAGAGTTCAGGTCCGCCTTGTGGACTGCATTTGGGCGAGCTTAGAACCGCTTGGGTCGGATTAGTGTTGGGCTAACGCTTGAGGTCGTAATTCCTCAAAATCATCATGACACGAGTATGGCTCCGAGGTGTAACCGTTTTTATATATCATCAATCATTTTATCCTTTCAAGAGTAGTTAGCGTTTGGGTTTGCAACAATTTATCGCCGGTGGACAGTTGGCTGTGGCCGAGAGTTCCTCATGTCCTAATGTGGTGTGATAAATTGGTTCGATGAGCAACCCAATCTCCATAACAACTCGTTGATTTCGTAAATGATTGCATTACTACCTCCCTTTGAACCCGATAGTCTCTTCTCTCCTTTGATTTGTTCATGGAGTTTTGGTACTCTCTGATTCGATAGTCCTTGTATTAATTCTTTCTCATTAATTGGTCCAACTAAATTTTACTTCAGACCTAATTGTTGGCACGAGGATCCAACTTGCTTATATTGTATTTGGTATTAAAAAAAAATGAAAATAAGAAACTGGATACTTCAAGTGTCGTGTGTTTTCACTCGAGTGATTAGTTTTATTCTGGTTTATCTTTGAATACACTATAGACAGTAAGTAGTAGAAATAAATAAATAAATACACATTCTCAAATTACCCATGTTATTGCAGAACCAAAGAATGTCAAGGTCCTACTAAGCCAAGTCAATTTTATCATTAATTACTTTATTTATATTTATTGATGATGTAGTTAGCAATGCCTTTGGTTTCATTATTGACATTTGAAACCAATCCAACAGAATGTTAGGAGTCAATTAAAAAGCTCATCATATGCAATTATTGGAAGGAATCTTGAGAATATAAACACGAGGATGTTAAGCTAACTTAGAAAAGCATCTCAAGCATGTTTAATACCCACATGCCATGCATGTCCAAACCTGAAAGATCAAAAGAAAATAGAAAAGTGGAGAGACTTTATAATTAGCCTAACTTCTGAATCCATGTGGTGTGCCCATTATTTTCATCTGAAGAAGATTCTAAACTCTATTATATGAGCCATAACTAAAAAGCCAATCTTTAACATACGAGTAACTTCAGATTGCATTGAAATGTAGCCATGGGGTTAGCAATGGATCGAATGCATACCTTGATTTGATAAATTAAATAAGTTCAGTATCACCATACTTGTTGAAAAAACGAAAAGTCATTCGAAATCCATACCACTACCATTGCATGTCATAAATATCAGAATAAACTAACTTTCTGTGGGGATTAGACCAACTTCACAGAAGAATTTATCGTTGCGTTGATTTATTTCCCTACTTATGAGAGCTTGTTGAAAATGTTATTTTTAATCCTAAAATATTCAGAAGTTTCAATTTCATCTTATTCTAAAATGTGTATTATTTAAGTTGTTATAAATGAAAATGCAAGAAAAAGCAAAGCTTAGCAAGAAGGAGTTGTCAAATATGGAATAGGAATCAAATGGAGGAATGAACAGCACATACTGTACACAGAGAAATTGAGTTGTTATTGTGGGCTTTCATTCAGACAATTCAAAAACATCTCCAAGTGAACCAATGATAAGATGAAGAAAACATGTTGGCTAAGCAATCTGAAACCTCTCTTTCCTCTCTGTCTCTGTCTTGTTATTCAGGCAATAATACAATACAATCATGTGGGATGGAAGATGGATTAATGGAGTTATGGAGAGATTGGCTTAATAATGCTCTCAACTTGCACTTGTTATTAGGTCGCTTTATACAGACCCTGAATTTGATTAATTATAAGAATCTGCTAAAAGCGCGTTACTTACAGCAACACCAGTTCAAAAGCCAAATTTTTAAGAGGTTGATACCTTCTTATCTCCTTGGATAAGTGAGAATCAAATGTCAGATTGGGATGGTTAGATCGATCAAGGTTAATTAGATTATGTTGTAATGATAAAGTTTGCTTTACAACCATAACAAACTGATGGGTAACTGAAAACTTTAATCTGGGCTTATTCAATAAAGAAGTGATTACATTCAACAATAGTGGTATGTTTGTGCTTTTTAACAACATGTAAAAGCTAAATTAGTTCAATTTAAGACCTCGGAAAGGGCATAAGTGCTACAATCAACAATTTGTAGCATTCTCTTTACTTTTCAAACACTTGTCTTCGTCATCCATTGAACACTTACTATGCTCCTTATAAGGAGTATGTCCGTGACGCAAAATTATTTAATCCATCTTCCATCTTCCATCCCACAATTGTATAGTAATTTGATAAATCTCTGTGTGATTTGCCAGAGGTTATTAATTAGTTAAGATTACATCCAAGTTTCAATATGGAGGTCATTGGACCAAACTACCAAACAGATTTGATGAGCTCTACAAACCAAGAAATAGTTAGTTGAAAAAAAACAGTTTTAACAATTCCCCATGGACTTATTAACTTTGCAAGTTAAATGGCATTGGAATCAACTCTGTTTCGAAGCAAGAAATCAGATGATACTTGCAGTTTTGGAAATGGCGCTGTCCATCGATAGATAGGAGATTGTGTGTCATCAACTCCATGATCTCCGGAACGATTCTTGCATTTCCCATTACTACCAGATCATCAAACTTAATTCACTTCCCAGAGTTATTGAAAGCAGCTGACTTGGGAGACTTTGGTGTGTCAGTGCTGATTAGATCTAATGTTTATTTTTAATATTTTTTAAAATATCCGATACTAATGTAAATTCATTTAAAAAAACAGAAGAAGATATTAGTGCATATCAAATACGCACCTTTCAAAAGTGTATACTCTGTCAATTTTATTTCCAGCTTTACATATTAATGCACAAAGCAAATGCATGGTATTAGTTAGTGAGTGTTTTTCAAAACGAAAAGTAATCTGGCCTCTACAATTGTAATGGCCAATCAAGTCGTTCTTCAAAAGGGTCAGAATTTTTACTATAGCTTCATGATGAAAATACTAATGCAGTTATGAATTCTTAAGCATGTGGTATTTAGGTCTCCCAAGTTTATGTTCTTTTTTTTTGTTCCGGCAAATTTACCAAGTTCAAACTTTACAAAGATCAGACTTGGCGGAAGCATGGCTCTTGCTCGGCCATCAGCCATGCATGAAAGAACTAATCCGTTGGTCAAGTTCTAAACTCACAAGCCTAATTAAGCCGAAACATGAATCATGCATGCATAGCTAAACACCAAACTGCAAACCAAAAAATACTATCCAAATTCAAACCAGTACAACAACAACGAAAAGAAAGAGAATCAAAACAGCAAATTTTAGGCCAAAATTTCCCTAAAGGGAGTTTTTTTTTTCTTTTTCTTTTTCTTAATAACTGGATCAAATTTACACAGTTTTACACAGAAATCACAGACTCATGACTGTACACTCTTCACAGTCCAAACATTTCTTATTACATTTCCCTCTTCTTCCCTTTTAACTCAAAGTTCTTCTTGTCTATTGAGTGAGTATATTGAGCAAAGAAACTCTGGTGCTAATCAAACTCCTAAAAACTCTCTCACTTTCAACTTCAATCTTTCCAATACTAGTCTCCAATTCCTCCAACTTACACAAATTTCTTGTCACCTCCTCCTTACCTTGCTTTCTCAAACTCTTCAACTTGTCTACTTCAACCTCTTCAAATTCTCTGATCAACCCTTCTTCTTCATCACATTTGCCTTCTCCACTCTTCTTTTTTGATGATAACAAGTTATTCCATCCAATGCAAGTCTTGCATCTCACGGAAGACCCCGAAATGCCATTCAACATTGCGAGGGTCACCGCTACGGTCATCTCATTAACTTCTTTAAACACCCCAGCAAGCTCCAAATCATTGAATTCTACCATAGAAGGAGAGGAGAAAGAAGAAGAAGTTTTTCCAATGGATCGAACGGTGGACACGAGTTTCTTCAACTCCTTATCCATCTTCTTCCTTGCCTTAACATAAGCGGTGATCTTCAGCTCGTCTCTCCTCCGGATAGCTATTTGAGCTGCGGATTGCTCTTCTTTGAGACTAACAAGTGTAGCTCGGAAAATACCATAGGCGTCCACGAACCGGAGGAACTCGTCTAGCAAACCCTCGACCCAGTCAGATCTGCGAGCAAGCGCTTCTTGTGCTTTAGGAAGCTGTAAGAGATCGTCTACGGAGTCATGCAGATTCTTGAGCATGATTAAACCATCACATATCCAAGAAGAAGTTCGGGGTGCACCCGAAAGCCAGGAGTTGAGTTGTGCGAGTTCATCATTGAGTTGTGAGATCAAGGGGTGGGATCTGCATGGAAGACTGACTGATCTAACATGGTAGGATTTCTCTTTCTCAGGAGGGTTGATGGTGGTGGTGATTGTTGGTTTGGGAAATGAAAGCGTTCTTCGAAACCTTGAAACCATTTTTAGTGTTGTGTTGAAAACTTAGAAATGATGATGGTGGGGAAGAGATAAGAGTTTGGTGAAGTATATAAAGGGGAGGGGAAGGAATTTAGAATAGTTTATTAGAGGAGACGCGTAGATTAGTATAGTGCGCACGAGGGGCAAGAGAAACGGACCGGAGGGCACGATCCGCGAATAAACGGACAGCTGGCTTGGGGTGCGAAGACAGACATGTGAGTTACTTGGGTGAGGTTTAGAGAAACACGAGGCGCTTTGGGGTTCCTTTCTTGGTGGAGAGGATACACACACCACGTGGAATTTTCAGAGGAGTGGGGTCCCTAATTACTGGTTATTTGGTTTGGCGAATCAGAAAATCACACGTATATTTCTGTTGTGTAGATGATGAAGATGATAAGGGTGTACACGTGATAGGTGAGGGGGGTGGGGGCTAGCTAAACGCAATTTGGCTACGCGGTTTTGACTGTGCGCCGTGATACTCTCTCTAATTTGATTCACTTAAAAGTTCTAAAGTTATACATTTAATCGTTTTTTTTACCATTTATCTCGAAACTATGATCGTAAATGCAAGCAACTTAAGTCTCAAGTAACTAAGCTAAACTATATATGTTGACATATATAATATTTGATGGAAGGTCACGTCCAAGTAAAACATGAGAGGGCATGCACATTATTAGGTTGTTCCTATGATCCCTACCCTTTGAAAGGTACCCCAACCCATGCATATTCCTTACTTGTTATGTTGTCCACAGGTCTTCCAATCTCTCTGCCTTAATTTGAAAGATACCCCAATACCATGCATATTCCCCTTTGTGCCTGCAAAGCTTCAAGTGTGTGTTGGTACAAGGTAAACCATCTTCTAGACTTCTCAGACTGCAGAAACTAACTTGGAGCATCAATGAATGGATGGGTAGGACCAATTACCAATAAGAATCTCACAATGGTCCAAATTATAGGTACCATGTCATGGCATTCCCAATTCACATCCATTTGTCTTCTTTTCCTTTTCCCTCAACTTATATCCATTGGAGTAGCTAGCTAGGTTCCTTTTATTAGTTTGCTTAACAAAGGCATGCAAGATTAAATATTACTCAGAAGAAAATCATCATATATTAATATAGCTTAAACAAGTATATTTAAGACACGGTTTTGTGTGATTTATATCAATTTAAAAGCACAAAATACGTATTTTAAGTGTCGCATATCAAATATGGATTTGATGTAATAACTAAAATGTCAA